>JASEVX010000013.1:55298034-55503034 GCA_031761405.1 Serripes groenlandicus | reverse complement strand
AGCGACAAGATGGAAGCATAATATGGGATCCATGTCATCAAAGCGACAATATGGAAGCATAATATGGGATCCATGTCATCAAAGCGACAATATGGATGCAGAGCTCTAGATAAGGGGCGTTTAGCATATATATCCTAAAATTGTTATTTGGCCCTTAACCCTTTCCCTCATACGACAATTCTGCAGCAGACGACTTTGAACGTATTTTGTCAAAACATAGAAAATCTCCATAATTGAATGGGTAACCTATAACAAACAGTGGAAAACATTGTGGCAAAAGGAGAAATTGCACGTTTTGTGCAATTTCTTCTTTTGTCACTATGCAGCGATTTTTTTTACCTAAATTGTGAATGGGTCCGGTACCAGGGAAATTGTGAAAAATACTTAAATAGTGTTGTTGTTTCCATAAAATTGTGAATTTAAATATTACAGCTATGTAACTTAATAATAAGCAGTTGTCTGATTTAAGGCTTGCATTTCGTTGTTAAGACAATGGTGTAGCACTCTTATTAGTCTTGATCACTGAATCGTCAGTTTGAGTAGCAGGGGATACGGTTTGAGATTCAGATGTAGGCGATACGAACCCTAATTCAAGAGGGGGTCGTTGGGTTCAGTTAAAACTTGTTTCCACGCTTGGCCCTGGTGAAGGTTCTGTACGCTGCTCAGTATCATGACTAGTGTCCAATTTTGCCTTACCAAATACAAAATCGATCGTTTTATAGCCTTTTTCAGGCGCTGATGGTAGTTTTTTCTGATAATATTTATTATTTCACGACATTGTCAAATCGTTTTTATCGTAATCATCTAGACGCTTTAGTTATAAATGCATGCGTCTTCAATAAGTAATTTTGTTCTCATTTATCCGCCGGCGCGGTTAACGTTATCATCATGTTAACATCATAGACAGCTATTGCAACGATTAAATAAATCATATTTAACATTAAATTGAGTCTAAAAAATATGCAGCATATCATTTAAATATATGAAAATCCAATTCATATCAGCGAAAAATTTCGTCGGACACCATGTTTTTTCTTAAAAACACGTGGTTAATTCGACAAGACGAAATGGGTAAAAAATAAATAAACGAAATATCACTCAACTCTCAATACTTATTATACGAATAAGAAATATAATTATTTCGTTAAATATTTGTTTCGAATAAATAATTGCGACATCTGAATGGATATACGGCACTGAGAAATGTTGCGATTTGTTTTAAAATGTAAACAACAGCGACGGGCCGAGAATGTTTTTGTTTTGTCAGAAAGGCGAGTTACAAAATTAAAATTAGGCTAAACGGCCAGAATTGTGAGTGGGTCTGTCGAACCCTTTTGGCCAGAATTGTGAATGGGTCCGTTGGACCCTTTTGGAAAATTGTGAAGAGCCGTTTGTAATTGTGAATGGGTCCGTTAAACGGTACCAGCTAAAGAAGGAAAAAAATCGCTATGTTTTCAAAAAGCCGTCTGCTGCAGAGGCATCAGAAAGTGTATATATGAGGGAAAGGGTTAAACCCTATCAGGGCCTCCCCTGGCTATTTTTTTTCTTTCGACAACACTTTCGCAAAATTGAAAAAAAAAGGAGCCAAAATTTTGAGCCAACTTTGAAGCCAAATGTCTTTAGCAATATCACATGTATTATTTTATGAAATAACATAAGATGTATAAAAAGCACATATTTTGAACATAATTGAAATCCGCATCAAATGATCAAGGGCAGAAACTGACAGTGAATTTCTAAAACAGGTCTTGATTACGGACCAAACACGGTGTTCCAATCAGGAACATCAAAGTACAAACAAACAAATTGTTAACGATCGTCCCTCTTTAATCGGTAATAACAACATCAATCAATTGTTCATAACACTAATTTGTCCGACAGTCGCTTGGCCTTCACATTGTCAAATATCAAGACTGGTTACCTGTTAAAGTTACACATATTTTGTCAAAACATAGAAAATCTCCATCATTGAATGGATAACCTATGACTAAAAGTGGAAAACATTGTGGCAAAAGGAGAAATTGCTCGTTTTGAGCAATTTCTTTTTTTGTCACTTATGTTTTCAAAAAGCTGTCTGCTACAGAGGCGTCAGAAAGCGTCTATATGAGGGAAAGGGTTAAGTCCTGAATTAATTGTTTTTTTATTCCAGGATATCAGAAACTTCTTTGGAAAAGCATCCAATAAAGGCCCGACAAATACAGAATCCAAATATTTCAACAAAGAAAAAAGCAAACAAGATGTTGAAAAAATTAAATCCAAAACAGGATTGCAAAAGGACGGCAAGGATAAGAAGTCAAAGAAAGAAGAAAAAACAAGAAATGATAAAAAATTGAAAAAACATTCTGAAGATGAAGAAATCATTATTGATGATGACGATATTGATGATTTTAATGTTAAACGTGACTCTAAAACAAATGGCAACAAATTAAAAGAGCAATCTAAAGAAAAGAAAGGGAAACAGTCGGAGAAAAAAGAGAAAACGGAAACAGATAAAAATGGAAATAAAACTAAAGATTCCAAAAATGCAAACAAAATAAAGGTATGCCTTCATCAAACAAAAGTTGTTAATAATATAAGTGTCTAGCAAACAGGGAAGAAAATTGGACTCTCTTCATGTGTGATTTTTCTCTGGGTTTTACGCCATTTTCTTCAGTACTTTTTCCCTCATATAGGTGCTTTCTGACACCTGCAGCAGACGGTTTTTGAAAACATAGTGACAAAAAGGGAAAGGGTTAAAATATTGAATTTATTCATGATTTCTGAAGCTTAGCCGGATTAGGTTGATTGAGGTTTGTTGCACTGATGATGCATATCATTGAATTGGATTTAACGCTGTTAACCCTTTCCCTCTTACGACAATTCTGCAGCAGACGACTTTGAACATATTTTGTCAAAAAAATAGAAAATCTCTATAATTGGATGGATAACCTATGCCTAAAAGTAGAAAACATTGTGTCAAAAGGAGAAATTTCTTCTTTTGTCACTATGTTTTCAAAAAGCTGTCTGCTGCAGAGGGGTCAAAAAGCATCTATATGAGGGAAAGGGTTAAACAATTTCTCAGTATAACTACTCATGTATTTCCCTGCTTTCGCACACCTGTACTCCACACAACATACTAGCAACAGGCTGCTTTTTCAGCTCACCTGTGCACGAAGTGCTCAAGGTGAGCTATTGTGATCACATAACTTGGGCATGTTGAAACTTTATCAGTATGTTTGTCTTGATGAAATCTAGGTCAAGTTCGAATATGGGTCATAAAGGATAAAAAACTCTGTCACTAGGTCAAATTGAAGAGAAATCTTGTTAAAACTGGAGGCTGCATTTTTCACTTAAAAATATTGAAACTTTGTTAGAATATTTGTCTTGATGATATGTTGGCCAATATTGAATATGGGTCATGTATGATAAAAACTAGTTCACAAGGCCAAATTTAAGGAAAATCTATTTAATACTCTAGATGCCACATTTTTTGCTTCAGCAGCTTGAAATTTTGACAGAATGTTTGTTTTAATGATATATCTAGGTCAAGTTTAGGGTCATATTGGAGACTGCATTTTTTATTTCAACAGTTTGAGACTTTGTCATGTGTTTTGCATTAGAAATCTCATTGCATAACTCATCAGGTGAGCGATCTAGGGCCATCATAGCCCTCTTGTCCACATAGACTGTAAACTCATAGGTGGAAGATGAATGACTTTTGTCAAAAGTCAGAAAGAATGACATAGAAACTAAACTGTAATCTAGGTGAACTTTTTACTGTTTTCAAACATTTGTCATACAAGGCAAAAACAACATTTTAAAATTTCGTCCAGCAAAACGATAAAGATAAATACTGTAGAAAAAACTGTAAAATAGCTTTAGCTTAGTGTAATATTAACCCTTTCCTTCATACGACAATTATGCAGCAGACGACTTTGAACACATTTTGTCAAAAAATGAAAAATCGCTATAGTTGAATGGATAACCATAAAGTTGAAAACATTGTGGCAAAAGGAGAAATTGCTCGTTTTGAGCAATTTCTTCTTTTGTCACTAGTATGTTTTCAAAAAGCCGTCTGCTGCAGAGGTGTCAGAAAGCGTCTATATGAGGGAAAGCGTTAAAGATCTCAAATTTTGTTTGTGTCGCATTAAATACATGTCTTTGTATAATCCGAGCTCTAGATAAGGGGCATTTTTCATGTTCTTAAATCCTTATTTGACTTTCAAACCCTATGTTGTGGGTACTCAAAAGAATCGTCTCAGTGAGACAATTCTTTTGAGTACCCATATCATAGGATTTTGTTGAGTAATAAGAGAAATATTGTGGGGAAAAGACCTGTTCACTCCCTCTTATCTAGTCCTCTGTCTAATTAAGCAGTTGATCACTGATGACGATGATTTGTTTGATGATGAGAGAGATGACAGTATCCATCATAACAACACTGCTGACAAAAATGACGATGATGATGATGAAGCCATAATTGATGTTGACGATGAAGAGGATGATGATGAAGTGATTGGAGTGAAGAAAACCAAAAAGAAGAAAACAAAGAAGAGGAAGCGAGCATTGGACTCTGGTTTGTGGATTTCTATGTCCTTTCCCTTATATAGATTATTTTGAAACCTTTGTATCAGATGTTAGTATAAATTAATATTGCCTCAAAAGATCTAAATATAGTCAAGCCCCTATATCTTTGTTAGTAAAGACAGTAACTATCTCAGGGCTCTAGATAAGGCGATTTTTTTACTTTCTAAAATTCTTATTTTACCCTTTCACCCTATGATGTTGGTGCAACTATATTAGATTCCATGTCTCGGTAACTAATAATCGGTGGAATAGTCGAGCCTGCTGTTTTACTGACATCTCTTTTTCATAAGACAGTAAATTATAAAGGTGAAATTCAAATGATATGGAGGTTGCAATTTCATAACCTGTCTCGCCTCGTGGTTAAAAATAGTCCTGAAAGTTTGAATAAAGGGTTTGGGCCCTATATTTTGGTAATTCCAAATACTTGAACCGTCCTTTTCCACTTACAGACGCAGTTTGATGCATTAACCCTTTCCCTCATACGGCAATTCAGCAGCAGACGACTTTAAACATATTTTGTCAAGAAATAGAAAATCTCAATAATTGAATGGATAACCTATGACAAAAAGTGGAAAACATTGTGGCAAAAGGAGAAATTTACACGTTTTGTGCAATTTCTTTTTTTGTCACTATGTTTTCAAAAAGCCGTCTGCTGCAGAGGCGTCAAAAAGCGTTTATATGAGGGAAATGGTTAAGCAGACGACTTTTGAAATCATTTTGACAAAAAAAAGAAAAATTAATGCTCATTTTTAGCAATTTTTCCTTTCACTACAATGTTTTCAACCTTATTCAATAATTATACTTTCCTATCTAGTGATCTTGAACAATTTTTGCTTAGATATGTTCAATGTCGTCAGCTGCAAAACTGTTGTATGTTGAAAAGGGTTATATCATAATAACCAGGACCATTATCAGGGTTAATCAGTACAACCAGTTTATCCAAGAAGTGCTGGTGTCTAACTTATTAAGAATTAGTGGCATAAAAACTCCTTCCAAGTAAACTTCGGGATTGCATTTGTAATATGCATATATTATGGTCTTCAATCCTTATTTGACTTAAATGAGATGGTCTTTTGATTACCCACAACATAGGGTTAAACGAAAGCTTACTCCTTATCTAGTTTGTATGGTTTTTTACACCGGTTTCTTTAACCCTTTCCCTCATACAACAATTCTGCAGCAGACATCTTTGAACATATTTTGTCAAAACATAAAAAATCTCTATAATTGAATGGATAACCCATGACTAAAAGTGGAAAACATTGTATCAAAATTAGAAATTGCTTGTTTTAAGCAATTTCTCCTTTTGTCACTATGTTTTCAAAAAGCCGTCTGCTGCAGAGGCGTCAAAAAGCGTCTATATTAATGAGGGAAAGGGTTAATATTCCTGTTATATCACAGCATTTCCTGAGTTATTTACTGGTACTACTGGTCCTTTTATCCTGACACCAGAAATTCAGTATAAATGATTCTCCCACAATCTTGAGTGCCAAGGAGGAAAAGCCATTGCCAGCATTTGTAGTCTTTGGTATGATCCGGGCGGGGATTGAACCTAGACCTTCCAAACCCAATGGGAACGCTCTTCCAATTCACCCCTGAGGAAGACCCGTATCTAGACCTATTATGATCTTCTCTTTGCAGATTCTGATGAAGATCCTGTCCCAAAACAGAAGAGAAAGAAGAAGAAAAGTTTGGTGCATATTGGTGGGGGATCAGGTAAAGTTAACACTTTCCCACATACATAAACTTTCAAACCCATCTGCATCTGCAACAAACACATTTTGAAAATATTGTGACAACAAGTAATTTCTCCTTTGGCCACAATGTGTTCAACTTTTTTCCCTCATTATCCCTTTCCCACCTGCAGACACATTTTGAAGCAACAGCAGCAGACCACTTTTGAAAACATTGTGGCCAAAGTTGAAATTGCTCATGATGAGCACTTTCACCTTTAGCCACAATGTTTTCAATTTTATTTAACAATAAAGCTATCTTTTATGGAGATTTTTCAGGTTTTTGTCACCATGTCTTCAGAATTGTTGTATGTGGGAAAGGGTTATACCTTCATCTAGGCTTTCAGAGTTTTCTCAGCGTTGTTTTAAATGTTGTCTGCACTAGATTTGTTGTATATGGGAAAGGGCGGTTTGATATGTTTAAAAATTGTTTCTTTCACATGTATCAATTGCGAGTTCAAACAGCACTGAAAACGACAAGGACTATCAATCAAAAAGTCTTGAGTTTAAACCCAATCAATCTTTCCGATGTGTTACACATGTTGTTCGTCATAGACCGATAGGACCAAAAGTTGATGTGATAAGGTAGCCAGTTACCAAGGGGAAAATATTGTGTCGGGTACAGGTTGGAGAAAGCCCGGAAACATTCATTCAGTGAACTGCTCTACCTTTTAACACTTTCCCGCATACAACATATATACGACAGACGACTTTGAAAACATCTATAAAAACAATATGGAAAATCTTTGAAAAAGTAGGTATAATTGCAGAAAAGAGTTGAAAACTTTGTGGCAAAAGGAGATATTGCTCGTTTTCAAAAGTTGTCTGCTTTAGAGGCGTCAGAAAGTGTCTTTATGAAGTAAAAGGTTAATATTATTTTAATTTGAAGGATTCTTTAAAGAGCAGATTATGTGCTAGTTCTATAAATAACAGATGATGTGATAGTTCTATAAATAGCAGATGATGTAATAGTTTTGCATCTGTTACAGAGGAGGAAGAAGAACTCAACACACCTAAGACAACATTTATGGACAAGTTTGTGTCGAAACAAACTCCACAAAAAACAACCCAGATAAAGGACAAGAAGACGGAGGATAAAAAGTCTGTTAGTGCAACAGATTTCTTCAGTAAATCCTCAATACAGAGGGTAGAAAAAAAGCAAGACAAACCGGAGAAGAGAAAGGTATTGCTACTATCGAATCTCACTTAAACCTGAATTCTACCAATTGTAACCCTTTCCCACATACAACAAATCTGCGGTAGACGACTTTGAAATGATCTTGTTAAAAATATGGAAAATCTTTATAAATGAAAATATAATTATTAAAAAGGACTTGAAAACATTGTGGCAAAAAGAAAAATTGCTAATTTTGAGCAATATTCTTCTGCAACAATGTTTTTTAAAAGTTGTCTGCTGCAGAGGCGCCTGAAAGCATCTACAAGTATGAAAGGGGTTAACACACACAAGCAGCAGACGACTTTGAACATATTTCGTCAAAAAATAGAAAATTTCTTTAATTGAATGGATAACCTATGACTAAAAGTGGAAAACATTGTGGCAGAAGGAGAAATTGCTTGTTTTGAGCAATTTCTTATTTTGTCACTATGTTTTCAAAAAGCCGTCTGCTGAAGAGGCGTCAGAAAGCGTCTATATGAGGGAAAGGGTTAACGGAGATGATACTAATGAAGCACATTCTTGTGTGATACTATATATGCACATTGCTATTACTACATGTAGTTAGATATTTTCATTCTATTAAGATAAAATTCCGAAAGAAAGAAGAATACACTTATGTATTCCTTGAATGTTTCTGGCTTAACTTTAAATTAAGATGACAAATTCAGAGCTCTAGATTAGGGGAGTTTTTTACGTTCTAAAATCCTTATTTTACCCGCTAACCCTATACTGTGGGTACTCAAAAGAATCATCTCAATGAGATGATTCTTTTGAGTACCCACATCATAGGGTTTGGTTTAAAGATAAGAGAGATATTGTGGGGAAAAGAGCTGTATACTCCTCCTTATCTTGACCTCTGCAAATTTTAATATTTTTCAAACAAATACAGGTTGTGGACGATGATGACTTTGTGATGGATACCGATGACGATTTTGATCAAACACTCGAAATTCTCGATAAAACTGAAAAGGTATTGTACCAGTTTTTAGCTCTACTGGCCAAAGGCCAGAAGGGCTTATGTCGTGGCGATTTGTCCGTCGTGCGTGCGTCCGTAAACAATTTCTTGTTAACACGATACAGTCTTCACTTTTGATTGTATCTCAACCAAACTTATACAGTAGTTAGATATCCATGAGAGCTCGGTTCCTTTCGAAAACCAGCCAGATCCGCCCATGCATGACTGGATTATGGCCCTTGAAATGGTCAAAATTGCTATAAAAGAGCTTGTTAACACGATACAGTCTTCACTTTTTATTGTATCTCAACCAAACTTATACAGTAATTAGATATCTATGAGAGCTCGGTTCCTTTTGAAAACAAGCCAGATCCGCCCATGCATGACTGGATTATGGCCCTTGAAATGGTCAAAATTGCTATAAAAGAGCTTGTTAACACGATACAGTCTTCACTTTTGATTGTATCTCAACCAAACTTATACAGTAGTAAGATATCCATGAGAGCTCGGTTCCTTTCGTAAACAAGCCAGATCCACCCATGCAAGACTGGATTATGGCCCTTGAAATTGTCCAAATTGTTATAATTGAGCATGTGAACACAATAGAGGCTCCATTTACTATCTGATCTTCACCAAACTTAGATAGTAGTTAAATATTGATGAGAGCTTGGTTCCTTTTGAAAACCAGCTAGATCTGCCCATGCAAGACTGGATTATGGCACATGAAATTGTAAAAATTGCTATAATACAACTTGTGAACACAAAAGAGCCTCCATTTACTATCCGATCTTCACCATACATACATGCTCTGGATTGAAAATGACCAAAGAACCATACCAGTAGAGCATAGGCCCTCATGGGCCTCTTGTTATTAATTCCCTGATAGACTGACACTGTTAATCCTTTCCCACTTTTAGACGCATTTTGACTCATCTGAAGCAGACGACTTTAGAAAACATTTTGACAAAAGGAGAAATTGATCAAAACAAGCAATTTCTCCTCTTGCCACAATTAATTCATCTAGTTTCAGTAAGTATACCTTCATGTCATAATTTTTTCAAAGACGACTTATTCAATACAATACAATACAATACAATATATTTTAATGCATAAAAACTACAAGTTTTATAGCAAATTATACAATTTAAACAAATTCCTTACATAACATAGACAATGTTTTCCGAAGGTCATATACAACTGTAGAAAATTAACCGTACATATTTAACCCAAAATAAATATTATCATATTTATATATTTACTCACAATGAATTCACTATATTTGTTCTATTCTTAAATTTAAGTTAAACTAAAACAAGACATATTTAGCTTCTCATGTTATTTGCATAATAAATATATTTAGCTAAATTATTTATACTCATATATTCAAATGCACATAGTCATAACCTTTTCACAAAAGTTCAAGATCAGTCAACCTCATGTAGATGCCAGGGATCATGAATAAGTGAGCTGTCGCCGTGATATAACTGAAACAATGTTGAAAGCGGCGTAAAACCCTTTGCAGCAGACGACTTTTGAAAACATGGTGGCAAAAGGAGAAGTTGCTCTATTCAATAATTAATCTTTTAGTTTACAGACATTTTCTGTATTTCTGTTTTAAAAGTCGTCTGCTGCAGTCTGTTATTCTTTCCCTTTTTTCCACTGTTTTCAAACTGGATTATCCTTTAACCCTTTCCCTCATATAGACGCCTCTGCAGCAGACAGCTTTTTGAAAACATAGTGACAAAAGAAGACATTGCTCAAAACAAGCAATTTCTCCTTTTGCCACAATGTTTTCCACTTTTAGTCATAGGTTATCCATTTAATGATTTTCCATTTTTTGACAAAATATGTTCAAAGTCGTCTGCTGCAGAATTATCGTAATTTTCAAGCACAAAGGATGGTCGGTAATGGCATTTTATTTCTTGGATTACAGGAACGGAATAAACCTATGAAAGTAGAATCTGTGCCAAGCCCTCCAAAGAAATCTCAAACTGAAACACAGACAAAAGACAAAACTCCTTTGAAAAAGGACAAATTCTGCTTCAGTCCGCTTAAGAAGGAAAAGGATGATAAAACCCCAAGCAAAAAGACGCCAAGTCAAGCTAAGGGAGATAACATAATGAAAGGAAATAATTCAAAAGTTACTCCAGTCAAATCTGAAATCTCAAAGAAAACACCCCAGAAGAAGGAATCTCCGAAAGATAAGAAATCTACCCCTTTTAAAAAGGAATCGCCTTCAGAGAAAAAAGAGAGTCCAAAAGATGGCGACAAATCGACTAGCAACACGCCATCCTACACGTCATATCTGTCTAGATCAGGGCCGCAAGCATTGGGTTCAAAGGAAATACCAGAGGTAAATATTTTAACGCTTTTCATCATACGACAATTCTGCAGCAGACGACTTTTAACATATTTTGTCAAAAAATAGAATATATCTATATTTGAATGGATAATCTATGACTAAAAGTGGAAAACATAGTGTCAAAAGGAGAAATTGCTCGTTTTGAGCAATTTCTTCTTTTGTCACTGTTTTCAAAAAGCTGTCTGCTGCAGAGGGGTCAAAAAATTTGTCTGCTACAAAAGAGTCTGTATGTTGGAAAGGGTTGAACAGAAATTTCTAATGATGTTGCTGTGTCTGATTTAATTAGGGGGAAATAATTAGTAAATAAAACAGATATTGTTGGAAAAGGCATGGTAAAGATGTCATCAGAAGGAAATGAATGATATACCAGTTCCGATCCAGGAAAAACAACCTTGTAGGTACTTGTCCCCAGAGTAGATTGATTTATTGGTTTTCAACAATTTTTAGCTCAACTGGCTGAAAGCCAGTCAAGCTCACTCATGTCATGGCGAATTGTGCTTCTGTGCTTGCATGTGTCAGTGCATGAACTCTTAATTTCAAACGACTTGTCCTCCCTAACCACTTGGCCAATTGGGATGAAACTTAAGTGGAAGCTTCCTCTCAATGTTCTCTCCTAAATTCCTTCAAATTTTTGGATCCATGCAAAGGTCTGGTTTCCATGGCAACCGAAAAAAAAATTCTTCTCCCAACACTTTTGGCCGATTTTCAAATAAATTCTTCTCATAATTTTGGAGAAATGTTCCTTTGGTGACTCTTATCAGATTCATTCAAGACATGTTGATTGGTTGAAAGACATGGCTGCTAAGGGGAGGGGCTATTTTGCCTTATATGGCTTTAGTGAAAACTTATTCTTCTCCGAAAGTGTCAGGCCAATTTTCAAAATAAATTTGTAGAAATGTTCCTTGGGTGACCCGCTATCAGATTCAACCATGTCATGTTGATTGGTTGAAAGACATGGCTGCAAGGGGGCAGTGCTGTTTTGCATTATTTTCTATAGTGGAAACTTAAAAAAAAATCTCCAACGAAAGTTTGTCGCCAATTTTCAAATAATTTTGTAGAAATGTTCCTTAAGTGACTCTCTATCAGATTCCTCCAAGTATTGTTGATTGGTCTTAAAATATGGCTGCCAGGTGGCGGGGCTGTTAGCCTTATATAGGCTTTGATGAAATTTTTTAACAATCTTCTCCTCCCAAATGACTTTTGAAAACAGTGTGGAAAAGGGGAGGAGTTGCTCCTTTTCCTATAGTGTTTTTCTGTTCTTAGATTGTACTTTCGTTTAGGGATATGTCCCCCCATTAGATTTTTTCAAAGTTGTCTACTGCCATTTCTTTGTCTGAGACAGGTTGGATTAGAGACTGGGGGAAAAAACCGGTGAGAAGATAGATTAACCCTTTCCCACATACAACAAATTTGCAGCAGATGACTTTGAAAACATCTCGACAAGAGTAGGAAAAATCTCTATAGATGAAATAACAATTACTGAAAAAAGTTGAAAACATTGTGACAAAAGGAGAAATTGCCCATTTTCGAGCAATTTCTGCTTTTGTCACAATGTTTTCAAAAGTCATCTGCTGCAGAGGAGTCAGAAAAGGTCTATAATTTATGTTGGGAAGGGGTTAAATCAGTTTTATATTTATACAGGGAGGGGAGAATTGTCTGGAAGGACTGATATTTGTTCTAACTGGAGTCTACGAGTCTATAGAGCGGGATGAAGCAAAGTCACTGATTGAGAGATACGGCGGAAAAGTCACGACCACCGTCAGTAAGAAGACGAGTTACCTTGTGGCGGGAAGGGATTCAGGCCCCAGTAAAATCTCCAAGGTAAGAGTAAACAGTTCTTCGGGGAAAATGCACCATAGAATATTTCTTCTATTCCATCGTATTAGTAATTACAAATCTGAGCACTTTCTCCTTTTGTCATGATATTTTCATCTTCAATAGACTTTCGTTTGCAGAGATTATTCATGTTTTTGCAAAGATTTTTTTCAAAGTTGACTAGACACAAATATGGAATGTCTGTAAACCTATCCCCCATACAGCAAATCTGCAGCAGACGACTAAAAATGTGACTGTATACTCCAAAATATGGAAAATCTCCATAATTGTAGGTATAATTACTGAAAAAAGTTGAAAACATTGTGGTCAAAGAAGAAATTGCTCGTTTTGAGCAATTTCTCCTTTTGTCACAATGTTTTCAAAAGTCGTCTGCTGCAGATGCGTCTAAAGGTGGGAAAGTGTTAAATGAAATTGTTATTATTGCAGGGCTCGAATTTAAGCTCGCATACTCGCTAAATGCGAGTCATTTTTGCTGATAGCGACCTGATAAAAAATCAACTGGCTAAAAATCGCGAGTCCCTTATTTACAAAACAAAATCTCAAAACAAACGCTAACGGGTACGCATGCAATAGTTACCGTGTCGCTAGCGCAATAAACAGTAATATTTGACATCTGAGTGTGTATATATACATTTAAAGCTGAGGAACAAATCATTTAACTAACACAATGACATTGAACCGTTTGTCCAATCAAAATCGTCTAATTTGCATAAACAAAGAACCGATAGTCATATCAAATATTATGGCGCCCCATGTAAAATCATTAAATACGTATCCGATGTAAATGAGATTGAAGTCGAATTATTTGTTAACCCTTTCAATAGTATTAATGAGGTTGTGAATCTTTTCTTCGTTTAATGAGAAAATCGTCTTCAATAATTGAGAAATTGAAAACACATCAGAATATTTTTCGGGGCTTCATAATAAATACTGTAGCATGGGGGTGTCATAATATTCGTAATTAACCAATAAAAAGACAATTCCTCAATTCAACAAAAAACCTATATAATTCTACTCATAAAGAGATTGTATGTTTGTCCGATACAAATAATTAACGTTGTTTTGGACACTTGCGACTGACTTCTTTACGAAATGCCTGAATGATACTCTAGATTCCTGTTTCCAATTAAAGAACAATAGCTCATCAGTTTTCATAAATGACTTTTCTTCATTTGGTTTTACTCAAGGCCCACAGTGTACAGTGCTGGAAAATATATATATATTTTTTCATATTTAACTTTTGAACATTAGCTTAAAGCTCATTTATCGATATAATCTTCACCAGAACACTCTGAATTTGTATTATTTGGGGGTTGTTATGCCCCCACGGAATCTCCGATTCGGGGGGCATATAGTTTTTGGCCTGTCTGTTGGTCTGTTGGTCTGTCTGTCTGCACAAAAAAAACTTTAACCTTGGCCATTACTTTTGAACCATAACAGGTACGGCTACCATATTTCACATGTGTATTCCTTGTGACATGACAATTCTGTCAGTACCAACATTTTTGACCTTGCGACCTTGACCTTTGACCTAGAGGTTGCCATTCTCGAAAAAAACTTAAACCTTGGCCATTACTTTTGAACCATAACAGATACGGCTACCATATTTCACATGTGTATTCCTTGTGACATGACCTTTCTGTCAGTACCAACATTTTTGACCTTGCGACCTTGACCTTTGACCTAGATGTTGTCATACTAAAAAAAAACTTTAACCTTGGCCATTTCTTTTGAACCATAACAGGTACGGCTACCATATTTCACATGTGTATTCCTTGTGACATGACCTTTCTGTCAGTACCAACATTTTTGACCTTGCGACCTTGACCTTTGACCTAGATGTTGCCATTCTCGAAAAAAACTTTAACCTTGGCCATTACTTTTGAACCATAACAGATACGGCTACCATATTTCACATGTGTATTCCTTGTGACATGACCTTTCTGTCAGTACCAACATTTTTCACCTTGCGACCTTGACCTTGACCTAGATGTTGCCATTCTCGAAAAAAACTTTAACCTTGGCCATTACTTTTGAACCATAACAGGTATGGCTACCATATTTCACATGTGTATTCCTTGTGACATGACCTTTCTGTCAGTACCTTGCGACCTTGACCTTGACCTAGATGTTGCCATTCTCGAAAAAACCTTTAACCTTGGCCATTACTTTTGAACCATAACAGGTATGGCTACCATATTTCACATGTCAGTACCAACATTTTTGACCTTGCGACCTTGACCTTTGACCTAGATGTTGCCATTCTCGAAAAAAACTTTAACCTTGGCCATTACTTTTGAACCATAACAGATACGGCTACCATATTTCACATGTGTATTCCTTGTGACATGACCTTTCTGTCAGTACCAACATTTTTGACCTTGCGACCTTTACCTTTGACCTAGATGTTGCCATTCTCAATTTTTTTTTAACCTTCCCCACTACTTTTGAACAATAACAGGTAATGCTACCATATTTCACATGTGTATACCTTGCGACCTTGACCTTTGACCTAGATGTTGCCATTGGGGGGCATCAGTGTTTCACAAACACATCTTGTTTCTGTGTGTTATTTGGCTTCTTAGTCTTAAATGCATCATGTGAGAAAAATATAATCTGACTGGTGGTGTATGCTTGGTGCTGAAATACTTGATATTTTGATGAGAATTAAAGTTGCTGATGTTGCCCTTAGAGAATATGACCCAAAACCTGCTGTGACAAGATGGTGGTTGTCTGGACTAAGACAGAAAAGACCCCATACTCTGCCATATGGAGTCAGAAACTGAGACACAGTTTCTAGACTATGCTGTATATCTGACAATCTCAACAGCTTCTTTTCACAGCATGTTTTGGACCATGCGAAAAAATGCAAGTAGAAAATCTGGCTAAATTCGACCCCTGTTATTGAAAAGAGTTTTTCCTCGTGTCAGACTGTTTTTAAAAGTCGTCGGCAAGCAAATGAGTAACCTCTTATCACTTGCTGACCTAATTGGATAAATCTTTTGAAAGTATTTGTTGGCTTTTATAAAACAAGGCTTTATAAGTATTGGTTTGTATTTTATGACCCCTGTCCTATTTCTTCATTGGCCACATGTCAACTCTTAAAAGGTTATAGGTTTTACGAATATCGTGTTATCACGAATACCAAGGTAAACAAAAAAACGGTGTTTTCTTTGTTGCACGCGCAAAACTGGATGTATAATAAATTGATTCTGAAAATATCATGTAAATACGTTCATAGTTCGAAAAGTTAATTAATTAACACATTCAATAAAATATAATTGTTTTAATGACAAATGTTTTATAGGATAATCATTTTCGCATTAAATCTCACAATCTTGTAAAGAGTTAATATAACAGGACCACAATACTAATGCATTTTGTAATTACACCGGTGAGTGATTGCCTTCCTTGAATGTCAATTTCAAAATGGCTGTGCAAAGACTCGATTTTTGGAACTTTGCACAGAAGTGAATGATTATTTTGTGCGAATTAATTAACAAGGACATATAAAGAAAGGAGTGACACTGGATATAATTTACAGTTAAGTTAGCTTTATTATTTTTTTTTCAAAAAAACGTAAGTAAACCGATATAGGGAGTCCAGTCCCATCCTACTATCATTAAGAGATTTTCGATAAGTCAGGGTTCAAATTTAGCGCTCGCTAACTCGCTAGATGCGAGTCAAATTCAGAAAATGCGAGTAGAATTTCATGCCCACTCGATGTTTTTAGCGAGTCACTTTTTTTCCAAGTTCAAACCTTAATTATTTAAAAAACAAAACCAGGGCTCCCGCTGTCGTTCGCCACTTGAGCCATTGGCGATAAAATGAAAAAAGACTTTGATTCGCAAGGTGTTAAAGTAGCATACTGTGACCATCACATTATCGGGGTTTTAGCTCACCAGAGCACGTAGTGCTCAAGTGGTGAGTTTTTGTGATCGCCTTTTGTCCGTCGTTCGTCGTCCGTCGTCAACATTTGCTTGTTAATCCACTAGAGGCAACATTTTGCATCCAATCTTTATAAAAGTTTATCAGAACATATATCTCGATCAACTCTAGGCCAAGTTCGAAACTGGTCCATGTGGGGTCAAAATCTAGGTCAAATTTAATGAAAATCTTGTTAACACTCCTGAAGCCGCATTTTTGGATTGAGCATATTGAAACTTTGTCAGAATGTTTGTCATAGTGATATCTAGACCAAGTTCGAATATAGGTCATGTCGGGTCAAAAACTAGGTCACTAGGCCAAATTGAAGGAAAATCTTGTTAACACTCTGGAAGCCACATTTTAAACTTGACCATGTTGAAACTTTGTCGGAAAGTTTGTCTTGATGATATCTAGGCCAAGTTCGAATATGGGTCATGTCCGGTCAAAAAGTAGGTCACTAGGCCAAATTGAAGGAAAATCTTGTTAACACTCTGGAAGCCACATTTTAAACTTGAGCATGTTGAAACTTTATTAGAAAGTTTGTCTTTTGATATCTAGGCCAAGTTCGAAAATAGGTCATGTCGGGTCAAAAACTAGGTCACTAGGCCAAATTGAAGGAAAATCTTGTTAACACTCTGGAAGCCACATTTTAAACTTGACCATGTTGAAACTTTGTCGGAAAGTTTGTCTTGATGATATCTAGGCCAAGTTCGAATATGGGTCATGTCCGGTCAAAAAGTAGGTCACTAGGCCAAATTGAAGGAAAATCTTGTTAACACTCTGGAAGCCACATTTTAAACTTGACCATGTTGAAACTTTGCCGGAAAGTTTGTCTTGATGATATCTAGGCCAAGTTCGAATATGGGTCATGTCCGGTCAAAAAGTAGGTCACTAGGCCAAATTTAAGGAAAATCTTGTTAACACTCCTGAAGCCGCATTTATGGCTTGAGCATGTTGAAACTTTGTCAGAATGTTTGTCATAGTGATATCTAGGTCATGTTGGGTCAAAAACTAGGTCACTAGGCCAAATTGAAGGAAAATCTTGTTAACACTCTGGAAGCCACATTTTAAACTTGACCATGTTGAAACTTTGTCGGAAAGTTTGTCTTGATGATATCTAGGCCAAGTTCGAATATGGGTCATGTCCGGTCAAAAAGTAGGTCACTAGGCCAAATTTAAGGAAAATCTTGTTAACACTCCTGAAGCCGCATTTTTGGCTTGAGCATGTTGAAACTTTGTCAGAATGTTTGTCATAGTGATATCTAGGCCAAGTTTGAATATAGGTCATGTTGGGTCAAAAACTAGGTCACTAGGCCAAATTGAAGGAAAATCTTGTTAACACTCTGGAAGCCACATTTTAAACTTGACCATGTTGAAACTTTGTCGGAAAGTTTGTCTTGATGATATCTAGGCCAAGTTCGAATATGGGTCATGTCCGGTCAAAAAGTAGGTCACTAGGCCAAATTGAAGGAAAATCTTGTTAACACTCTGGAAGCCACATTTTAAACTTGAGCATGTTGAAACTTTATTAGAAAGTTTGTCTTTTGATATCTAGGCCAAGTTCGAATATGGGTATGTCCGGTCAAAAACTAGGTCACTAGGCCAAATTTAAGGAAAATCTTGATTACACTCTAGAAGCCACATTTCTGGCTTGAGCATGTTGAAAGTTTGTCAGAATATTTGTCTAAGTAATAGCTAGGCCAAGTTCGAATATGAGTCATGTCGGGTCAAAAACTAGGTCACTATGCCAAATTTAAGGAAAATCTCGTTAACACTCTTGAAGCCGCATTTTAAACTTGAGCATGTTGAAACTTTATCAGAAAGTTTGTCCTGATGATATCAGGCCAAGTTCGAATATGGGTCATGTCATGTCAAAAACTAGGTCACTAGACCAAATTTAAGGAAAATCTTGTTAACACTTGATCTTGTTTGGCTTGAGCATGAGAGAGTTATGTCTTTAATAGCCCATTCTCAGGTGAGCGATTCCAGGGCCTCATGGCCCTCTTGTTTCATTTTTAATCTGTTTACATGTTAGATCTAGAGTACCGAAAACAGCTGACGTGTGCCGAATGATTCATCAACAAGAAGTTGCGATTTTGGTTTCTTGTCTGTTTACGATGTCGGGCAAAATTTATAAATTGAAAAAGATATTTATGAGCGTTTTAGACCAAAAGACAGTACATTTATATGTTAAAATGAAAGTTAATGTCCACTTCGAAGCCCCAAGTCAATTTATATTCCCATTTCCATTTTAAATCTGAAGATTATCGAGTAATATTTTGAACAAGAAGTAGACGTAGATTCGGACGCTATTTTTTCCGGATACGTTATTCGGCGAATTTCAAAGTGATGTAAAAAAATATTTGATAGTCAAGTTAGTTGTAAACGTCGGTTTAAACTAAAGAATAGATAGCACAATGAAATATTTGATAGAAAAACGCTACAAATCTTCATAACAATGTTTAAATACAAGTTTATAAAGACAATTTACTATTTGTAATGTAATGACTATTCCTAACAGTTACATGTCATATTATGTGAACTGACAAAACTTGAACAAATCCGACCAAGTCATGCAATTTGTGATCAGCAGCCAGTTTTATCATGTCTCTTGGGTGGCTGCTGATCGCAAGTTTGAATGTAGTTGAAATCCAAATAACATTGAAAGCGATTTGATGATTTTTTTTAAAAAAGCAAGTAGTTTTGACAATTTAGCAAGTAAGTTTTTAGGCCACTTGCTTTTTTTAGCAAGTGGCAAAAAAAGTTAAATTTGAACCCTGTAAGTTTGCCTAGACTTTAAGTCATCTGCTGCAGATGTGTTGTACCTGTTTAAGGTTTTACTTGATACATTGTAGGCGGAGTCAATGGGAGTAAAGGTCTTAATTGATATATTGTAGGCAGAGTCTATGGGAGTAATGGTTTTAATTGATACACTAGAGCGAGGATAATTCGCGGAAGGATACAACGCGATATCCAGTAGAACGCAATGGCGACTTGGCTCCCGTTGCAATCTTGAAAAAAAGAGCCTATTTTCCTATTTAATTGGAAAATTGAACCCCTCAAAAATACAATTTCAAAAAAAACAAATGTCCACAAAAATACGACAAATAATTCTGTTAAACATGGTACTCATTGCAAAACTGGAGAAAAAAAACATTTAGATAAATAAAGCACAAACCTGATTTTATAAATCAAAAAAATTCCAAATAAGCAAAAAAAACTAGTTATTCCAAATTCAAATAATATTGCTCCTTAATATTTTCTTATAAAAACAAAAACGCGAAAATCGAACAAAGGGTTAAATCGGGTGTCGGTTTCGTTTTTCTAAACCACATGCCGATATCAACCATGCAATAAACCCTTGAGTCACATTTAATACAGCAAAAGTATATACACATATAGAGACCATATTCTGGACTGCTAAAATAGATTAGATTTTGAGATATTTTTCATCGCCATTGCATGCAGTTGACGAGTGTCGGGATTTGGCATGCTGAGGCATATTACTTGATTGCTTTAATTTCTAATGGTGATTCGCGATCGGATTCCAACGCCATGCTAGGCCTTGGACTTGGACCCCGAATATTGCGATATACTGGAACTCCAGTGTACATTGTAGGCGGAGTCTATGGGAGTAAAGGTTTAAATTTATACATTGTAGGCGGAGTCAATGGAAGTAAAAGTTTTAATTGATACATTGTAGGCGGAGTCAATGGGAGTAAAGGTTTTAATTGATACATTGTAGGCAGAGTCTATGGAGGTAAAGGTTTTAATTAATACATTGTAGGCAGAGTCAATGGGAGTAACGGTTTTAATTTATACATTGTAGGCGGAGTCTATGAAGATAAAGCAGATAGACGAGGATGGCTTGCTTGATTTGATTAAAACTCGACCGGGTAAAGTCTCTAAATACTGTGTAAGTTATTATGTCCATGTCTTCATTAAGTATGTTCAACCTTTAACCAATAGGACAATTGTTGTAAAGAAAACCATTTAATACTAGAAAAAATAAATTTATTGGTTTCCAAATACATGAAATAGAAAACATTGTGTTAAATTAGATATTACTGTTAACCCATTACTTCACACAGACGACATTTGACGCCTGCTGTTGCAGAAAACTTTTGAAAACAAGCAATTTCACCTTTTATTGCTATATTTTCAACTCTTTATCAATATAAATCTTTTATTTTCAGCTCCACGCTTTCAGTCGAGCTTATGTCATGGGGAATTGTCCGTCGTGCGTCCGTGCGTGCGTTAACTTTTTCCTTTAAACGACTTCTTCTCCCTAACCACTTGGCCAATTTGGTTGAAACTTCATGGGAAGCATCCTCTCAATGTCCTCTACTAAATTCCTTCAAATTTTTTTTATCCATTCAAAATTCTGGTTTCCATGGCAACCGAAAGAAAAAAATAGTGAGAACTTAAAAAATCTTCTTCTCCGAAAGTGTCAGGCCGATTTTCAAATAATTTTGTAGAAATGTTCCTTGGGTGACCCTTTATTAGATTCCTTCAAGAAATTTTGATTGGGCGAAAAACATGGCCGCCAGGGGGCGGGGCTTTTTTGCCTTATATAGCTATAGTGAAAACTTAAATAATCTTCTTCTCAAAAAGTGTTCAGCAGATTTTCAAATAATTATGTAGAAATGTTCCGTGGGTGACCCTCTATCAGATTCCTTCAAGCCATGTTGATTGGTAAAAAAACATGGCCGTCACAGGGCGGGGCTATTTTGCCTATATGGCTAAAGAGCAAACTTAAAAAATCTTCTCCTCCAAAAGTGTCAGGCCGATTTTCAAATAATTTTGTAGAAATGTTCCTTGTGTGAACCTTAATTAGATTCCTTCAAGAAATGTTGATTGGGCGAAAAACATGGCCGCCAGGGGTCGGGGCTTTTTTGCGTTATATAGCTATAGTGAAAACTTAAAACATCTTCTTCTCCGAAAGTGTTCAGCCGATTTTCAAATAATTTTGTAGAAATGTTCATTGGGTGACCCTCTATCAGATTCCTTCAAGCCATGTTGATTGGTCGAAAAACATGGCCGCCAGAGGGCGGGGCTATTTTGACTTATATGACCATAGTGAAAACTTAAAAAATCTTCTCCTCCGAAAGTGTCAGGCATATTTTCAAATAATTTTGCAGAAACATTCCTTTGGTGACACTCTACAAGATTCCTTTAAGCCATGGTGGTTGGTAAAAAAAATAGCCACCACGGGGCAGGGCTGTTTGGAGATTTTATTTTTGCCTTATGGCCGTGGAGCGATACTGGCCCTCTTGGGCCTCTTGTTCTAGATTGGTGAAATATTTTGTCTGATGATTGTAAAGCAGACGTCCTATGAAAAGCTATGTGAAGTAATGGGTTAATTTAATAGTGTTGCCAAATCTTTTTATAAACTTTATCGTTTCACCTGCTTATAAATAAGACACTTTTACAGGACCACAGTTTGGGATCCCTTATTATACCCCCAGATATGTAGTATATGGGGGCTATATAGGAGTCACGCTTGTCGGTCAATCTGTTGGTCCGTTGGTCTGGACATTTCTTGTGAACACTATTTCTCAGACACCCTTGGTCAGAATTCAATATAACTTCACAAGAATGATTGATACCAAGCCTAAATGTGCATATTGTAGGCATGTTGCACTGGAATTATTTTTAAATGAGTTATGGCCCCTTGAATTTCTCATACATATGTATATTGTCAGGCACCAGCTGGGAGTATTCATCACCATCAGTGATATTTCTAGTTTCTTCAAACTCTCTTGTTATAATATGTGAGTTGAACAATTAATCAGAGCTCTAGATAAGGAGAGTTGTTCATACTCTGAAATCCTTTTTCCCCGCCAAAGACAGATGAGATATATATTGTAAACCACCATAGGGGAATTTCAGACAGCAGGTTTCACTCATATTGCTTTAGGTTATGGTTATAACTGGTTTTCAGTAGCTTGATTGGGAACAGGGAGTCACTTTTTGTGTGATACAGCCTGTATAATAAATTAACCCTTTCCCTCATACAACAATTCTGCAGCAGACGACTTTATACATATTTTGTCAACAAATAGAAAATCTCTATAATTGAATGGATAACCGATGACTAAAAGTGGAAAACATTGTGTCAAAAGGAAAAATTGCTCGTTTTGAGCAATTTCTTCTTTTGTCACTATGTTTTCAAAAAGCCGTCTGCTGCAGAGGCATCAGAAAGCGTCTATATGGGGAAAGGGTTAATCAGAGCTCTAAATAAGGAGAGTTGTTCATACTCTAAAATCCTTATTTGACCTCCAAAACCTATGTTGTGGGTACTCAAAAGAATCGTCTCAATTCTTTTGAGTACCCACGATATTGGTTTTAATGAGTGCTAAGAGAGATATTATATAAAAAAGACCTTTTTATTCCTCCTTATCTAGTCCTCTGAATTAATGAGAAAGTTTACTATGTTATCCCCGCCAAAGACAGATGGGATATTGTAAACCACCATAGGGAATTTCAGACAGCTTATATTGCTTTAGGTTTTGGTTATAACTGTTTTCCAGAAGCTTGATTGGGAACAGGGAGTATTCTGACTTTGGCCATTAAGCTCCTCCTCCGTTGGTCAGTTTTTGTGTGATACAGCCTGTATAATAAATTAACCCTTTCCCCCATACGACAATTCTGCAGCAGACGACTTTGAACATATTTTGTCAAAAAATAGAAAATCTCTATAATTGAATGGATAAATTAAAAGTGGAAAACATTGTGGCAAAAGGAGAAATTGCTCATTTTGAGCAATTACTTTTGTCCCTATGTTTTCAAAAAGCTGTCTGCTGCAGAAGTGTCAGAAAGCATATTTATGAGGGAAAGTGTTAACCTTGTATGTCCTATTAATATGCACAAAGCCTTTCATTTTTAGCTCGCCTATTCGAACAAATAGGGGAACTTATGTAATCACCCCGGCGTCCGCGTTGGCGTACGTGTTGCCAGCTTGGTCAAACCTTTGTGTGCAAGGCCTTTCTCAGACACTGTGTATGCTGTTGCTTATCGTATAAAAATAAATTTACAGATTTAAAAGGCCCAAAAGGGCCTGTATGGACTTGGTTAACATTTGCATGCAAGTATTGAAAAGGTGTTTTATCTTGCAATAGGTGATAATGTGTGACTTTACCTAATGCTATAACTGTTCTGAAGTAGGCCCTGATAGACAATGGCGCTTAAAGGCGAGCTATATTGTCCTCTGACAACTCTTGTTATAATTTATTGTTCCAGCTTCAAGCCCAGTCATCTTCAAGCTCGAAAATGGGGAAAAAGGAGTCATCAGTAGTAACCAAGGATATTCATTCATCAGGAAAAAAACCAGTTTGGACTAGTGATAAAAGTAACCAATCAGAAAGTAGTTCAGATTCAAAAAGTGCTAAAACTAACCAATCAGTGTCTAATTCACTTTGGGTGGATAAGTATAAACCTAGTCAGTCTAAATACATTGTGGGACAGCCCGGAAATGTGAAAAAACTTCAGCATTGGCTCGCAAACTGGCATAACAATCGGGCCTTGGGTGCTAAGCCGCCACCTGGTAAATTTTTCGGAAGAGGAAGTGATGACGGGGCAGGTTTTAAAGCAGCCTTGTTGTCCGGACCACCGGGCGTAGGCAAGACAACGACTGCAACTCTTGTCTGTGAGGTTAGTAGATTTATCCTTTCCCATACACAACAAATCTGTGGCAATATAGTCGACATTCCGCTTTTGTCGGGATATTACTTTATATGCAACTACTAACTTGAATTCAATGAATCTTTATGGGAAGTTTCACTAACAAAAGGAGGTATTATCAACACGTTCCGGTTCGATGATTTTTTGCAGAGCTATCGCCCTTTAAATTTCTGTCCATCTCGCTTATGTCTGGGTTATTTTTTTCAGCAACCCCTGACTTGAATTCAATGAAACTTAATGGGCAGCTTCACTAACAATCAGAAATTATGCCTTCCTTTATGAAGATTTTTTGTCTTTTACCTAGATATTTTCAAAGTTTTCTGCTACAGATTTGTTGTATGTAAGGGTCGAGGCAGATTAATGTTAAAAGGATGAATTCACCGAGGTCTGTCTATAAATTTCCTCTTTTCCATCAAACTTCCCCCTTTTCCCCTGATTTATATGATTCTTTTGTTGCAAATGACTATAAACAGGAGAGCCTGCTATCCTCCACTGTCATTCATAAGGCAAAATAAGCCTACCTTTTGTTGCATATGTCTTTTATGAGAGGGTCACCCTAGGAACATGTCTCTTAGAAATAATTTGTACATTTTTCACCATTGGCATAAACGGTAAAACGGCACAAACTATAATTGGTCATGGTTTTTGACCAATCAACATAACGTGTAGTCTAGTCGAGGGTGACAGTCCTGAGGAACATTTCTATGAAGTAATTTCAAAATTGGCCAAACATTGTTCTGAGCAGTAGATTTTTTAAGTTTTTGCCATTTACTTAAAGGGTAAAACAGTCCTGCCCCCTAGTGGACATATTTTTTTACAAATGAACATGACTTGAAGAAATCTTTTATATCATTACCAAAGGCACATTTGCTTAAAACAACTGTTAAATGGGAATAACATAATCTGATCAGATTTTTTTTTAAAGTTTTCACAAAAGCCATGACATTTGTAAGAAAAATCAGTCCAGTCTCCTGGCCAACATGTTTTTGACCATTCGAAATGAAAAGAATGAATCTAATAAAGGGTCACCAAAGGAACTTTTCTTTGAAATAATAAAATTGGGCCAAATGTTTCAGTATAAAACTGTCATGCTTTGATTAAAGTAACAGTAAAACTTCATGGATAAAAAAACATCTATTGAAACCTAGCTTGACATTGGATGTTTGTATGTGCCTGTTTATAGTTGGCATGTGGTGTCCACAAATATTGTCCACTCTCCAACTTAATAAGCATTCCTTATCTTTTTTTTTACCAAACTTTGTCACAATGATTTAAGCGATGGAATCTTTTCCTAAGTTGGTTTCCTGCCAGATCGCCTCGGACACTCTAAAATTATGGTCCCTTGACGTGTTTATACTTTGACAATTTGCCATTCTTGCTCTTCTTTCTTGGTAGTGTAGTGGTATAACGTCTGTCTCAGGTGCGTGAGGTTGTAGATTCATACCAAATGGTTATGACTTTCCCTCCTTGGTGTACATGATTGTGAAGATAGCACTACGGCCGACTCCCTGGTGTCATGATAGATGGGCCAGTAGTACTGGTAACTTATCGAGGAAAATGTCAGTAATGGCTGCGCACCTTGGCGCTCAGGGTTGTGGGATTAGCACTACGACTTACTGGCTGGTGTCAGGATAAATGGGTCAGTAGTACTGGTTACTTATCCAGGAAATGTGTTGATTTATTATTTAACCCTTTCCCACATTCAACAAATCTGCAGCAGACAACTTAAAAACATACCAGCAAAAATATGGCAAATCTTTTTAAAAGAAAGTATTACATGATTTATTGAATAAAGTTGTAAAAACATTGTGGCAAATGGAGAAATTTCTCCTTTTGTCACAGTTTTCTAAAACTCGTCTGCTGCAGCAGAGGTGTCAGAAAGTGTCTACATGTAGGGAAAGGATCCCTGGAAAATTATTGAAAGGGACGTTAAACACCATACAAACAAATTTTCTTTCTTTCTTTAACAGGAGGCAGGTTTTACTTTCATTGAGCTGAATGCGTCGGACACGAGAAACGCTAAAAGTATGAAGGAAGTTGTCGCCCAGGCTGTGAACAATACAAGTATTGTTGACTATACCAATACCAAAAAACAGACAACGCAGGGTTTAAAGCACTGTATTATAATGGATGAAGTGGACGGAATGTCAGGAAACGCGGACAGATCGGGTATTGCGGTAAGTCATTTATTTTTTACTCTTTCTAGAGGACTTGATAAGGAGGAGTAAACAGGTCTTTCTTCCATGATATATCTGTTAGCACTCATTAAAACATATGTTGTTGGTACTCAAAAGAATCGTCAAAAGAGACGATTCTTTTGAATACCCACAACATAGGTTATTGAGGTTAAATGAGGATTTTAGAACATGAAAAACAAAAACGCTCCTTATCTAGAGCTCTGCTCTTTCAACAGTTCTGCAGCAGAGGACTTTGAAACATCAATGCAAATGTAAGGAATATCTAGTGAAATGAAAGTTTAATAATTGAATGAATTTCAAAAAACAGTGTGGCAAAGAGAGAAATTGTTAGAATAGAGTTGAAACCCATGTGGGAGCAGTTTCTTTATTTACCCTTTCTCACATACAACAAAAATAAGTAGCAAAGGACTTTGAAAACATTAAGTCAAAAATATGGAAACTCTCTATAAATGAAAGAGCAATTATTGAATATAGTTGAAAACAGTATGACAAAAGCAGAAGTTGCCAGTATAATTCTGATAAATGTGCGGTAGTAGTATTTAACAAATCAAAAAAATGCTTTTAGAAAAAGCAACAAAACCTGGTACATGGGAAATTACGTTATCAACGAAACCACAGAAATTGTCCATTTGGGGATATTAAGCAATAAATATTGTGATTCAAAGTCGATAGTTCAAAATTCCTCCAAAAAGTTATGTCGAACCTTTTTTGGATCAGCAAAGATGGGTTAAATGTCAATGGATTTAACCCAATCACTAGTAAGAAGATAATTATATAAAGCAGTTCTTCTTCCGAAAGCACTTTTTGGGACTGATTTGATTCCCTTTTCAAACAATGATATGATACTGTTAGAGCGTTCACATGGCCTATGTTTGAAACATATTCAGAGCATGCACTTGAGATCCAGGACAAACGTTGTCATAGGACTCATTTTATGCCTGCCAATTGAATCTGAAATAGAAAAGAGGAAACTAAACTTATTATACCCCCTTGGAAGAAGAGGGGGTCTATAGGAGTCACTGTGTCGGGCAGTCTGTCGGAAGCCATATTATGTCTGGCCTATTTCTTACAAACCACTGGGTGGAATTCAATTAAGTTTAACATGAAGCTTCTATACCAAGTTATGGCCCTTTTACTTATCAAGTTATGGTCTAGGTCAAGGTGCTGTTTAGGGGGTATTTATCATCTTCAGTGATAGTTCTAGTTTGGGCAGTTTTGTACATTGGTTAATCACTCAGCTGCTAAAACCATGTTTTTAAATCACCTGTGTTCCTATATGTCGGGTGCATCGACAATTGGATTTGTTGTTGACATTTTTACAATTTTGCATAAATACGATCTAGGGCACATTGTTGATGCGTACATAGACAGTGGGAAGTTTCCTAGTAAGTCATCGTGGAAAAAGCTGTATTTAAACAGAATTAATAATTATTATGTATATGAGTGGAAAAGAAATACTGCTGAAGTAGACTTCGCACTATACAGACAAATCCAACCTTGTTTTGAATTGTCTGTCATTTGGTATTTCGCATTGAAATATCCAAGCATGCTAAAATACTGTTCATCTGTAGCTCAGCTAGTCGCTAACCTTATGTACTATAAGACGGAATGTTTGAAATGCAGAAGTTCAAACATACTGTCAAATCTTACGTTTCATGTAATATTGGACTGTCATGTTATTAACACAGCTAGCTTCATATTTAATAGTATAATATGGGACATTTTGGTCATGATATCCCACGTATATTGTATAACCTTGATGGTTATAATTATGTGAGTATTTTGCTCGGCACCCCTTGTAATGCTCTTTACTCTCTTTTTGGAGATCAATATGATGTTTTCATAAAGATCTGCTTCAGATTTGACCACCATGCATGGAAACTACATACATGTAGTCGTATTCAAATATGAATTTGTTTTTCATTGCACTGACACATTCCATAAATTATTCAACTATATTTTCGCTTTCGCCTTAAGTATGCGGCGGCTAGTGTGAGTTGTTATCTCTATTTAACCGCTGCAATTACTATTTTGGTAGTTGGATTAGCCATTGGACGCATTATATGTATATAATATACATTTCTGACAGTTATTTTCCATGTGTAAGATTGATGATTGATGTGTGAAAATGTGGGTGTATGGATGATATTTTCATTCTCATAACCACTTAATTGTGAATTTCATGTATGTTCTTCTGTAAAATCTTCAATTTATGGAGGAAGTAAAGAAACATATAATATATGTACATGTTCAATTTAAATAAAAGTATAATAATTATTGACAAATTGCTCCTTATCAGCAGTCTCTCTGTTTACCACAATGTTTACAACAGTCGGAAAGCCTCTGTATGTGGGAATCTGAACATATTTTGTCAAAAAATGGAAAATCTCGATAATTGAATGGATAACCTATGACTAAAATTGGAAAACATTGTGGCAAAAGGAGAAATTGCTAATTTTGAGCAATTTCTTGTTTTGTCACTATGTTTTCAAAAAGCGTCTATATGAGGGAAAGGTTTAACCGCAAGGTATATGTATATATTCATATATGTATATTATGAATTTAATTTTTTGATATATAAATTTTAAACAATCATCTCTTTTTTTTTTTCAGGAATTAATTAACATAATAAAGATATCCCGGATACCAATAATTACAATGTGTAACGACAGGAATCATACTAAGATACGATCACTGTCTAATCATTGTTTCGATCTGCGGTTCAGTCGGCCAAGACTTGAACAAATTAAGGTGAGGTTATTTCTGATCTTGTTACCGTATATCCGCGGCCATAAGTCGAATTTTTGAGA
The DNA here is from genome assembly GCA_031761405.1 of Serripes groenlandicus. Classification (NCBI taxonomy): domain Eukaryota; kingdom Metazoa; phylum Mollusca; class Bivalvia; order Cardiida; family Cardiidae; genus Serripes; species Serripes groenlandicus. Next base: position 55,473,787 of record JASEVX010000013.1, on the reverse strand, counting down.
CTCAAATTTTGGTGTTGAAGCAGGGACTCGACTTATGACTGAATGACAATCTCTCCTAAGACTATATTTTACACGCGACAAGCAGTAGAGAAACTGCTTTTTATCAGCGATGCATCCTTTCCTTACATTTTTTTTATCTAGTTTTAAAGCCGTAAACAAAGGAAAATTAAATTCCATACCCTTTAAAATCCTTTTCAATTTAAAGTTAATTTGTCCAATTTAAAGAAAATGTAGTAATTCCTCCTTTTGTCAGAGCTCTATCAAAAGAAGTCTGCTGCAGATGCTTATAAATGCATGTGAAAATGGGTAAGAGTGAAATCTATATAGACCTTTATTTCCGCAAACCATTTTTCCCAACAAATGAGCTACGTCATACGATTATATAATCGGTTCATACAGTATTGTATTAAACAAGCCTCAATGTTCGCAATGCTTCTTATTATTTATGTTTGATAAAAAATAAACGGGCTTAATGTCTTGTCTTTACTAGGTTGTATCATTTTATTGCCAAAAAAGCAATTTTTTTGGATCTCAAGTTGTTGTATTTACATGCTAGCCCACCACACATGAGTTTTCAAACATGACTGTGAGAGTAATCTCCCTTGTGGAAGCGAGAATATTAATCGAGCATAAATAAAGCGAAAAAGGAGAACCGATTGATAATCGATTGTGGTAAAATCGCCAACGTGATACATATCCGATCAACTTTCGATTATAATTGATCATCGGCCCAACACTATCAGGGTCTCATAACTACAAACACTTTTGAGTTCTTGGAACTCATAATTTTTGCATAATTAAACATAAGTCATAATCCAAGTGATTCATTGTGTTTCTATGGTGACAGGAATCCGCTGTGGTCGAGTGGTTAGCGTCGGGGATTTCGAAACCGGGTGTCCCGGGTTCGATCCCCAGTCGCGGCACTACGGTCATGGTTGAGTGCCCTTTGGCAATGCACATTTTCTAGCCTAGTACTGGTTTGTTTACCCAGGGATCATGAATAAGTGAACTGTCGCCGTGATATAACTGAAATATTGTTGAAAGCGGCGTAAAACCCCAATAAATAAATAAATTCTATGGTGACTTCCTTGTATAGACATCACAGGGTTATTGTGGTGAAGTTTGTGAGTGCTTGCTAAAGGGTTTAACCCTTTCCCTCATATAGACGCTTTAGGACGCCTCTGCAGCAGACATAGTGACAAAAGAAGAAATTGCTCACAACGACAATTCTGCAGTAGACGACTTTATACATATTTCTGTCAAAAAATAGGAAATCTCTATAATTGAATGGATAACCTATGACTAAAAGTGGAAAACATTGTGGCAAATGGAGAAATTGCTCGTTTTGAGCAATTTCTTCTTTTGTCACTGTTTTCAAAAAGTCGTCTGCTGCAAAGGCATCAGAAGGTGTCTATATGAGGGAAAGGATTAAAGACCATTTTTAACAATATCTCAGTTTTATCACAGTTTTCTGAGGACTGCTCTAGGGGTAAAAACTGCGGGTAGGAATAACAAAAATCCCTCCACCCCAAACAACAAAAGTGGAAAAGTTCAAACAACATAAATATATTTTGACCTTGACTATTCAAAGAATATGAAGAGCTAATACAGTCACATCGGCAACGACAATTTAAGGAGTAGTGGGGAGACTAAAGGGAGAAGTGATATTTCTTGTGTGTTGTTACGCGTCGTAATCGCATCATTTGGGATAGAACACATTTACTTAAACAAAGATGAATGTTTTATTATTTTATTTTAATTATGATTATAAATCAAAGATGAAACGAGCATATTAATAAAAAAAAAAGGACATTTTGAACATTGACAATATAACAATATCACATGAAGTTCTAAAAGTGTTTTTCCCTAAGAGTAGTCGCGATCTGAACATTGTGTTCTAAAGTCGCCGAAATTATTAATGAAGTTACCTTTTACCCGCCGTCCATTCCATAAAGGTGTCGGGCATTTTGTAAAGAAGTCGGTCGTAAGTGTCATAAACAACGTAAATTATTTGTATCAGGTTTGCGATCAGAGCGTCATCATATTTGACAATATATGGCAATCAGTTCTTTGATTATGCAAATTGGACTATAGGGCACGATTTTGATTGGACAATCAGTTCTACGTCATTGTGTGTGTTAAATGATTTGATTCTTCAGCTTTTAATGGATATACACTCTCAGTTGTCAAATTACTGATTACGCAACTGTGTATATCGAGAACTGTATAAATCGATTTGACATGGTGCGTGACCGTGATCATTTTAACAGAGTTCGATGATAGGACAAAATTGTCGGCGAAATCAACTTCGCTTTGTCTGAGATTTTGGGCGAAGTCAGACATTTTTATGCGACCACTTCGCCCAAATCGCCCCCTCGTGAGAGCCCTGGACCTTGCAGGAGAAGTCCAAGAACTCAACATCAGATTTTGACACAATTATGCCCCTATTTGGACTTAAGAAATTGTGGTTAAAGTTATGCATGCAAGGCTTGTTCTCACAAACTACAGATGCTACTGCTTTGAAACTTCACACACTTATTGAACATCATTGAATGACCTTGCAGGACAAGTTCTAAAACTCTTTATCAGATTTTGACACAATTATGCCCCTTTTTGGATTTAGAAATTTTGGTTTAAGTTTGGCATGCAAGGCTTTTTCTCACAGGCTAAAGTTTTGCATGCAAGATACTATCATGGACATATCTCAGTAACCACTAATGATATAGACTTGAAACTTCATTCATGTCTTCAGGGGTGTCAGACAGTTAGGTTAGATAACTCTTGTATGAATTCAGTACAAATTATGGCCCTTTTCTGAATTTAACAATTTGGTTTAAGTTTGGCATGTAAGGTACTTTCATGCACATATCTCATTAACCGCTGTTCACTATACAATCAAATAGCAAATAGTCTTGTTTAAAATCCCCTTACAATTTTAATACATCTGTTTCATCCTATTCATACTAAAGACTCAACCCTTTACCTCATACAACAATTCTGCAGCAGACGACTTTAAACATATTTTGTCAAAAAATATAAAATCTCTATAATTGAATGGATAACCTATGATTAAAAATGGAAACATTGTGGCAAAAGAAGAAATTGCTCGTTTTGAGCAAATTCTTCTTTTGTCACTATGTTTTCAAAAAACTGTCTGCTGCAGAGGCGTCAGAAAGCGTCTATATGAGGTAAAAGGTTAAACAATGGTGAATTATACTTTATTATATTTACTGTTTGTTTCCAGGCAGCAATGATGTCAATAGCATTCAAAGAAGGAATAAAAATTCCACCTCCAGCCCTAAATCATGTGATACAGGCAGCCAATCAGGATATAAGACAGGTAAGGTCATATGATACAGGCAGCCAATCAGGATATAAGTCGGATATGGTCATGTTATGTATCCCAAAAGCCCCATTGGTCCGTTTTACACTCTAAAATATGGAAAATCTCTGTATACTAAATTACAAAAATTTAATAGAGTTGAAAACATTGTGGCTAAAGAAGAAATTGCAATATTAAAGGTTATCTGCTACAGAGGCTCCAGAAAGCATCAGTTCTGTTATGTGGTAAAGTGTTCAATTGTATAACAATTCTACTTCGTCATACTCCCTTTCGGTCTGAAATGAGATTGTGTCGTGCATGCGCAGTTCAGTGTGCTCGTAGTTTGCGCGATGTTCAAATGTGAAGTAAACCAAAGCAGAATATTTTTTGATACATGTTTCTTTTTAGCTCACCTGTGCACAAAGTGCTCAAGGTGAGTTATTATGATGGCCTTTTGTCCGGCGTCCGGCAACTTTTTCTCCTCAGTAACCAGTGGGTCAATTGGGATGAAACTTCACAGGAAGCATCCTCACATTGACCTCACCAGAATTCCTTCAAATTTTTGGGATCCATGCAGAATTCTGGTTTCCATGGCAACGAAATGTAAAAAACTTTAAAAATGTTCTTCTCCAAAACTGGTTGGCAGATTTTCAAATAATTTTGTAGAAATGTTCCTTAGGTGACCCTCTATCGGATTCCTTAAAACCATATTGATTGGTTGAAAAATATGGCCGCCAGGGGGCGGGGCTATTTTGCCTTATATGGCTATAGTGAAAACTTAAAAAATCTTCTCCTTTGAAAGTGTCAGGCCGATTTTCAAATAATTTTGTAGAAATGTTCCTTAGGTGACCCTCTATCAGATTCCTTAAAACCATGTTGATTAGTCGAAAAACATGGCCGCCACAGGACGGGGCTATTTTGCCTTATATGGCTTTAGTGAAAACTTAAAAAATCTTCTCCTGAAAGTGTTTGGCCGATTTTCAAATATTTTTGTAGAAATATTGCTAGGGTGACCCTCTATCAGATTCCTTCAAGCCATATTGATTGGTCAAAAACTATGGCCGCCAGGGGGCGGGGCTTATATGGCTAAAGTGAAAAAAAAAAAAATCAGGTGAGCGATCCAGGGCCATCATGGCCCTCTTGTTTATTTATGCGGATGTTTGAAAAATTTGTATATATTCCTGTTAGGGGTATGTTCATTGTTTAGTTCGCAACACATTTCTATCGGATTTTTGGTTATTTATCCGTCTATCGGACGGATTGTGTTTAAATCGACACATGGAGTTTCGCCGCGTTCAATTGTAAAACAATTATATCACCAGGCGTTTATGTGACGAAAATTTGATGTATGCTAAATAATAATAATATATATTTTTACTGTAATGTCGGGATCCAGATAACCCCTAGCACAAAATCAACAAATTAGCAGCAAATATAGAAATGCTTTGCAATTAACTGTAAAATAATTGAATAGGAGGAAGGGTTCATATTGTCAGGTTAAAACATGTTTACTCTCTACAATTTTCAGGTTGTGCATAACTTACAGATGTTTTCTGCTGCCGACAAATCGCTGACCTTTGACCAGACAAAGAAAGATGCTGATCTAGCCAAAAAAGATATGCATTTGGTAAGTAAATAAGGACCATGATATAGGATATGGAGACATTGGTCAATGGAATCTGTTAACCCTTTCCCTCATACGACAATTCTGCAGCAGACGACTTTGAACATATTTTGTCAAAAAATAGAAAATCTCTGTAATTGAATGGATAACCTATGACTAAAAGTGGAAAACATTGTGACAAAAGGAGAAATTGCACGTTTTGTGCAATTTCTTCTTTTGTCACTATGTTTTCAAATAGCCGTCTGCTGCAGAGGCGTCAGAAAGCGTCTACATGAGGGAAAGGGTTAACTAATACAAACCTTTCAGACACACAGACGCATCTGCAGCAGAGAACTTTGAAAACATTTTGCAAAAAAGGTGAAAAAAAAATCATTATAAAAGATTTCTCTTTTTGCCAAAATGCTTTTAACTAATAAAATACAAACTTTTCCGACATGCAGATGCAATTGCAGCAGAGAACTTTGAAAACATTTTGCAAAAAAAGGTGAAAAATTGTTCATTATTCAAAATTTCTCTTTCTGCCAAAATGCTTTTAACTTTATTAACCCTACTGGAATTATTTTTAAATCAGTTATGGCCCCTTGAATTTCTCATACATATGTATGTTGTCAGGCACCAGCTGGGGGTATTCATCACCTTAAGTTCTATTTCTAGTATTTTATGACCCTTTTAGAAGTATTTCCGTTATATCACGATGATTCCTTGGTAATTAACCAGTACTACCAGTATTATCCTGGGACCAATACATGTATCCTATGATATCCGTGCGACCCTGGGCACCAAGGAGGGAAGCCGTCACTACTATTTTTAGCTTGTCTATTTTTCGAAGAGAAACGGGTCAGGCTATTGTGATTCCCTTGGAGTCTTTGTCAGAAAACTTTAACCTTACCTCATAACTCAAACACAGTAACAAATATTCAACAAATGAAACTTGGTAGACATGTTCCTTGAAACAATATGCATGTCTTTACCATTACCAAGTCACATTTCTCTGGCTTTAATAATGCAGTTTTGCCACTTTTTGGACTTGAAAAATCAGACAAGCGTTGGGGTTCGCCCGCGGCGCTCTTGTTAGTCTTTGGTATGACTCGACCTGGGATCGAAGCAGCGTTGTTTTTCAAAATAGAAATCTGAAACGGTGTAATGAGATAAAGTGGTAAACCATGTTTCAAATTCAGGGACCGTTTGACGTCTGTCGAAAAGTTTTTGTTGGAGGAGAGGAGACAAACAAGATGTCATTAAACGACAAGTCCGACCTGTTCTTCCATGATTATAACATTGCACCCTTGTTTGTTCAGGAAAATTATCCACATGTGATACCGTATGCTGCTAGGTATGTTGTTGTTTATTGCTGCTGGTTTAACTCGATGTAACATACAACGAATAGGTACCAGAAGACTTTGAAAACATATTGGCAAAAAAATGAAAAGTCCCCATAAGTGCAAGTCTTATTATAAATAGAGTTAAGAAATTGCTCATAATAAGCAAACTCTTATTTTTGCCACAATTTTTGAGTCGTCTGCTTTAATCCTTTCCCTCATATAGAGGCTTTCAGACGCCTCTGTAGCAGACAGCTTTTTGAAAACATGGTGACAAAAGAAGAAATTGCTCAAAACGAGCAATTTCTCCTTTTGCCACAATATTTTCCACTTTTAGTCATAGGTTATCCATTCAATTATAGAGATTTACTATTTTTTGTCAAAATATGTTCAAAGTCGTCTGCTGCAGAATTGTCGTATGAGGGAAAGGTTTAAAGGTGTCTGTATGTTGGAAAAGCTTAACCTTTTTCTCTTATGATAAATGTTAGAATAATGCTGGTTGAGAACATTTAGACAAGTTCAGTACTTGTGCAAGAATGCAAAGAAAAAGCATACCAGTAAGCCCTTAAGATATAACTGAAATAACATTGCAATTGGCATAAACCAACATTGCAATTGGCATAAACCCTTTCCCTCATACAGACTTCGGATGCCTCTGAACAGACAAACTTTTGCAACAATGTTTTCCACTATTTTCAATAATTAGAATTTCACTTATAGAGATTTTCCATATAATAGATGTTTTGAAATTCGTCTGCTTCATCCTTGTTGTATGTGGTAAAGAGTTAAAACCCGATCACTCAGATCATTTGAAAACTAAAAGGCAAAACTGTAAAAAAATATTGTTTTGTAAAATGTCACCTTTTATATAATATATATGCTTAAAGTACATCACATGTTATCATAAAATGTTGTTATAAGATCAGGTTCCGGTCTATAATTTCCTACATACAACAAATCCACAGCAGAAGAATTTGAAACTGAAAGGCAACAATGTAGAAAATAGTGTTTTGAAAAATTTCAACTTTTGCCATATTTAAATGTATCCTGCTACAGAAACGCCTCTATTCTGTAATGGTAGAGCGTCTGCCTTGAGTGTGAGAGGTCAAAGGTGCAATCCCAGATCAGGTCTTATCAAATAATCAAAATGGCTTTCCCTTCTTGGCACTCGGGTTTAAGGGGTTACCATAACGACTGAATCGCTTGTGTTTGGCTTTGCATGCGGGAGGTCCAGAGTTTTATCTCCAGTCGGGTCATACTAAAGAATAGTAGTAATGGCTGCCCTCCTTTGCGCTCACGGTTGGCGTCCGGATAAATGGACTAGTACTACTGGTAACTTACCCAGTTAACGCTGGTATATGACTGAAACATTGTTTTATAAGCGGCTTTAAACACGGAACAATCAATAAATCAATCTGGTTTCAGGATAATTGTACCAGTAGTACAAACAATCAAATCTGCTGTGTCAAAACCAGTCTGCATGCGGCAAAGGTTTAACCCTTTTCCACGTACAACAAATCTGGAGCAGATGACTTTGAAAACATAGTGACAAAAACCTGAAAAATATTCATAAAAGATAACTTAATTGTTAAAAAAAGTTGAAAACATTGTGGCCAACGGAGAAATTGATGATTATGAGTAATTTCACCTTTGGCCACAATGTTTTTCAAAAGTCGTCTGCTGCTATTGCGTCCAAATGTGTCTGCATGCGAGAAAGGGTTAAACGTGTTGAGTTATACCATTGCATTTACAGGGGAAGTATGTCGAAACATTTATCTCTGCTGGCCAGAACTGCAGACTCGATTAGTGCCGGGGATACTGTAGAAAAGAAAGTTCGAATTTATCAGGCCTGGGGACTGTTACCCACTGAGGTAAGTTATCTCCCTTTTATTCTTCTTTTAAACGCTCTTTCTCATACAGATGTCGCCGAGCCCCGGTAGCTCAGTCCGTAGCGACGCGGGCTGTCAATCCAGGGGTTGTGAGTTCGAATCCCGGCTCGGCTAACTTTCTTTCCGACGATTGACAAAAGTCAATGCGACATGCGTCATTCGTCTTTCACCAATTGGCTAAGTCTATGTGGAAAAGCAGCCAGTTGCTTGGGAAGATTGTTGTGTGGAGTACTGGTGTGAGAAAACCAGGAAATGCATGAGTAGGTGAACTGGCCGCCGTGATATAACTGAGAAATTGTTAAAAACGGCGTTAAACCCCAATCAATCAATCAATCATACAGATGTCATTTTTAGCTTTGATTTCATTGATGAGCAATTTCTTCTTTTGTCACAAAAGTTTTCATTTTTATTTTATCATTATATTTAATTGCAATACTTTTGCGTAGATATTTTTAAAGCCGTATCCTGCAGATATATTGTATTTTGGAAAGGGTTAACATACATTGAAAACATCTAGGTAAAAAATTTGAAATTGCTCATTATGATTAGAAGATCATCTTTTGCAGAAGTGTAGGGAAGCATTTGTATCAAGGAAAGGGTTAGTGTTAGTGCAGATGACATGCCATGCCGCTGTTAAAGATTGCTTTTGAACTAAATATCAAAGTACTTCTAATTTTCATGATGTTTTGTTATTTTTATCCGAGGGCTTCACGGCAGACAACACTAAAATTGTCTTTACTGGGATGAATTTTCTGTATTTTATTTGTTCTGAAAGCTTGTTTTATCTGGGATAAAGGTTCTTAAAATTGTCTTGACTGGGAAGAATTTTCTGAGAATTATTGTCCTGTCTATGAACAATGTTTAGAGAACTGTCTTGCCTGGGAAGAATGTCCTGAAAACTGTCTTATACTATCGGGGATAAATGTTTTAGAATTGTCTGAGCATTGTCCTGTCCCGGAAGAATGTTCTGAGAGTTGTCTAGCTTGGAAGAATGCTCTCGGACCATTCTTATCAGTATCTACAAAGTAGGATTTTTGGTATGTGGGAAAAGGGTTAAGTATTAAGAACTATACTGTGAGAAGCAGACATTTTAACTTCCTCTTTGCTCTTTCCCACCTGTAAACACATTTTGACGCATCTGGAGCAGACAACCTTTTGATAACATTATGAAAAAGGAGGAATTGCTCGAAACGAGCAATTTCTCCTTTTGCCACTATGTTTTCCAATGATCAAAGTCATCCGCTGCATATTTGTTGTTTGGGAAAGGGTTAATTTTGATTTGTGAATGTGTTATTTGTAGGCCGTGTTTGCAAGTGTGGTTCCCGGCGAATACATGAGGGGTAACATGACGGGGATGATCAACTTTCCAGGCTGGTTGGGTAAAAACTCCTCACGCGGTAAAACAGAGAGAATCGTTAAGGAATTGAGGACACATATGAGATTAAAGTAAGTATTCCATATCTCTTAACCCTTTCCCACATATAGAAAATCGGCAGCAGACATCTTTGAAAATGTCTTCTCAAAAATATGGAAACGCTCTATAATTTTAGGTATAATTGATGGGAAAAATTTAAACTTTCCTTTGTTGAGATTTCCCATGATTTTACCTATATGTTTTCACAGTCATCTGTTGCAGATTTATTGTATATGGGAAAGGGGTTATAGAATATAATAAAACATTTGAGACAGAATTGTTGGAAATGGAGAATTATTTAATATTAAAGTATACTTTCATTTATGGAGATTTTTGCCTAGATGTTGTCAAAATCTGTCCTCTGCATTTGTCAATGTGTGAAAGGGTAATACCATGCATGCAAATATTTTGTTCCAAGACTTAAGATGGGAGAAGTTATGAAAATTAATTCTATTTGCAGGATATCTGGTGATCAGAGAAGTTTAAACTTGGATTATCTCCCTTACATGCGCCATTCATTGACACGCCCCCTGGTGGAAAAGGAGGCAGACGGAGTGCGTGATGTCATAGAATTGATGGAAGGATACGATATCACCAAAGATGACTTTGATAATGTATTGGAAGTCACAAAATGGCCGAACAGTGTAGACCCACTCAGCTCTTTAACTTCGAAGGTAATACTTGACACTCTTCCTCGAAAAGTTAGAAATCCGCTGTGGTAAGCCCCCGGGATTTGAAAATAGGCGTCCCGGGTTCAGTCCCCAGTCGCGGCACGATGGTCATGGTGGTATGCTCTTGTGCATGGCACATTTCCTAGCCTAGTACTGGTTTGTTTACCCAGGGAACAGGAATAAGTGAACTGTCGCCGTGATATAACTGAAATAATGTTGAAATCGGTGTAAAATCCCAATTAAACAAACAAAACAAATCCTTCGAAACTTGAATATTCTGGAATATATCAATACATACCCCGATACAGATGCTTTTTCACGCCCCTGCTGCAAACCTCTTTTGAAAACATTGTGACAAAAGGAGAAATGGCTCATAATGTTAATGTTTCTTTTGTTTATGAAGATTTACTATATTTCTGCCATGATGTTTTTCAAATTTTGCAGCAGATGACTTTAACCCTTTCCCTCATATCGACGCTTTCTAACGCTTGTGCAGCAGACAGCTTTTTGAAAACATAGTGACAAAAGAAGAAATTGCTCAAAACGAGCAATTTCTCCTTTTGCCACTATGTTTTCCACTTTTAGTCATAGGTTATCCATTCAATTATAGAGATTTTTCCATTTTCTTTACAAAATATGTTCAAATTCGTCTGCTTCAGAAATGTCTTATGAGGGAAAGGATTAAAAACAACAAGGCAGAAATAAAGTAAAACTCTTTAAATGAAAGAATTATGAGCAATTTCTCCTTTTGCCAAGATGTTTTCAAAAGAAGTCTGCAGCAGAGGAGTAAGAAAGGGTTAACTGATCATTGCAATCAAAATATATGGTGACACTTTTAGATCTTGCAACATATTCGATCTCTCTTCAGACGAAGGCAGCGTTTACAAGAACCTACAACAAAGAAGTGCACATGACGCCCTATTCAACAGGTGTGGCGCCCAAAAAGAAGCGAGGAGGAGGGGCCAGTGAAGATTATGATCTGCTTGGAGAGGAACAGGATGGTGAAGGTCACATTGTGGAAGCGGAGGAGGAAGAAGAAGATTCCCTAGATTCTGTCCCCTTAAAAAAGGTGAGGAAAGTTAACATGAATTTGTCCCAGTTCTGAATAAAATGGAAAATCCCTAAATTTCGTCCCCATTTTCGTATTGGCTTCCTTGACTGAGTGAAACTTTGAAATCACTTCTCCCTTATCTGTCCTGTCCGTCTGTCTGTCTAGCAAATGTTTACCTAATGGGCATCATATGGTTCCTTCAAACAGATATTGTTCCATTACAAAGGTGTTTTCCCTCATTTTAAATTTAAGGGTAATAACCTAGTTGTTGTCCTCATTAGCTAACCTAAGCATGAAGTAAAAATAACTTCACAGGAATGTTCCTTAGGTGATCATCTTTTAAAATTGTTCAAAGAATTTAATTCAAAGTAGAACTTTGATTTCTGCAGCATCAGAAAAGGGGAAAATTGCCGAAACAAAAATCTTCTTGTCCAAAAGTGTTGGCTTGATTTGAAAATAATTTTGCACAAGTGTTCCTTGGGGCGACCTCTACCAAGATTGTTCAAATTTTATGATCCGTTGAAAAACATGGCCACCAGGGGGCAGAGCTTGTTTTCCTTATATGTGCATTGTAAAATCTTTAAAAATCTTCTTGTCAAAAAGTACTGGCCCGATTTAAAGATAATGTGGCACAAATGTTCCTTGGGGGACTTCTACCAAGATTGTTCAAATTAATCCGATCCATTGAAAAACATGGCCGCCAGGGGCGGGGCTTGTTTTTAGCTCACCTAAGCACGAAGTGCAAGGTGAGCTTTTGTGATCACCCGGCGTCCGTCGTCGTCGGCGTCTGTTAACAATTTCCTACAAATGACTTCTCCTACTAAACCAATGAACAGATTTCAAAATAACTTCACAGGAATGGTCCTTAGGTAGTCCTCTTTCAAAGTTGTTCAAAGAAATTAATTCTAAGTAGAACTTTGGTTGCTGCGGCATCAGAAAAGGGAAAAATTGCCAAATCTTAAAAAATCTTCTTGTCCAAAAGTACTGGCCCGATTTGAACATTATTTTACACAAATGTTCCTTGAGGTACCCTCTACCAAGATTGTTCAAATATTTCCAATCCGTTGAAAAACATGGCCGCCAGGGGGGGCGGAGCTTATTTTCCTTACATGTGCATTGTTAAAACTTTAAAAATCTTCTTGTCCAAAAGTACTGGCCCGATTTGAAAATTATTTTGCACAAATGTTCCTTGGGACACTCTTTACCAAGATTGTTCAAATATTTCCAATCCGTTGAAAAACATGGCCGCCAGGGGGCGGAGCCTGTTTTCCTTATATGTGCATTGTTAAAACTTTGTAAAATCTTCTTGTCCAAAAGTACTGGGCCGATTTGAAAATAATTTTGCACAAATGTTCCTTGGTGCACCCTTTACCAAGATTGTACAAATATTTCCAATCCGTTGAAAAACATGGCGGCCAGGGGGCGGAGCTTGTTTTCCTTATATGTGCATTGTTAAAACTTTAAAAATCTTCTTGTCCAAAAGTACTGGCCCGATTTAAAAATTATTTTGCACAAATGTTCCTTGGGGCACCCTTTACCAAGATTGTTTAAATATTTTTGATCCGTTGAAAAACATGGCCGCCAGGGGGCGGAGCTTGTTTTCCCCTTAAAAGAGTAAAAACTTTGAAAACTATTGAAGTTCTATTAAATCAGGTGAGCGATATAGGGCCATCATGGCCCTCTTGTCCTAATATGTGCATTGTAAAATCTTTAAAAATCTTTTTGTCCAAAAGCACCTGCCTGATTTAAAAATTATTTGGCACAAATGTTCCTTGCGTGACCTTCTACAAAGGTTATTCAAATGAATCCGATCTGTTGAAAAACATGGGCCCTAGGGGGTTGCTTGTTTTTATTAGCCCGTTTTGAAAAAAACGGATCGTATTATAGTTTTACCTGCGGCGTACGGGCGGGCGGCGTCCAGTATGTTGTCAGCTCAATAACTTTAGAAGCCTTTGTCCAATCATCACTAAATTTAGTCAGAATGTGTATTGGGATAATATCTCGGACAAGTTTAGTCAATCGCCCTTTAATTATAGAAATTACCCAAAATTGGTCTCGTCAGCTCAATAACTTAAGAAGCCTTGGTCAAATGATCATTAAATTTTGTCAGAATATGTATTGGGATAATATCTCGGACAAGTTCGATAACTAGCCATATCACTTAAGTCAATCAAGAGTTATCACCCTTTAATTATAGAAATTACCAAAAATTGATCTTGTCAGCTCAATAACTTTAGAAGCCTTTGCCCAATCATCACTAAATTTAGTCAGAATGTGTATTGACATAATATCTCGGACAAGTTCGATAACTAGCCATATTGCTCCAGTCGATAGAGAGTTATTGCCCTTTAATTATAGAAATTACCTAAAATTGGTCTTGTCAGCTAAATAACTTGTAAAGCCTTTATCCGATCATCACCAAATTTAGACAATATGTTTATGGGCAGAATATCTTGGTCACGTTTGATAACTTACAACGTTGTCTTAGTCACTACACAATTATGTCCCTCGATATGGCCAAAATTGTACTAACAGTGTCCGCTCTCTAAGTTTGGCTGACGTACAACCAATTACTACTATACTTGGTCTCAAAAAAACAGGACGGGCGTATTTTGTGACATTTGGCGCTCTTGTTCTTATATGTATAGAGTAAAAACTTTGAAAACTATTGAAGTTCTATTAATCAGGTGAGCGATATAGGGACATCATGGCCCTCTTGTTTTAAATGTATCTCCCCCATTTTAAAACAAGATGATGATGTTAATTGAAATAATTGAGATATTTTTTTTTATATTTTTCAGAAACCAGCTAGTAAAGCTGCATCAAAAAGCACAGATACTAAGGGCAAAGGAAAGGGCCCAGCGAAAGGAAAAGGGAGCGCAAAGGGGAAGGGAAAAGGGAAATGAAGCAAACATTACAAGCTATCTCATGACCTGTCCTCTTTTTGTAGTGCTACTTTACAACAGGGGGCCAGAATAAGGGTGTATTTTAACCCCTCTTTCCCACATACAATAAATGTGCAGCAGACGTCTTTGAAAACATGTTGGCGAAAAGAAAGCCCCAATAAATGAAGGCGTAATTACTGAAAACAGTTGAAAACATAGTGGCAAATAGAGAAATTGCTCTTTCTCCTTTTGCCACAATGTTTTTAAAAGTCGTCTGCATGTTTGAACATTTTGAGATCCTTATTCCTTAATTGATCTCCAAACACCGTCTTTTGTTCATCTCAGTCAAACCATTACATTCCTTTTGAAGTTTTCAAAGGATTCTCCTCTTTAACCCTTTCCCTCATATAGATGCTTTCTGACGCCTCTGCAGCAATTTCTCCTTTTCACACAATGTTATCCACTTTTAGTCATTCATTCAAGTTATCCATTCAATTATAGAGATTTTCTATTTTTGGACAAAATATGTTCAAAGTCGTCTGCTACAGATTTGTTGTATGAGGGAAAGGGTTAACTCTTTTTCCACTTGCAAACGCATCTGTAGCAGAAGACTATTAAAAAAAAACAACATTATGGCAAAAAGAGGAATTGCGCATATTGATCAATTTCTCCTATTGCCACAATGTTTTCAACTCTATTCTATAGTTATATTTGTTGTATCATGCAGGTCCCTGTTGTCGAACCTTTAGTTCAAGGACTGTTTATATATTTCAAAAAACGCATTATACGTAATACATTTTTATGCTTTGTTTACTTACACATAAATTGTTGAATTATTTGTCATTATTGTTGGTTTTTTGACATGAATTTATAAGTATTCCAATGAGCCCTGATAAATGTTTAGAGGTTCCAGAACCTGTGTTTATAAATATTCCAATGAGCCCTGATAAATGTTTAGAGGTTCCAGAACCTGTGTTTCAACGCTTAATAGGAAACGGTTGAAATATCATATCAGCTAAACAATTACGGGTTTTGACAATATTATGACTGAGCAAGGGTAGAAAACATAATAAGAATAGAATTAATTGTTCAATTTGATTGTAAGAATAAAACACCTTCCCATACTGTAGATGACTTTTGAAACCAAAATGTTTTTAACCCTTTCCCACATACAGACGCTTTCTGACGGCTCTGCAGCAGACGACTTTTGAAATCATTGTGGCAAAAGAAGAAATTGCTCATGAGCAATTTCTCCATTTGCCACAAAGATTTCAACTCTATTCAATAATCATACTATCATTTATAGAGATTTTGTACTTGATAATTTCAAAGCCGTCTGCTACAGATTTATTGTATGTTGAAAAGGGTTGGAGAAGAAATTGCTATAAATTGAGAAATGCCTTCTGCCTCAATGTTTTCAACTTTAATGCCATAATTACTTTAATTGAATAGTGATTTCTCATATTTTGCTTCAGATGTTTTCAAAGTCGTCTGCTGCAGACTTTTTCTGTTTGGGAAAGCACTAATGAATCAGTACATTAGTTATTTGTTATGTTATGTGTCTACAGTAAATTCAGTTAATAACTGATTTTGATGCTATTTGTGTTTAGTCCAACATTTTTTCACTCCTATAACCATGATCCAAATTTGAAGCACTTGAAGAAAGCAGCAGAATATATAGAATTATTAAAGTATAATATTAAGTGAAAGTGAAGTCTTTATTTCTAGCTTGCAGGGACTGTCCTAGGTTTTCTTTAGTTGTCCATTTGTATGCAGATTGTTGTCCATGTGGCTGATGATACCAAAATGTCTCGATTTTCAATAAAGACCCTCCATCATGTGTGCTATCCTAGCCAGCTGTAACCCCCATTATATTATACTCGTCATCCATGCAAGTTGAATATTACATTAACAACTTTGAAGACCTTTAGTAAAGATATGGAAAATCTCGATAAATGCAAGTTATTATTACTGATTTTTTTTTAAAACATTGTGGCAAAAGAGGAAATTGCTCGGTGGTCGAGTGTCCGCCGGGTACGGGAATCCCCTGTTAGGTCATACCAAATACTTTTAAAATGGTAAAAGTGGCTGCGCTCCTTGGGCGCTCAGGGTTGTGGGGGTTAGCATATTGTCTGACTGGCTGGTGTCTGGATAAATGGACCAATAGTACTGGTAACTTACCAAGAAAAAAGGCATGATATAACTGAATTTTTTTTGAAAACGGCGTTAACCCTTTCCGTCATACGACAATTCTGCAGCAGAAGACTTTGAACGCATTTTGTCAAAACATAGAAAATCTCTATAATTGAATGGATAACCTATGACAAAAAGTGGAAAACATTGTGGCAAAAGGAGAAATTGCACGTTTTGTTCTTCTTTTGTCACTTATGTTTTCAAAAAGCCGTCTGCTGCAGAGGCGTCAGAAAGTGTCTATATGAGGGAAAGGGTTTATACATTTTGGACAGCATCCACATAAGCTGTACTGCTTCGGTGGGGTTGTGGTTATTGCATCTGCCTCAAGCGTGGGAGACCAGGGTTTGATCCCTGGTCAGGTCAAAACAAAGACTTGAACAAGAGGACCATGATGGTCTTTTATTGCATACTTTCATATTGTTCCGTTCACTTTGCATTGAAGAAAGTGGTTATGATTTTTCGATCATGACCGTAGATAAGGGCGTGCGAAAATTCCGCATAATAACATGCTAGGGACTACTTTTGTTATGTAAACAAACATAGCTTACATAAATATCATAATTATTCCTCACGTGACTTAGTAATGTTAAATTCTCACATACTGATCATGGACAATTTCTTACTGTCTCGTGCTAACAGTACGTTTTTGACCGGATAACACGTCAACAAAATGACTACATATTGACAAACAGTTTGTTTCGATTTAGGAAGAAGGTGGTTTATCAACTCTAGGTTTATAGTTTACAATATGAAAGTATGCAATAAAAAGGTTATTGACCCTGTACTGTGAAATCATCGTCGGACCTCGTTCTTTGGCGAACGTAGCCTCGCAAGCAACGTCAACCCAAGAACTCGGTCCAACGATGATTTCACAGTACAGGGTCAATAACCTATAATATCGCTCGCCTGATTCAATAGAACTTTTAGAAGTAATTTTTAGTGTTCTAACACTATACATTTAAGGAAAATGAGCTCTGCTCCCCAGTGGCCATGTTTTTCAACAGATTGGAATAATTTGAACAATCTTGGCAGAGGGTAACCTTTTACTCTATATTCATATATGTATAAAGAAAACAAGTCCCGCCACCTGGTGGCCATGTTTTTCAGAGGATCAGAATAATTTAAACGAAAACTTGGTAGAGGAACATTTGTATCAAAATTATTGCCATATCATGCCTATTGTTTTTGAACAGAAGATTTTTTTAGTATTTACTATATACTATATAAGTAAAAACTAGCCTAGCCTCCTGGCGGCCTTGTTTTTCAACGGATCTAAATGATTTTAATAGAGTTGGTAAAGGGTCCCTCAATATACATTTGTACCAAATGATTTAACAAATCAGGCCAGTACTTTTAGACAAGGAAGATTTTTAAAATGTTTACTTTTTACACATAAAAGGTAAACAAACATCACCCCCTGGTGGCCATGTTTTGTACAGATATGAATTACTTGAACAAACTCGGCAGAGGAAGTGATAAATTATTTTGAAAGAGGACCAGCCTAAGAATATTCTTTTGAAATTTGGCTGGAATGGACCCAGTGTTTCAAGGGGAGAAATTGTAGGTTTGTTGGGCTTTAATACCTTTTTCAACAACATCGTATCACGGCAGCCAGTTAACCTAACCTTGTGTTTCCTGGCTTCTCCAAACAAGTGTTTCCAAGTGACTGGCTGCTTTTTCACATAAACTAATAGCCAATTGGTGAAATTCGAATGTCACTGACTTTTGTCAAACATCGGAAAGAATGTTGGCCGAACCTGGATTGACAACCCAGCCTCCCGTCGCTACCATCTCGGCTAAATGGGTTTGGTGAGAGAAATTATAGACGCTTGGTGATCACAATAGCTCAATCTAAAAGAAGAAGTGATTGGTTACCTCCTTGGAACTCGGGATATCATTATGACTTGTGTTCTGGTGTCCGAAAACGATGACCAGCAGTATGTCTTAAATACTGTCGACAGTGTTGTTTACCCTTTCCCTCATACAGACGCTTTCTGACGCCTCTGCAGCAGACGGCTTTTTGAAAACATGGCGACAAAAAAAGAATTTGCTCAAAACGAGCAATTTCTCCTTTTGCCACAATGTTTTCCACTTTTAGTCATAGGTTATCCATTCAATTATAGAGATTTCCTATTTTTTGACAAAATATGATCAAAGTCGTCTGCTGCAGAATTGTTGTATGTGGGAAAGGGTTGAACACCATACTTACAAAACTTGGTCTACTCTTAAATTTCCCTGATAAGCTTAACCCTTTCCCACATACAGATGACTATTGAAAACATTGTGGCAAAAGGAGAAATTGCAATTCCTCCTCTTGCCACAATGTTTTCAACTCTTATTCAATAATTTTGAATTCACTTTTTATGGCTAAATGTTTTGAAAGTCATCTGCTGCAGAGTTGTTGTATGTGAGAAGGGGTTAAAATGAAAACATCAATATTGGTGAAATGTGCAACTCTACGAAAAATTGTTCAACCCTTTATCTGCCAGGAATCTAGTGTCCCTTTTGCGTTTAATAAAGCACAAACTAAAAATTTGCACCTTAACCCCCTGTTACGGGCTCAATTAGACACATCTGCAGGAGCAACAATGTTTTTAACACTATCTAATAACTAAATGTTTCATTACAGAGATTTTCCGATTTGAAAATAATTTCAGAGAGATTTTATCTTTTATCCAATCTTGATTGATATAACCCTTTCCCACATAAAACAAATGTGCAGCAGATGACTTTTGAAAAAAAAATAGTCAAAAATATGGAATCCCTCTTATTATAAATGATAGAACAGCTATTGTATAGAGTTGAACACATTGTGGCAGAAGGAGAAAATAATCTGAACGGGTTAAAAAACAGTCGGCCAGGCTTTTAACCAAAAACTGATATTAACTGATATTACATGTAATGAAATTAACACAATTAATTTGAAAATAAAGCAACCTTTAATACCAAATGCAATACAAATGCAATAAACAAATGTGTATACATAACATTACTGGTGAATAACAATATATCTATACTGATTATATTCTTCCATGGGAACAATATCATGAACCCTTTCCCACTCAAACACTCCTTAAACCTTCCCCTCATATAGACGCTTTCTGACGCCTCTGCAGCAGACAGCTTTTTGAAAATTTAGTGACAAAAGAAGAAATTGATCAAAACGAGCAAATTCTCCTTTTGACACAATGTTTTCCACTTTTAGTCATAGGACATCCATTCAATTATAGAGATTTTCTATTTTTTGACAAAATATGTTCAAAGTTGTCTGCTGCAAAATTGTTGTACCCACATACAATAAATCTGCAGCAGACGACTTTAAAATTATCAAGACAGAAATATAGAAAATCCCTAAAAATGATTATTGAATATGCTTAAGAGGCGTCAGAAAGCATCTACATCAGAAGACTTTGGAAAACATTGTGGCAAAAGCAAAAATTGCTCATTTATAAGCAATTTCTTCTTTTCTCACAATGTTTTCAACTGTATAATCATTCAATTGTTTTACATGTACTTTGATTTGCAGAGTTTCCATAATTTTGCCTAGATGTTATCTAAAGTCGCCTGCTGCATGTGAAGATATAAGGCACCTCTGCAGCAGACAACTTTTTAAAACTTTGTGGTAATTGCTTATAATGAGTAATTTCACCATTTGCCTCGAATATTTTCAACTCTTATTTCATAAATAATAAAGATTTTGAACAATTTTGATAAAGTCGGCTGCTACAGATAAGTTGTAATAGGGACAGAGTTAAATGGAATTTTGCTTATCTTGCACACAATGTAGAGATAACAATAAATTATAGCATATCTTAACAGTTTCCAACATACAACAAATCTGCAGCAGACGAAATTATCTTCTTAAAAGAATAGAAACTCTAAAAATGAAAGATCAATTATTGTAATCAAGTTTAAAACATTGTGGCAAAAGGAGAATTTTGTCTGCTGCATATGCAACATAATGGGTCTGCAAGTGGAAAAGGGTTAAACAAAACGTTGCCTGATTTTGTGATTTACAGCTTAACCCTTTCCCTCATATAGACGCTTTCTGGCACCTCTGCAGCAGACGGCTTTTTGAAAACATGGCGACAAAAAAAGAAATTGCTCAAAACAAGCAATTTCTCCTTTTGCCACAATGTTTTCCACTTTTAGTCATAGGTCATCCATTAAATTATAGAGATTTTCTATTTTTTGACAAAATATGTTCAAAGTCGTCTACTGCAGAATTGTTGTATGATGGAAAGGGTTAAACTAATTTTTCATCATTTTCTTTAATCTGTAAGCTAATTATACATCTCAACTTAAGTCATTTGCTTAAAAACATTCCATCAATCATGTTTTACAATATTAGGGAAGCATAAATGATTAAATATGCTTTTAAGTATTACTTAGCACTAAGTAAGCTTGGAGGAATTTGCCCCCGGTCAGAATAATACATTCAGGTTAATTTTCAAATTATAACACCGGTATATAGTGAAATTCAACATTTGCATGATAAATACATTACATGGACACAAGTTACATATATATAGGATCTGACATGATCTGGCGAGTTTAATAACAAATTTCTTGGATGAGTTTAATAAAACTTTATGAAATGAGAACGAATGCCATAACGAAACACAAAAAGAAAATCGTTTTTTCGCTGTCAGAAAATTAATAAACTGTTAACTAATCACACAAACAAATATTTTTATGACCGATAATGGTCCCTTTACCTCGTCCATCTATTGTGACGTTTGTGTTTACATGGATACACGTTCTCCGCCATTTTGTAAACATTCGCGGATGAATACAAAAATAGTGATTCGGTCATGTTATATTACACATGTGACATATAAAGAAATATGTAATTGGTATATAAGATTGGATACAAGCATTGTATGTGATATAGTGACCTGTCAGTCATTTGACTGCAACAGTTCAATTTACAAGGAGAATATATTAAATAACAAGAGCACCAACACTTGACTGTTTCTATTCTATATCAAAAAAGAGGCACAGTAACGTGACTTGGTATAGACATATATAGCACAAAGTTTCATTTGAAAATGTTAAACGGTCTTTGAGCAATGAGGTAAGTTTAAAGTTTTGTGACTAATGCCAAGGTTATTGCAACAGCCCTACTTTTTTTTCTGCAAAAAACAAACGAGCTAAAAATGGTAAACACATATACGCTTGTACCTGTGTATTATAACCACCAATGGGAAGTCAACAATCTGGTTTTCGTTCACAGGTGATCTTTATTTGCAGGGTCAATTATGCAGAAAATGAGCAATTGGGAAAATTGAAGTGTCACTGGTTGCTATATTCACAGGTGGTCTTTAATGGCAGGGTCAATTATGCAGAAAATGAGCAATTGGGAAAATTGAAGTGTGGTTGCTAGTATTCTCAGATGGTCTTTAATTGCAGGGTCAATTATGCAGAATATGAGAAATTGGAAAAATTAAAGTGTGGTTGCTATAGACAGGAATTTTCTATTTCAATGTGGTCTTATGCAAGGGTTCGACTGCATATGAAGATTAAAACCCTAGTCTCAATATTTGACTTTACATATTGCACTGTTACAGGATGCAAACAGTCAAAATATAAAATGGCATTCCGAGTACAGAATCCTGTTTAATTAACCCTTTCCCTCATAGGACAATTCTGCAGCAGACGACTTTGAACATATAGAAAAAAAAATAGAAAATCTCTATAATTGAATGGATAACCTATGATTAAAAGTGGAAAACAATGTGGCAAAAGCAGAAATTGCTCATTTTGAGCAATTTATTCTTTTGTCACAATGTTTTCAGAAAGCGTCTACATAAGGGAAAGGGTTAAAACCCCTTATTTTCATGTCTAGTACAAGGACTTAACCCTTTACTGGACAAAATGTTCTGATGTAGATCTGATGCAGATTTGTTTCATGTGGGAATAGATTAAGCTGTATATCACAAATTATGCTTTTGAATAAATAATGTACATTATTGTACATTGTGCAAGATATAACAAATATTGTTTAACCCTTTCCCACATACAGCAAATCTGGAGCAGACAACTTTGAAAACATGTAGGAAAAAACATCTGAAATCTCTATAAATGAAGGCTTAATTTCTGAAAAAAAGTTGTGGCAAAAGGAGAAATTGCTTGTTTTGAGCAATTTCTCCTTTTGTCACAATATTTTCAACAGAGGTCCATTGTAGAGGCGTCAGAAAGCGTCTTTATGTGGGAAAGGGTTATACTAAATTATGCAAGTGCTTCCTACAAAAAGAACCTTTTCTATTTTGGCAATCAATGCGATCATTAAAGCTGTTACATCTGTAACTCTTTCATCAAACTGTTGCTCGACGGAATATCCCTTTCCCACATACAGACGCTTTCTGACGACGTTTGAAAACAGTGTGGCAAAATGAGGAATTAATCATGATGAGCAATTACATCCGTTGCCGAAAGGTTAATAATCTATTTCAAAAATATTTTTGACTTAACCCTTTCCCTCATATAGAAGCTTTTTGACACCTCTGCAGCAGACGGCTTTTTGAAAACATAGTGACAAAAGAAGAAATTGCTCAAAAAGAGTAATTTCTTCTTTTGACACAATGTTTTCCACTTTTAGTCATAGGTTATCCATTCAATTATAGAAATTTTCCATACTTTTGACTAAATATTTTCAAAGTCGTCTGCTGCAGTTTTATTGTTTGTGGGAATGAGTTAACTATGGCCAAAAATATTAGTTCTTCCTACATCATATGTTAACCCTTTCCCACCTGCAGACGTATTTTGACACAATAGCTAGACGACTTTTCAACAAAGATTGAAATATGGAAAATCGACATAAAATATTATAATCATTGAATTGAGTAGAAAACATGACGAACAATTTATCCTTTTGTCACACTGTTTTCAAAAGTTGTCTGCTGTAGATGCGTCGAAATGCAATTAGATATGGGAAATGGTTAAACATTTGTAAAAATAAATTAATTATGCGAGTTAATTTCACCGGTACATAAAAAACAGTTCTCATTTTAGCAATCTAGGCAATTTTAAACCCTAGACAATTACTCCATCTTGTAGCTATTGGTTGTGGGAACGTGTGAACTACTAGTAGTTGTTCCATTACTGATGTCAGCATTTCCGTCCGTCTGTCTGTGCTGCTTTTTCGTACCTCGTGTAGGAATGTATGGTAAAATGCAGAGTACTAGAACTGCCATGATATGTAAAGACCAATACAGCGAACTGGAATAGAAAGCAACGAGAGGTCTAGATAAGGGGGAGTTAATTAACCCTTTCCTTCATACAGACGCTTTCTGGCAGCTCTGCAGCAGACAGCTTTTTGAAAAACATAGTGACAAAAGAAGAAATTGCTCAAAATGAGCAATTTCTCCTTTTGCCTCAATGTTTTCCACTTTTAGTCATAGGTTATCCATTCAATTATAGAGATTTTCTATTTTTTGACAAAATATGTTCAGAGTCGTCTGCTGCAGAATAACTCTAAAATTGTGGCAAATCTGCAGCAGACGAATTTGAAAACATTTAGTAAAAAATATAGAAATTCTCTATATATATATATATGAAAGAAAAATTAATGAATAAAGATAAAAATATTGTGGTAAAAAGGCGAAATTGCTCATTTACTTGGTGTCGTATCTGGCTGATTATCAAAGAAGCAAACATCCTGAGTAATTAATATAAGTAAAAACTTGCTTCACAATCAATGTAAAAAATATAGTTAACCCATATCCCACATGCAAACGCATCTGCAGCAGACAACCTATGAAAATTAGACATTGCTCATCCTCTTGCCACCATCTTTTTGAATCTATTCGCTTTATTAACTTTTTAAGATATTCAATGCTTTTGCCTGGATGTTTTCAAGGCCGTCTTTCATTGAAGTCTTGTATGTATGTACGCGGAAAAGGGTTCCAACTGAACTGAACAAAAGCTGTTACTTACTTGAAAAACACAACTGTGGGCCAGAGATGAAGAACAGTAAATGGCACAGCGAAATATGAAATCACTAGATGAGTCAGTATCCACGTTAAAACATCGTAAAATAATTTGACTGACGGACTGCTTAGAAAATATGGCCTTACTCGTCTTCGCAGCTGAAAAAATAATTAAATTTGTAGAAAAGTGATAGGGAATTTTGCGCTCAGTTTACTTCAGTCTTTCAGTCCCTGTAGCTCAGTCGGTAGCAACACAGACTGTCAATCCAGGAATTGTGCGTGCAAACCCCATCTTTGCCATTCTACTTTCTGAAGTTTGACAAAAGTCAGTGCAATAAGTGTAGGTCGTCTTTAATCTATGGGCTAACACTCTCATTAGGAAAAGTAGCCAGTTGCTTGAAGAGACTGTTGTGTGGAGTACTGGGAAACACATGGTAGCAACGGGCAATTTCTCTTTTGCCACAATTTTGTTTAACTATTTAATGATTAAACTATTAAGTTATGGAGATTTTTCATGTATTTCCGCGATTATTTTGCAAAACAAGCTTTCAGCTTATATTAATCACGCTCTATGTCTGTCCCAAAGGCAGAACCTGCTCATCACAGGATTCGAGCTCGGGACCTTTGGTACGAGAGTCTGATGCTCTACCTCTACACAACTGTCTTCCATATATGATGTTAAAGAGAGTAGATAAAGAATTAAAATATGCACATCTTATTTGGAGCTCTGTTATAGTTAATGGTTAAACAAAAAAGATATCTGAATATTTTAACCTTTTTCCCACATAAAAAACTTATTTTGATAATTTGCATCAGATTACATTTGCCACATTGAAAGATCGTTGTGAATGAAGGACCCTTCGAATGTTGTATTTTGATGGTTTAATCCTTTTTCCACCTGCAGGCGCATTTCGGCGAATCTGCGAGAGGTGTCTTTTGAAAACATTATGCCAAAGAGTCGATTACTCGGGAGCAATTCTACTTTCGCGTCAACATTTCAACTCTATTCAATAATAATGCTTATTTCATAAATGACGTCGCCAGCATGAAATAACGTCATTATATATTTTTGATATATAACTAGTGTAATATTTTTGATATATAACTAGTGTAATATTTTTGATATATAACTAGTGTAATAACAATTAACGTGACGTCATAACGTAACGTTTAGCGTTGTAAATACGCGCGCTTTATAGCGACGTTTATATGGATATAGCGCTGTAAATTATTAAATTAGTATTTTATGATATAAAAAGAACATTACATTCGTGGTCATTCAATACGAAATTTATTAAACTCGTTTTCTAAAAGTGATAAAAACTCGCCAAGGCTCGTTCTTATCAATTTCAGAAAACTCGTTTAATAAATTCCGTATTGAATGACCACTCATGTAATATCCTCTATATTCATTTATAATAAATTTTCCAAATTTTTGCCTAGATGGTTTGAAAGTCTTCTGCTGCAGATTTGTTGTGTGTAAAATATTGAATTTCTTACCTGTCTTGAAGCATTTGTGAAAAGTGCCGCAGATAAAAACGTAAAATAATAACCCACATAGCATCCATGCCATGCGGCGCTCAAAAAGAATGTCACAAACACCTTCATGGCGGTCACTCTGTCGTAACAAACGTGTCGCAACCACTCCGCTGTTTTGATATTCCAGTTATCAAGGAAGGACTTGGGGCTGGTGGCACCCTGGTCAAAGACAGAAGTTAAAGTATACAAATTGTGCTCCAGAAAAATAAATTGTAACATTTTAATGACATTTAAATGAAAGATAAAAATCTGCCTGCCAATACATGCTTTCTGATTAAGCTTCAAAAGCTTTGCCAAAAATCTTGATTGTTCATGATTCGCTCTCCTAAGCATTTTGATTTAAAAAGTTAACCAGTATTATAATATATTTAATGCATCAACCTAACACAAAAAAACAAATCTGTATCAAAGAATTGGGGTCTGAATCAAAACACTTTATTTAAAACAGAGTAAATCAATTGATAATTAATGATTTCCGAACATACAGATGCTTTATGGGGGCCTGTGTAGCAAGCGTCTTTTTGAAAACATTTTGACAAAATGAGAAATGGATCAAAATGAGTCATTTCTCCTTTTGCAACAAACTTTTTTTAAGTAATTATAATCTTTAGAAATCTCTTGCAGAATTGCTGTATGTGGGAAGGGTTAATCCATCAACAAAAACTATGTTTCTGCATCAAGGAAGGAGAGTTAATCCATCAATAAAAAACATGTTTCTGCATCAAGGAAAGACAGCTAATCCATCAACAAAACCATGTTTCTGCATCAAGGAAAGAGAGTTAATCCATCAACAAAAACCATGTTTCTGCATCAAGGAAGAAGAGTTAATCTATCAATAAACAAGAGGGCCATGATGGCCCTGGATCTCTCACCTTAATTATACAATGTACTGCAATGCAAAACACATCAAGACAATTATTCTGAATGCATCCTCCACAGTGTTAACAATATTTTCCTTCATTTTGCCTAGTGATCTATATTTTTTTACCTGATATGACCCATATTCCTACATGGACTAGATATCATTAAGACAACATACTGACAAAGTTTCAACTTGCTCAAAGTAAAAATGCGGCCTCCATAGTTTGAACAATATTTTCCTTTATTGACCTAGTTTCTGATCCAATATGACCCATATTCGAACTTGACCTAGATATAATTCAGACAAACATTCTGACCAAATTTCAAGCTGCTGAAGCAAAAAATGTGGCATCCAAAGTGTTCACAAGATTTTCCTTCAATTTGATCTAGTGACCTAGTTTTTGACCCGGCATGACCCATATTTGAACTTGGCCTAAATATCATTCAGCTCAACATTCTGAACAAATTTCAAGCCGCTGAAGCAAAACATGCGGCTTCTACAGAGTTAACAAGATTTTCCCTTAATTTGGCCTTGTGACCTAGTTTCTAATCCAATATGGCCCATATTTAAACTTGACCTAGATATCTTTAAGACAAACATTCTGACAAAATTTCAAGCTGCTGAAGCAAAAAATGAGGCATCCAAAGTGTTAACAAGATTTTCCTTCAATTTGGCCTAGTGATCTAGTTTTTGACGCGGCATGACTCATATTCGAACTTGGCCTAGATATCATTCAGCTCAACATTCTGAACAAATTTCAAGTTGCTGAAGCAAAATATGCAGCTTCTACAGAGTTAACAAGATTTTCCCTCAATTTGGCCTCGTGACCTAGTTTCTGACCCAATATGACCCATATTTGAACTTGACCTAGATATCTTTAAGACAAACATTCTGACCAAATTTCAAGTTGCTGAAGCAAAAAATGCGGCATCCAAAGTGTTAACAAGATTTTCCTTCAATTTGATCTAGTGACCTAGTTTTTGACCCGGCATAACCCATATTCGAACTTGACCTAGATATTTTTAAGACAAACATTCTGACAAAATTTCAAACTGCTTAAGCAAAAATTGCGGCCTCTGGAGTGTTAACAAGATTTTCCTTCAATTTGGCCTAGTGACCTACTTCTTGACCCGAGGTGACCCATGTTCGAACTTGACCTACATATCATTAAGACAAACATTCTGATAAAGTTTAAACATGCTCAAGTTGAAA
The DNA here is from genome assembly GCA_031761405.1 of Serripes groenlandicus. NCBI lineage: Eukaryota > Metazoa > Mollusca > Bivalvia > Cardiida > Cardiidae > Serripes > Serripes groenlandicus. Next base: position 55,445,875 of record JASEVX010000013.1, on the reverse strand, counting down.
ATGTGGCCTCTAGAGTGTTAACAAGATTTCGCTTCAATTTGACCTAGTGACCTCGTTTTTGACCTCATATGGCCCAGTTTCGAACTTGTCCAAGATTTTATGGAGATGAACGTTCTGATAAACTTTCATGAAGATTGGATGCAAAATGTAGCCTGTAGAGTGTTAACAAGCTCAAATGTTGACGACGCACGACGCACGACGGACGGACGCCGGACAAAATGTGATCCCAATAGCTCACCTTGCACTTCGTGCATAGGTGAGCTAAAAAACATGTTTCTGCATCAAGGAAGGGAGCTAATCCATCAACAAAAACCATGTTTCTGCATCAAGGAAGGAGAGTTAATCCATCAATAAAAAACATTTTTCTGCATCAAGGAAAGAGAGTTAATCCATCAACAAAACCATGTTTCTGCATCAAGGCAAGACAGCTAATCCATCAAACCATGTTTCTGCATCAAGGAAGAAGAGTTAATCCATCAATAAAAAAACATGTTTCTGCATCAAGGAAGGGAGCTAATCCATCAACAAAAACCATGTTTCTGCATCAAGGAAGGAGAGTTAATCCATCAATAAAAAACATTTTTCTGCATCAAGGAAAGAGAGTTAATCCATCAACATAACCATGTTTCTGCATCAAGGCAAGACAGCTAATCCATCAACAAAACCATGTTTCTGCATCAAGGAAGGAGAGTTAATCCATCAACAAAACCATGTTTCTGCATCAAGGAAGAAGAGTTAATCCATCAACAAAACCATGTTTCTGCATCAAGGAAGAAGAGTTAATCCAGCAACAAAACCGTGTTTCTGCATCAAGGAAGGAGAGTTAATCCAGCAACAAAACCATGTTTCTGCATCAAGGAAGGAGATTTAATCCGTCAACAAAAACCATGTTTCTGCATCGAGGAAAGAGGGTTAAATGGAAAAACTTGTCAAAAAAGAGTAAACCTATTGATACTCAACCCTTTCCCACATACAAAAAATCTACAGCAGACGACTTCGAAAACATCTTGGCAAAAATATTAAAAATCTCTGTAAATGAAAATATTTTTTTTTATCATTCAATAGAGTTTTGTAAAAACATCATGGCATTAGGGGACATTGCTCATTATGAGCAATTTCTCCTTTTGTCTCAATGTTTTCAAAGTAGTCTGCTTTAAAGGGGTTAGAAAGCTCCTGTAAGTGGGTAAGGGTTTATCTTTAGCATCATGCAATAAGTACCCACCTCTATATCCAATATATGTACAGTAGTACTGAGATCCCATTTAGACTGACCCTCATTGTCGTAACCATTGAATCCTAAACCAGAGGCGTTACAAACGGCATCACCTGTCAATCAAAAGTCATATGTAATTCATCAAACCCTTTTACTTATACATACGCTTTTTGACGTCTATGCAGCAGACGACTTTTGAAAACATTATATTAAAACTATATTTAATAAAATAACACTCATTTATGGAGATTTTTCAAGTTGTTGTCAATCTTATTTACTAATAAAACATCCGTTAATGGAGATTTCTCAAAATTTTGTGAAAATGTTTTCAAAGACGTCTGCTGAAAATTTGTTGTACATGTGTGTGGTAAATGGTTTACTTTAACCCTTTCCCACCTGCCGACGCATTTTGACACAATAGCAGCAAATTTCTCCTTTTGCCATAATGTTTTCCCATTTTAGTCTTAGGTTACCCATTCAATTATAGAGATTTTTTATTTGTTGACGAAATATGTTCAAAGTCGTCTGCTGCAGATTTGTTGTATGTGGGAAAGGGTTAACATTAAAATTATAATTTAACCCTTTCCCACATTATGTAAAATATATAACAGACGACTCTTAAAAACCTCTGGTTAAGTATATGGATAACCTCTATAAACAAGCATACTGCGACGATGGTTCTCTCTTGTCTCTTCTCTCACGACACCACACGAATAATGAAACAAGCTATTGAGTTGTCGCGAGAACAGCATCAAATTCACTTGAATATTTCTTCTCAACATGTAAAAGTACGGGAAATGGAAGTTGTAATGGCTATGTGAAGTGCTCTCTGGTTGGTCGATATTTGGTAGTGTCCGGATTTTTAGCCAATCAGCGATCAGGTAATTGAAAACCATTTCTTTTTGTGTCAATATATTTAGTTTTGACGTGTCTGTGTTTTCCGCGGAAATGGTACCCCTTACGGCAACTCAAATATTAAGAAAACGAAGAGACGGATCAAAACTCGGGACGATCATTCGATGTAGCAACTGATGGGCTACACAACGCACACCGAGTGGTTTCTAAATTTGAAAAACTGTGGGAGGAGATAGTTTTCGCAGGAAACGCTTTTCGCCTGTTTCCATAGCAACGGTTATTTCTATGGCGACCATACTACAAAAGGAACAACTAGAGCCTAGAGCATTCATCCCTACCAAGTTTGGTCGAAATCCGTTGAATAGTTTTGGCGCTACGCTTGCCACAAACAAACAAACAAACAAACATTTTACAAACGGACAGAAATGAAGACCGACTTTAAGGGTCTGTAGAAGAGAGAACCAATAAAAGTTAAATCATTTAATTTCTCCTATTGCCACAATATTTTCAAAAGTCATCTGCTTCAGAGGTGTCGGAAAGCGTCTGTTTGTTGTAAAGGGTTACCCCTTATGAGCAATCAGAATTGCTGCTAGACTTATTTTCAAAATACGGAAAAGGATTCAAGTCAAACATTAATTACTTACTGTCCTTCACCTATACAACAAATCTGTAGCAGACCACTTTGAAAAACATCCTCGCAAAATTTTGAGAAATTTCCATTAATGGGTGTTTTATTATTAAATAGAGTTGAAAACATTGTGGCAAATGGAGAAATTGCTCATAATGAGCAATTTCTCCATTAGCTACAATGTTTTCAAAAGTCGTCTGCTTCAGATGTGTCAGAATGCGTCTACAAGTAGGAAAGGGTTATAACACAATGGCTCAAAGCTAGAGTGCTAGCTAGCCTTGTGATCAAATGGTCATGGGCTCAGTTCCTGTGAGAGCATCGTAATGATTTGCAACTTCCCCACAAACTCAGTGAGAATACTGATTAAGAATCCTGGAATCGGACATCAAGGATCTGCTGCAGACAAACTAAAACTATCACTGAAGATGATAAATACCCCCAAAACGGCTACGGCCTTGACCTACAACATAACTTAATAAGTAAAAGGACCATAACTCTGTAAAATAACATAATAGACCTTTAGGATATGCACATCTCCTCTTGGTATAGAAGCTTCATATAAAAAAAAATTGAATTCCAGCCAGTGGTTTGTAAGAAATAGGCCAGACCAATATGGCTTCCGGTCGACCAACCGACCGACATACAGACAGCCTGACACAGTGATTCCTATATACCCCCTCTTCTTCGAAGGGGGAAGAAGGGGGAGGGGGTATAATAAATCTAGCAGAAGTCAAGGATGATTAGCCCTCTCCCACATACAACAAATCTGCTGCAGACGACTTTTTTTGAGAAGCTCCAAAAATAAAAGTAAAATTATTAAACAGATTTGAAAACATTATGGCAAAAGCAGAAAATACTGATTTTTGTAAAACACTATCACTATGTTTTTTCCCCCCCCCCCCTTTCCTGTGTTCTAGGTCACTGTGACATTGACCTTTGAACAGATGACCTCAAAATCAACAGGGGTCATGCCTAACCTCCCTGCCAAGTTTGAGTACTGTTGGTTCAAGCATTATCCAGTTACCACAGACGGACAGATCAATGGTTAAACATACGGACGGACTGACTGAGGTGCGCGAAGCAATAACCTCTTTTTTCGAAAGTTGAATAATAAAGATCTCCTTACCTAGTGTAAAGGCCACATAGTATTTTGCCCTACAACATACCATAGACAACATCATATACCCCAGTCTATATAACAACCCATGGTTCTTTATAAATATGGGATCTGAAAAGACAGAATATAGGTAAGTCTATACAGCGCAACCCATGGTTCTTTATAAATATGGGATCTGTAAAGACAGAATATAGGCAAACTTGGACTCATACATCTGTTTCTTTAACCCTTTCCCCCATATAGACGCTTTCTGATGCCTCTGCAGCAGACAGCTTTTTAGAAACATAGTGAAAAAAGAAGCAATTGCTCAAAACAAGCAATTTCTCCTTTTGCCACAATGTTTTCCACTTTTAGTCATAGGTTATCCATTCAATTACAGAGATTTTCAGTTTTTTGACAAAATATGTTCAAAGTCTTCTGCTGCAGAATTGTTGTATGAGGGAAAGTTTTTTGAAGCCTGCTATGTGGTATGACCCTGGGATTGAACTCCCACACCCAAGGCCTATGCTCTAAATGTTCAAAACTAAGAATCAAATCTATACTTCAAATATTCCAGATATTTCATATTGTAGTCATGACATGATATTACTCTTTCAGCAAACTTTTAGAAATGCTAAAATAACCAATTTCTACATTTAATTGCCACAAAGTTTTGAACTCTATTCAATAACCGTAACTGTAGGCGTACTTTCTTTTATAAAGACTTACAATATTTTTGGATGAACAAATTCAAAATTGTCTGCTGCAAATTTATTGTCTGTTGGAAAGGAATTACTGACTGTTATGATACTTTTAAGGTCATTTGATTAAAAAATATTGTGATTACATCGGTTGGTATGGCTTGATAAAAATCATCTTGAAATCAGACTAGCACTTTCATATGATTGGAATTTTAAAATATGTCATATTGCCCCTTTTCTGCTGCGACCTGGCTGTCATTTTTTTCAAAAATTAAAATGGCGCCTGTGCAGCAGACAGCTTTTTGAAAACATAGTGCCACATGTATTCTACTTTTAGTCATAGGTTATTCATTCAATTATAGATATTTTCTATTTTTTGACAAAATATGTTCAAAGTCGTCTGCTGCTGAATTGTCGTATGAGGGAAAGGGCCTGTAACCAAAAAAAACTGATTATCAGAGAAAGCAAAATTAAAACCAAACAACACCCAACACCTAGACTGGTTACCTGCATTTTTTATCTCTGGGAAGACTGGTTTGAGTGTGAAATGAAAACCCATCCAAAAGGCGGTAATGAGCAATTTCTTTCCCACAGTTCTCTGCAACAGTAAAGTTAACTTTAACCCTTTCCCTCATACGACAATTCGGCAGCAGACGACTTTGAACATATTTTGTCAAAAAATAGAAAATCTCTATAATTGAATGGATAACCTATGACTAAAAGTGGAAAACACTGTGACAAAAGGAGAAATTGCTCGTTCTGAGCAATTTCTTCTTTTGTCACTATGTTTTCAAAAAGCCGTCTGCTGCAGAGGCGTCAGAAAGCGTCTATATGAGGGAAAGGGTTAAACCTTTCCTATATAAAAGATTGATTGTTTGGTGTTTTACACCCCTTTCAACAATTTTTAAGTTCCTGAGTTAGTTACCAGTACTACTGGCCCATTAATCCTGACACTAGCCAGTCAGTAGTAATGCTAACCCTGCAACCCAGAGCGCCAAGGAGGGCAGCCATTACTACCATTTTAAAGACTTTGGTATAACCCAGACGGGAATCCTACCTGCAATATTATACCATTACACCGGATTCCAGCTTTTCAAAAGTTTTAATTTCGCTATAATGAATATAGCCAGAAACAGTTTTTGTTTTATTGGTGTTTATATTATATCATTATATCAGTAAATTCACAGCACGAGCTCACTTAATCATGACCACTGTGTAAACAAACTAGTACAAGCCTAGGAAAAGTGCCTTGTAAAAGGGCAACGGCAATCGACCATAACTGCCACGACTGGGGATTGATCCCAGGTCGCCCAGTTCCAAATCCCCGACGCTATAGGCTTTGGCGGATACCTCCAAGCAACAGTAAATAAAATCCTTATGTTACTTAGGAATCTGCTGTGACTGTCTTGCTAGTACAATACATAGGGAAAGTTTAATCATTGAAAAGAGTTGAAAACCTTGTGGCATTTATGAAAACATTGTGGGGAAAAAAGGAAAAAATGACTCATTTAGAGCAAATTTCTCTATTTAGCAACGATGTATCCAAATGTCGTCTGATAAAGAGGCGTCAATATACATATGCTTTCAAGATATTATCAGACCATGATGCCATAACTGGTAAACTTTAACCCTCGTCCTCGTACGACAATTCTGCAGCAGACGACTTTGAACATTTTTTGTCATAAAATAGAAAATCTCTATAATTGAATGGATAGCCTATGACAAAAAGTGGAAAACATTGTGGCAAAAGGAGAAATTGCTCGTTTTCAAAAAGCCGTCTGCTGCAGAAGCGTCAGAAAGTGTCTATATGAGGGAAAGAATTAAGTACTGGTTACTTTATCCAAATGTGTTTTCAAACTGTATGTTTCTAAAAACAATTGTTAGAGGGAAAGGGTTGAAACTTTTACTCACATAGGGTGATGGCATGCTTAACAATCTGTTGTTGTTATTTTTTCCAATCTGAAAAATAATAAACTTGAGTTATAATTGATTGATTGATTGGGGTTTAACGCCATTTTTAACAATTTCTCAGTCATATCACGGCGGCCAGTTCACCTTCTCATGTGTTTCCTGGTTTTCTCATACCAGTACTCCACACAACAATCTTCCCAATCAACTGGCTGCTTTTCCACATAGAAAGAAAATTGGCCAAGCCGGGATTTAAACTCACAACCCCTGGATTGACAGCCTGCGTCGCTATCATCTGAGCTACCGGGGCTCTGCTCTCTTGAGTTATAACCACAGGTGTCTGAATTTTTACTCGTGAATTATTAAAACTGTTATAAAAATAGCACAGTTGATATTATGGTTAACTGGTTTGACAACATTTTTTTTGTATTATGAGTGACAAATACTTCTCAATTTATTTATTTATTTATTTATTGGGGTTTTACGCCGCTTTCAACATTATTTCAGTTATATCACTGCTACAGTTCACTTATTCATGATCCCTGGGTAAACAAACCAGTACTAGGCTAGAAAATGTGCCTTGCCCATGGGCACTCCACCATGACCGAGGTGCCAATACTTCTCAAAGGATCCTGTAAACATATTGAGCCATTTAACCCTTTCCCAATTGTAGATGCTTTCTGATGCCTCTGCAGCAGATGACTTTTGAAAAAAGTGTGGAAAAGAAGACCTAGCTGGTTATGTTTTCCACTCTTTTCGGTAATCAAAACTTCCAATTTTAGAGGTTTTCAATTTTTTTGACAAGTTTTCAAAGTTGTCGACATCAGATATTGATATGCTTGCAGAAGTGTTTTAAAGAAAAAAAAGATTGTCCTTTAATTTGACCTGGTAACATAGTTTTTGACCCATCAAGAGCCATATTCGTTCTTGCCCAAGTTATCAGCAAAAATAAAGAAATTATTTTGAATCATGTTTCATGAAAAAAGTGTACTTTGCAGTATTAACAAGCAAAATGTTAACAACAACGAGGGACGAACAAACAAAAGAAAATTACAATAACTTGCCTTGAGCCAATTATCCCTTTCCCTCATATAGACGCTTTCTGACGCCTCTGCAGCAGACAGCTTTTTGAAAACATAGTGACAAAAGAAGAAATTGCACAAAACGTGCAATTTCTCCTTTTGCCACAATGTTTTCCACTTTTTGTCATAGGTTATCCATTCAATTATGGAGATTTTCTATGTTTTGACAAAATATGTTCAAAGTCGTCTGCTGCAGAATTTTCGTATGAGGGAAAGGGTTATACTAACCTGGAGCTACAATAAATAAATCAAGGTTAACTAACCATTTCCGATGCTCGTTCTTTGTTGCTGATATCAGTTCCATCAACATAAGCGATATAGTCTGTGTAAAAACTTAGAGGGCCTACAACAACAGCTTGGAAATGAAAAATATAACTAAAATACTCCAGTGCTGAGGGGGCTTTGCTGAAGAAAACAAGAGGGCCATGATCGTCTAATATCAATCGCCTGATTTAACCCTTTCCCATATATATAGGCACACATCATGCATTTGCAGCAGACGACTTTTGAAAACACTGGCAAAAGAAGAAATTGATCATCATGAGCAATTTATCCATCTCCCACAATGATTTCAACTCTATTAAATGATAATAGCATCATTTATAGAGATTTTCTATATTTTGGAGTTGATAGTTTCAAAGTCATCTGCTGCAGATTTATTTTATGTGGGAGAGGGTTAATAGATCTTCTATAAATGTTTAAAATCTCTTCTCAGTACAGAAACATATTTTTGTTTAAATATTCCCTATACAGTAAGAAAAGCAATTACAAAGTCATCTGCTGCAGATTTATTTTATGTGGGAGAGGGTTAATAGATCTTCTATAAATGTTTCAAATCTCTTCTCAGTACAGAAACATATTTTTGTTTAAATATTCCCTATACAGTAAGAAAAGCAATTACAAAATTTAGAATTTGAAGTCAAAAGCTTCATATTGAAACAGGGCGACACAGAGGTTTAGAAGGTCATAAAAGAATATGCTTATATTGCCAGAGTAATCTTAATATATTTGTTATTGAAAAGGATTATCATGTATTTTACCGCTGTCCTAAACACGATAATCGACGGGAACAGTATTTATTGAATTGGTGTAATGCCCCAAATACAGAAGACAGATAACACAATATACTTCAAAGTGATTGTAATTATATATCATTGGATGAATGATTGTGAAAGTCATAAATGAGTGAGTGATTTAAGGGAAACAAATTCAACTGTAAATTTAATTGTATTACTATTTATTTATTGTATTTTAGGCAAGAGGCCTCATGTTTATTTAAATAAACTAACTAACTCTTCAATAGAAGCCACATACATCTATGGCAAAATATATATCGAAGTACTAAATTGGGCAAGTCTTATATTTGCCTTTATATGAAGTAAAGTTATGGGTTGGCCATGTTTATCAACAAATCAGTATAATTTGAATAATCTTTTTGAAGATGTTTGTAGCAATAATGTAAACAGAGAAACAGACAGATGACGGACGACGTAGCCAGCCAGACACTGAGTTATTACAATATTTTATGACATACCTCATGCTCAGGTGAGCTAAAACTGTGGATCGAAATTTATTTCAACAAGAGGGCCTTAGTGGCCATGGATCGCTAACCTGAGTAAAGCCAACCTCAAGATTTTCCTTCATTTTAGCCTAGTGACACTGTTTTTGACCCTATATGACCCATATTTGAACTTGGCCTATATATCATCAAGACAATCATTTAAAGATGCTCAATTCCAGAGTGTTAACAAGATTTTCTTTCAATTTGGCCTAGTGACCTAGTTTTTGACCGGACATGACCCATAATCAAATTTAGACAAAGTTTCAAAAAGCTCAAATTGGAAATACAGCTTCCAGAGTTCCTTCATTTGACCTTATGACCTAGTTTTTGACCCGACATGGCCCATATTCAAAAACACTCACCTGACACTGTACCTCTTTTGTAGGTCCGATAGCTCATCTTTGTTACCATGGCAACCATCATACAACCCAAACGCTAGGCTGGTTATTTTCTGGGTAACTATCATTAAAGGCCTGAAAACAGTTAAATGCGTGTTAAACCTTTCCCTCATATAAACACTTTCTGACATGATTTTAGATGCCTCTGCAGCAGACAGCTTATTGAAAACATAGTGACAAAAGAAGAAATTGCTCAAAACGAGCAATTTCTCCTTTTGCCACAATGTTTTTCTACTTTTAGTCATAGGTTATCCATTCAATTTTAGAGATTTTCCATGTTTTGACAAAGTATGTTCAAAGTCATCTGCTGCAGAATTGTCGTATGATTAAAGGGTTAAACCAATTCCCACATGCAGACACAATCGGCTGCACTTCAGCTGATGACGTTTGCCACAACATTTTCAACTGTATAACAAAACAAAAGTTTCATTTACAGATGTTTTCCATATTTCTGTCTACATGTTTTCAAAATATGAAGAATCATTACATTGTAGGAACTGTATTTCCACAAAACAAACTCCAGATTCTTAATGGGTGTCATCTACTCTGTCACAATTTACCAATAAAGAGTTACCTAACTTCCCTATATATCGATATAAAAAATTAAACTTCTCTGTTCAAGGTTTCAAAATCAAATATACATAACCAACTTTTCATGAATGAGGTGTTCGCGTATCGATATTGCACCAACTATAATTGGCCAAAGCGGTTTTCGTCACAAATCATTTTCAGCGCTTCCAGGGACTCAAAAGAATAGACACACATACAAACTCTTTCAAGTACCAACAACATGGAGTTTAAGGCTCAAATAAAAATGCATGAAAGAAGACATTAGTCTCAAGATCTGCTGAATTATTTATATTATGCAGCTCAGCTTGGTACATATTATCTCACTTGGAACAAACAACTTCTCCTTTTGCTACAATGCTTTCAACTGTATTCAATAATTAAACTTAAAGTTCTAGACATTTTCAACATTTTTGCATAAATGGCCTCAATTATTTATTATTTGTTTTTATTTACCCTCGCCGTGCAGAATTAACTATTTGGCGAACAGACAAAGTTAGATACAAGGGAGTCCGGGTGCGATACCCTAGCTCTTTCCGAAATGACCCCTTGGTTCTTTTACGTGCCCGGTATATAGCACCGATACACGCGAGGTTATTTTTCCTGAAAAGGACCAGTACTTAACCTCTATTTGAGTGGGGGACGCTTAAAAGCATCCCTCAAATTTCCAGAACCCGGACCGGGATTTGAACCCCAGACCTCTGGATTGACTCTAATGGCCTTAAAGTCATCTTCCACAGATTTGTAGTATGTGGAAATGGTTAACCCTTTCCCTCATTATCATACGACAAATCCGCAGCAGACGACTTTGAACAAACGTTCTCAAAAAAATAGAAAATCTCAATAATTGAATGGATAACCTCTGACTTAAAGTGGAAAACATTGTGTCAAATGGAGAAATTACTCGTTTTGAGCAATTTCTTCTTTTGTCACTATGTTTTCATAAAGCTGTCTGCTGAAGAGGCGTCAGAAAGCATCTATATGAGGGAAAGGGTTAACAATAAATAGGGAATACATGTATTATGTTGCAGAAGGGATCGATCCTGGCTTTGTATTGTACTATGAGGGGCATGGAGATTTTTTATATGTAGCAAGAAGACCTATAGAAAGATGGAAATTTCTCCCACTCTGAGTAGATAATACAAAGCCAGGTATTGCTACTGCAACTTCATTTTCCTTTAATTATATACTTAGCATAACTTTTTAAACAGAATAAAGAAAAACTAGAACTATCACTGAAGATGATAAATACCTTCTAAACAGCACCATGACCTAGCTACACCATAACTTAATAAATAAAGAGCCATAACTCTGTAAAATAACACGCAATTATAACCCCTTTAGGATATGCACATTTCCCTATGGTATAGAAGCTTCATGTAAAATGTTATTGAATTCCACCCAGTGGTTTGTAAGAAATAGGCAGAACAAAATATGGCTTCCGACCGACCGACAGAGAGACAGACAGCCCGCATTTCGAATGACATGAAATCATTTTACAATGACAAACCAATACCATTATATGGTTCTGTATTTAACCTTGTCAAATATGGAATTTGATTCTGTTATGTTATTCAGCGCATTACAATCTGCATAATATTTGCGCTGGAAAAAGTGCAGGTATTAAAGGGTTAGAGGTATGTTTTAGTGCAGTTATAAGAGTATAACACGAAATTGCCAAATTACACAGCTGACATAATGCACATGTTATACTCTGCACCAGCACAAACATTTAACCCTTGTAATTGCAGTTTAGGGGGAAAAGCTCATTTTTCCCAAAAACATTGTTTGAAAAGGAAATATAAATTGAAAATGGGGATTTCTTTCCTATATTCAAAGAATTTCCGTGACCTGGTCATTTGATCAATTTTGTTTACCGGAAAATAAATGCAATTCCTTTTAGTCATGTAATCCGTTTTAAACCAATCAAATCAGGTGATTCACAGTGCATTTGAACCAACTGCAATTTTATAATAATGTGACTTACCCTGATACATCAATGCTATACAGAACATCTTCTGGTATCATGTACGCTCGGTATAGATGTAAACACACCAAATACGACATAGCTATCACAAATATGGCTCTACAAGTACAGAAAGAGAACTCAATGTGGATTTACCCTGATACATCTATGCTATAAAGAACATCTTCTGGTATCATGAATGCTGGGTATAGATGTAAACATACCAAATAAGACATGGCTATCACAAATATGGCCCTACAAGTACAAAAAGAGAACTCAATCTGGATTTACACTGATACATCAATGCTATAAAGAACATCTTCTGGTATCATGAACGCTCGGTATAGATGTAAACACACCAAATACGACATGGCTATCACAAATATGGCTCTACAAGTACAGAAAGAGAACTCAATGTGGATTTACACTGATACATCAATGCTATACAGAACATCTTCTGGTATCATGAATGCTGGGTATAGATGTAAACATACCAAATACGACATGGCTATCACAAATATGACCCTACAAGTACAGAAAGAGAACTCAAGGTGGATTTACCGTTTCTCTGATACTCAGAGGTCCAGATAAGGAGGGGTTCACAGCTCTTTTTCCCTCAATATCTCTCTTATTATCCAACCAAACCCTATGTTGTTAGTACTCGAATGAATTGTCTCATTCAGACAATTCTTTTGAGTACCCACAACGTAGGGTTAGCAGATAAAACTAGAAATATCACTGAAGGTGACGAATACCCCCAGCTGGTGCCTGACAATATACATATTAATGAGAAATTCGAGGGGCCATAACTCATTTAAAAATAATTCCAGTGCAACACACTGACAATATGCACAACTAGGCTTGGTATCAATCATTCTTGTGAAGTTATATTGAATTCTGACCAAGGGTTGCTGAGAAATAGTGTTCACAAGAAATGTCTACAGACCAACCGACCGACCAACCGACAAGCGTGACTCCTATATAGCCCCCATATACTATGTATCTGGGGGTATAATAAGGATTTTAGAACATGCAACACGCTCCCTATCTAGAGCACTGTCTAAGACTGATACAGATGACTCAATGGAAAAATTGATTAACTCTGAATTAGAATCATGATTTCACTTTTCAAGATATTGATACAGTAGTTTTTTTACGGTATAACCAATATCAGACAACTCTTCAAATATGATATCAGGTAAACAGTTTATAAAAATGATTTAACCCTTTCCCACATAAAAACACTTTCTGACACCTCTGCAGCAGGCCATTTATAATGAGCAATATCTCATATTGTCACAATGTTTTCAACTTCATACAATAATTGTTCTTTTATTTATAGAGAGTTTCCAAAATTTTGTCTGCTGCAGAGTTGTTGTATGTGGGAAACGATTAAGGTAAATTTTGTGTGCTAAAATCTGCGTTTATACGCATTGTAAAACAACTGAAGCAGACAACTTTTGAAAGCACTGTGGCAAAAGGAGAAATTTCTCATCATGATTTAGACAATGTTTACAGCTTTATTCAATAATAACATTTTAATTTATAGAGATCATCCCTAATTTTGGCTTTATTGTTTTAAATACTGCCCTAGGGTGGTGTAATGGTTGAGCGTCACCTCAGCTGTGGGAGATCGCGGAATTGTTCAAAGCGGTGTAAAACACCAAACAATCAATCAAAGACGTCTGCTGCAGATTTATAACATGTGGGAAAGGGTTAAGAGATTGTTATTATACTTACATATGTACAATTGTTGAGGGAAGAATCTGGATAAATAGATAACAAACAGTGGACTGAATGATCACATGGAAGAACTCTCTGGAAAATACAGAAAATAATAATTTATTGTTTCTTTCAGTGTACAGTACCGCCTTGGTGGCATAGTGGTAGAGTGTTTGCCTCGGGTGAATGTATATTGTTTTATGGCGCATCGACAGCTAAGGTCATTTAGCGCGCAATTAATTTTTAATTATTCATGATCCCTGGGTAAACAAACCAGTACTAGGCTAGAAAATGTGCCTTGCCCAAGGGCACTCCACCATGACCGTAGTGCCGTGACTGGGGACTGAAATCCCCGACGCTAACCACTCGACTACAGCGGATTCCTTGCCTCGGGCAAGGGAGGCTGCCAGGTCATACTAAAGACAAGAGCTCGAGCCACGGACCAAACACCAACGCTTGGGTTTTTTTCATAGTCGAAAAAGGAACTTTACTGAATTAATTGTTTAACCCTTTCCCTCATACGACAAATTTCTGCAGCAGACGACATTGAACGTTACAACAGAACAAATTGTGTGATATATTTAATCCTTTCCCTCATTCGACAATTCTGTAGCAGACGACATTGAACGTATTTTGTCAAAACATAGAAAATCTCCATAATTGAATGGATAACACATGACACAAAGTGGAAAACATTGTGGCAAAAGGAGAAATTGCACGTTTTGTGCAATTTCTTCTTTTGTCACTATGTTTTCGAAAAGCCGTCTGCTGAAGAGGCATCAGAAAGCGTCTATATGATGGAAAGGGTTAAGCCAGAGTTATCTGGTTTGGTATAGACATGTGTATCGTTCTTATGGACATGTAAAGCAAGTTTCATTTGAAAATGTTGAACTGTTTTTGAGTTATGGGTTTTTAAGTCCAAAAGTCCATGTTTTCAACTTTATTCAATTTTTTATTTATTAATTATTCTTTCATTTATAGATTGATTGATTGATTGGGGTTTAACAGCAGATGACTTTGAACATTATTTGTTGAAAATTGGAAAATCTCTTTAACTGAATGGATAACCTATGACTAAAAGTGGAAAACATTGTGACAAAAGGAGAAATTGCTTGTTTTGAGCAATATCTTTTTTTGTCACTATGTTTTCAAGAAGCTGTCTACTGCAGAGGCGTAAGAAAGCGTCTATATGAGGGAAAGGTTTAAGTCAGTTTTCAAACAATTTCTAGTCATCTCATGGTGACCAGCTTATCTACTCATGTGTTTACTGACTTTCTCACACCAGAACAGACTTTCCAAGCAGCTGGTCAACATAGACTACTAGCCCATTGGTGGCAGAAAGCAAAATGACACTTGTCGGAAAGAATGCTGACCGAGCTTGGGTTCAAACTCACAACCCCTTGATTGACAGCATGCATTGCTACCAACAGAGCTATCAAGGCTCAGCTTCATTTGCAGGTAGTTTCCATATCTTTGACTAAATATTTTCAATTAAAGTCATCAACTGCAGATTTGTTGTATGTGGAAAATGGTTACAAATTTACCTCCCAAAGCTGAAGAAGCCAACCATGAGTCCTAGCACCAGAGCAATAAAATGGCGCAGTCTCGAACTTGATATGCCAGGTGGCAAATATCGACGATATAGAACGGCCGCCACAAGACACAGGCTTTCTCCAACGAAGAAAATGAACTATGAAATAAAATCAATCAAACAATTATTACATGTATCATATCAATGTAAGAAAGACCCAGATCTATTTATTCAGTGAAAATCTATCTAAGAGGTCCAGATAAGGAGGGGTATTCAGCTCTTTTCCCCACAATTTCTCTCTTATTATTAAAGCAAACCCTATGTTGTGGGTACTCAAAATAAATCGTCTCACTGAGACGATTCTTTTGAGTACCCACAACATAGGGTTTGAATGTCAAATAAGGATTTTAGAACATGAAACATGACAAATGTACCTTATCTAGAGCTCTGCATCAGGAGAAAAGATTGATGAATTGATTGGATTTCATTCAAAGTCATTTTCGGAATCCGCTGTGGTCGAGTGGTTAGCGTCGGGGATTTCGAAACCGGATGTCCCGGGTTCGATCCCCAGTCGCGGCACTACGGTCATGATGGAGTGCCCTTGGGCAAGGCACATTTTCTAGCCTAGTACTGGTTTGTTTACCCAGGGATCATGAATAATTAAATTTAAATGCGCGCTAAATGACCTTACCTGTTGATGCGCCGTAAAACAATATACATTCATTCAAAGTCATTTTCAACAGTATATTAGTTATATTACAGCTGCAATTTCACCAAGCTATTGTGTTAACCCTTTCCCCCATACGACAATTTTGCAGCAGACGACTTTAAACATATTTTGTTAAAAAATAGAAAATCTCTTGAATTGAATGGATAACCTATGTCTAAAAGTGGAAAACATTGTGTCAAAAGGAGAAATTGCTCGTTTTGAGCAATTTCGTCTTTTGTCACTATGTTTTCAGAAAGCCGTCTGCTGCAAATGCATCAAAAAGCTTCTGTTTGAGGGAAAGGGTTTCTTGCTATCTAGCATCAATCAGCCACACAATGGTTTTCCCACACAGATTTTTGGAGGAAGACAAATCATTCCAGTCACAACCGAATGACCTTTCATTGGAAAAAAACTGAATCGGCAGGCCGAGATGCAAGACCATTGATTGACGGTGCTATTGTCGCGAGAATAAAGAAAAGACTTAACAATCAAAACAACTGAAAGTTTAAACCCTTTCCCATATACAAACATTGAGGCAAAAGGGAGAGCTCCTGATGAAGGGCGTTTTGAATGTTCTCAAATCCTTATGTGACCTCAAAAACCTATGCTGTGGGTACTCAAAATGAATTGTCTTAGTGAGACAATTCTTTTGAGTACCAATGAAATTGATTTTAACTCCCTTTCCCTCATATATACGCTTTCTGATGCCTCTGCAGCAGACAGCTTTTTGAAAACATAGTGACAAAAGAAGAAATTGTTCAAAACGAGCAATTTCTCCTTCTGCCACAACGTTTTTCCACTTTTAGTTATGAATAGGCTATAGTATCCATTCATTTATACAGATTTTCTTTGTTTTGACAAAATATGTTCAAAGTGGTCTGTTGCAGAATTTTCATATAAGGGAAATGGTTAAGACGAATATTAAGGGACAAGAAATGTTTCACCAAGGGTTCCTGTAAAACAAGATGACCGTAGTAAAACATCATTGTGTTTTTATGTGAAATCCCCTTTATAAGGTCAAGATGCGATCCTCCTTATCTAGTCCTCTTAACCCTTTCCCTCATATAGACGCTTTCTGACGCCTCTGCAGCAGACGGCTTTTTGAAAACATAGTGACAAAAGAAGAAATTGCACAAAACGTGCAATTTCTCCTTTTGACACAATGTTTTCCACTTTTTGTCATAGGTTATCCATTCAACTATGGAGATTTTCTATGTTTTGACAAAATATGTTCAAAGTCGTCTGATGCAGAATTGTCGTATGAGGGAAAGGGTTAAAAGGAGATTGCTCATATTTCCCATGTAGTTTACAAAAAAAAAAAAAAATGCTACAGAGGCATCAAAGGTTTACTGCCATGAAGGAAAGGAAAGGTTTATTGAATAAACATATTTTATTTTCCTAATCCTTTCAGAGGTAATCAGAAGTCACATAAGTGCGGAAAAGGATTTATAGTTTTCAGATAAAGTGCTTAGCCCTTTCCCACCTAATTAGTCGCATTTTGACGCATCTGCAGCAGACCACTTTTGAAAACATTGTGACAAAAAGAGAAATTGCTCAAAACGAGCGATTTCTCATTTTGCCACAATGTTTTCAATTTTTTTTTTTGTAATTGTACCTTCATTTCGAGAGATTTTCCATATCTGGAGTACATGTAGATGTTTTTAATGTTGTCTGCTGCACATTAAAATTTTGTTGTATCGTGGGAAAGTGCTAAAGTCCTTGAACTAGGTTTATCTATACCCTTTCACACATACAACAAATCTGAAGCACACGACTTTCAAAACATCTAAGCCAACAATATGGAAACCCTCAGTAAATGAAAGTATAATGACTGGAAAAAGTTGAAAACATTGTGGCAAAAGGAGAAATTGCTTGTTTTGAGCAATCTCTTCTTTTGTCACAATGTTTTCAAAAGTAGTCTGCTCTAGAGGCATATAAAAGCGTCTATATCGAGGGCTTGGCGTGAAAGGGTTGTAACTTAAAACCTATTTTGAAAACCCTGGTATAGGGGCAATTTTGACCCTTTTGTAAACAATGCAAATTTAGGTGCCATTGCTCAGAACGAGCAATAACACCTAAATTTACATTGTTTACCAAGAAAAGTGATTTAACACTTATAAAGACTTTATGGCGAGGTGATTAACCTTGGTAAAAAAATACCAATTTTAGATACAACTGTTTCACGCCAAGCCCTCGATATGTGGGAAAGGGTTAACTCTTCCCCACATACAACAAATCTGCAGCAGACGACTTTAAAAACATATGGACAATAACCCCGATAAATCTATACAACTTTAAAAACATATGGACAATAACCCCGGTAAATCTATACAACTTTAAAAACATATGGACAATAACCCCGATAAATCTATACAACTTTAAAAACATATGGACAATAACCCCGGTAAATCTATACAACTTTAAAAACATATGGACAATAACCCCGATAAATCTATACAACTTTAAAAACATATGGACAATAACCCCGGTAAATCTATACAACTTTAAAAACATATGGACAATAACCCCGATAAATCTATACAACTTTAAAAACATATGGACAATAACCCCGGTAAATCTATACAACTTTAAAAACATATGGACAATAACCCCGGTAAATCTATACAACTTTAAAAACATATGGACAATAACCCCGGTAAATCTATACAACTTTAAAAACATATGGACAATAACCCCGGTAAATCTATACAACTTTAAAAACATATGGACAATAACCCCGGTAAATCTATACAACTTTAAAAACATATGGACAATAACCCCGGTAAATCTATACAACTTTAAAAACATATGGACAATAACCCCGGTAAATCTATACAACTTTAAAAACATATGGACAATAACCCCGGTAAATCTATACAACTTTAAAAACATATGGACAATAACCCCGGTAAATCTATACAACTTTAAAAACATATGGACAATAACCCCGGTAAATCTATACAACTTTAAAAACATATGGACAATAACCCCGGTAAATCTATACAACTTTAAAAACATATGGACAATAACCCCGGTAAATCTATACAACTTTAAAAACATATGGACAATAACCCCGGTAAATCTATACAACTTTAAAAACATATGGACAATAACCCCGGTAAATCTATACAACTTTAAAAACATATGGACAATAACCCCGGTAAATCTATACAACTTTAAAAACATATGGACAATAACCCCGGTAAATCTATACAACTTTAAAAACATATGGACAATAACCCCGGTAAATCTATACAACTTTAAAAACATATGGACAATAACCCCGGTAAATCTATACAACTTTAAAAACATATGGACAATAACCCCGGTAAATCTATACAACTTTAAAAACATATGGACAATAACCCCGGTAAATCTATACAACTTTAAAAACATATGGACAATAACCCCGGTAAATCTATACAACTTTAAAAACATATGGACAATAACCCCGGTAAATCTATACAACTTTAAAAACATATGGACAATAACCCCGGTAAATCTATACAACTTTAAAAACATATGGACAATAACCCCGGTAAATCTATACAACTTTAAAAACATATGGACAATAACCCCGGTAAATCTATACAACTTTAAAAACATATGGACAATAACCCCGGTAAATCTATACAACTTTAAAAACATATGGACAATAACCCCGGTAAATCTATACAACTTTAAAAACATATGGACAATAACCCCGGTAAATCTATACAACTTTAAAAACATATGGACAATAACCCCGGTAAATCTATACAACTTTAAAAACATATGGACAATAACCCCGGTAAATCTATACAACTTTAAAAACATATGGACAATAACCCCGGTAAATCTATACAACTTTAAAAACATATGGACAATAACCCCGGTAAATCTATACAACTTTAAAAACATATGGACAATAACCCCGGTAAATCTATACAACTTTAAAAACATATGGACAATAACCCCGGTAAATCTATACAACTTTAAAAACATATGGACAATAACCCCGGTAAATCTATACAACTTTAAAAACATATGGACAATAACCCCGGTAAATCTATACAACTTTAAAAACATATGGACAATAACCCCGGTAAATCTATACAACTTTAAAAACATATGGACAATAACCCCGGTAAATCTATACAACTTTAAAAACATATGGACAATAACCCCGGTAAATCTATACAACTTTAAAAACATATGGACAATAACCCCGGTAAATCTATACAACTTTAAAAACATATGGACAATAACCCCGGTAAATCTATACAACTTTAAAAACATATGGACAATAACCCCGGTAAATCTCTATAAATGATGGTAAAGTTACTGAAAAAGTTGAAAACATTTATGCAAAAGGAGAAATTTCGCATTTTGAGCAATTTTTCCTGTTGTCAGAATGTTTTCAGAAAGCCATCTGCTGCAGAGGCGTCAGAAAGCGTCTATATGAGGGAAAGGGTTAACCTTTTTACACAAAAAGACACAATTTGACACATAAGTAGCTAATGACTTTTGAAAACATTGTTGTAAAAGGGGAAATGTTTTCAACTCGATTCAATCGTCATTATTTGTTTAAGAAATATTTGCCACATTTTATAATTAGTTATTTTCAAAGTTTGTTGTATTTTGAAAGGAAAGAAGTATATATCTAAATCATAATTCAACATTCATTGGTGTTTTCCCAAACCCTCATACAGATTGAAACCTAAGACTGCATAAGCAGACAACTTTAAAAAACATTTTGGCCAAAGGGGAAATTGTTCTTTAAGATCAATTTCCCCTTTTGCCACAATATTTTTTAACTTTTTTCAATAACTGTACTTTATGGAGTTTTTCAATACCCTTCCGCAGATGACTTCAAAGTTATCTCCTTCAGATTCATTGTCTAGGGAAAGGGTTGAATAATTATTAAGAATAACCCTTTCACTCATATGACAATTCTGCAGCAGACGACTTTGAACATTCTTTGTCAAAAAATAGAAAATCTCTGTAATTGAATAAATAACCTATGACTAAAAGTGGAAAACATTGGGGCAAAAGGTGGAATTGCGCGTTTTGAGCAATTTCTTCTTTTGTCACTATGTTTTCAAAAAGCCGTCTGCTGCAGAGGCGTCGGAAAGCATCTGTATTTGGGAAAGGGTTAAGATGATTAGTGAAGAAGGATTAGTAAACAGTTTATAGGCATGCATAATTCTTCATTCTCCCATGCTGTCAATGAATTCAGATATGTTAATATTAATATAAGCCAATGACCTAATATTATAGGCCTTTTTTAACCCTTATCCTGCAACTACTTCCATCTTTCTGAATGTTTAACAAGCTGATTGATCTTTAATAATATTTATTGAATAAGCAGAAATATGAGTCTACATTGTTCCCAAATTAATACCCTTTCCCTCATATAGACACTTTCTGATGCCTCAGCAGCAGACGGCTTTTTGAAAAACATTGTGACAAAAGAAGAAATTGCTCAAAACGAACAATTTCTCCTTTTGCCACAATGTTTTTCACTTTTAGTCATAGGTTATCCATTCAATTAAAGAGATTTTCTATGTTTTGACAAAATATGTTCAAAGTCGTCTGCTGCAGAATTGTCATATGAGGGAAAGGGTTAAGGTCCTGTAATACAAGTACCTTTATTCATACATGTATCAATATGCTTTTATTCAAAAATATGGAAAATCTCTAAAAAATAAAAAAATAATACAGAACAAAGTTGAAAACATTGTAGAATAAGGACAAGTTGCTGCTTATGAGCAATTACTCCTTTTGCAACATTGTTTTCAATTTCATTCAATAACTGATGTTACCTTTATAGAGAGTTTCCATATTTTTAACAAAATGTTTTTCATCGGCTGCAGATTTGTGTAAGGATAAACAACTGCTTATACTTAACAGCTGGCATACATTTAACCCTTTCCCTCAAATAGATGCTTTCTGACGCCTCTGCAGCAGACGGCTTTTTGAAAACGTAGTGACAAAAGAAGAAATTGCTCAACACAAGCAATTTGTCCTTTTGCAACAATGTTTACCACTTTTAGTCATAGGTTATCCATTCAATTAGAGAGATTTTCTATTTTTTTGACGAAATATGTTTAAAGTCGTCTGCTGCAGAATTATTGTATGAGGGAAAGGGTTAAAGTTGCCATCTTAATAAATCTATGATATTATCAATTGCATTAAGTAGAATAAAACAAGAGGGCCATGATCGATGGGCCATGATCGATGGCCCTGGAACGTTCACCTGAGTTATGCCAACCACATAGTCGATCACAATAACTCATTTTGTGGTCAGGTAAGCTATTACTAGAGTGTTTACAAGATTTTCCTTCATTTTGGCCTAGTAACCTAGTTTTTCACCGTACTACATGTTTAAACCTAGCCTAGATATCATCAAAACATCCATTCAAAGTTTCAACATTCTCAAATTAAAAAACTGCTTCCATAATATTAACAAATTTTCCATTAATATGGCCTAGTGACCTATTTTTTTAACCAAAAATACCCATATTCTAGATATCATCAAGACAAACATTCTGGCAGAGTTTCAACCTGCTGAAGCAAACAAAGTGGTTTCTAGTGTTAACAAGATTTTTCTAAAATTGTCCTAGTGACCTAGTTTTTGTCCAGACGCGACCTATTTTCATACTTGGCCTAGATATAATCAAGACAAAGTTTCAACATGCTCAAATTAAATATGCAGCATTCAGAGTGTTAACAAGATTTTGCTTCAATTTGGTTTAGGGACCTATCATTGACCCAATATGACCAAGTTTCGAACTTGTCCAAGATTTGATGGAGAGGAATGTTCTCGAAAAATGTAGCCTGTAGAGTGTTAACATGGCAAAAGTTGACGACGGACGACGGACAAAAGGCTGGTAAGCTTTTAAACCACATATACACACAAGCATAGAAAATCTCATGGCAAAAGGGAAAGTAGCTCAGTCTGAACAATTTATCTTTTTGTAAGAGTCTTTTACTGCCGATTGATGTGATTAAAATATGTCTACAGGTGGGCAAGCGTAAAATAATTTGAAACTGTTGTAACAATAATTGCTTGCCAGTAGTGACTGTGACAAACAATATGCATGCATTTTTGAGGTCACTATAACCAAAAACTTATTATAGATTTTGATAAATAAAGTAAAATAAATATTCAAATTGCCTGCCACCAAATTGTTAAATCTTCATGGCGAGGGTAAATTAATACATATTGATAGCTTTACAAAAACAACTGAAACAAGATGTGTTTGTGAAACACTGATGCCCCCGAATGGCAACATCTAGGTCAAAGGTCAAGGTCGCCAGGTCAAAATTGTTGGTACTGACAGAAAGGTCATGTCACAAGGAATACACATGTGAAATATGGTAGAATGGCAACATCTAGGTAAAAGGTCAAGGTCGCAAGGTGAAAAATGTTGGTACTGACAGAAAGGTCATGTCACAAGGTATACGCATGTGAAATATGGTAGCCGTACCTGTTATGGTTCAAAAGTAGTGGTCAAGGTTAAAGTTTTTTTTGAGAATGGCAACATCTAGGACAAAGGTCAAGGTCGCAAGGTCAAAAATGTTGGTACTGACAGAAAGGTCATGTCACAAGGAATACACATGTGAAATATGGTAGCCGTACCTGTTATGGTTCAAAAGTAGTGGTCAAGGTTAAAGGTTTTTTTTAGAATGGCAACATCTATGTCAAAGGTCAAGGTCCCAAGGTCAAAAATGTTGGTACTGACAGAAAGGTCATGTCACAAGGAATACTCATGTGAAATATGGTAGCCGTACCTGTTATGGTTCAAAAGAAATGGCCAAGGTTAAAGTTTTTTCGAGAATGGCAACATCTAGGTCAAAGGTCAAGGTCGCAGTTTTTTTTTTAGAATGGCAACATCTAGGTCAAAGGTCAAGGTCGCAAGGTCAAAAATGTTGGTACTGACAGAAAGGTCATGTCACAAGGAATACTCATGTGAAATATGGTAGCCGTACCTGTTATGGTTCAAAAGAAATGGCCAAGGTTAAAGTTTTTTCCGAGAATGGCAACATCTAGGTCAAAGGTCAAGGTCGCAAGGTCAAAAATGTTGGTACTGACAGAAAGGTCATGTCACAAGGAATACTCATGTGAAATATGGTAGCCGTACCTGTTATGGTTCAAAAGTAGTGGCCAAGGTTAAAGTTTTTTTCGAGAATGGCAACATCTAGGTCAAAGGTCAAGGTCACAAGGTCAAAAATGTTGGTACTGACAGAAAGGTCATGTCACAAGGAATAAACATGTGAAATATGGTAGCCGTACCTGTTATGGTTCAAAAGTAATGGCCAAGGTTAAAGTTTTTTTTCGAGAATGGCAACATCTAGGTCAAAGGTCAAGGTCGCAAGGTCAAAAATGTTGGTACTGACAGAAAGGTCATGTCATAAGGAATACACATGTGAAATATGGTAGCCGTACCTGTTATGGTTCAAAAGTAGTGGTCAAGGTTAAAGTTTTTTTCATGCAGACAGACAGACGTGCAGACGTGCAGACAGACGTGCAGACAGACGTGCAGACAGGCCAAAAACTATATGCCCACCGAATCTATGATTCCGGGGGCATAATAACATCCTGTAACAAGATGTAGTTACAACCAGTTTGCATGATATCAACAATACATGTACGAGTATGTATACATTTAAAAATACCTTTAGCTTAACCCTTTCCCTCATACGACAATTCTGAACATATTTTGTCAAAATATAGAAAATCTCTATAATTGAATGGATAACCTATCACTAAAAGTTGAAAACATTGTGGAAAAAGCAGAAATTGTTCATATAATATGTCAACATTTCCATGACAACCAAAGGTCAAACCCCACACAATTTGCAAATATATATGGGTATAACTTCAATAAAGCAATCTAAAAGCTCTGTTTACACTGTACTTGTATATATGTAACCATCATCACCATGGCAACACAAGGTCAAACGCCATTTCCATGACTAAATGTCAAATAATTGCAAAAAATATATGGGTATAATTTCAATATAGCAATCTGAAAGCTATGGTTTTACTGTATAAGTATAGAAAACTATCCATGATATGAGTGACACCATCACCAAGCAACAAAAGGTTGAATGCTTTAGGTCAAACCCCAATGCAATTGGAACAAGAGGGCCATGATGGCCCTATATCGCTCACCTGATTTAATAGAACTTCAATAGTTTACAAAGTTTTATACTCTGTACATATAAGGACAAGCCCCACCCCCTTGCGGCCATGTTTTTCAACGGATCGGAAATATTTGAACAATCTTGGTAGAGGGTGCCCTAAGGAACATTTGTGCAAAATTTGGACAAGAAGATTTTTTAAGATTTGGCAATTTTCCCCTTTTCTGATGCCGCAACAGCCAAAGTTCTACTTGGAATTAAATTCTTTGAACAACTTTGAAAGGGGACCACGTAAGGACCATTCCTGTGAAGTTATTTTGAAATCTGTCCATTGGTTTAGTAGAAGAAGTCATTTGTAGGAAATTGTTAACAGACGGACGGACAGACGACGACGACGACGGACGACGGACATTCAGTGATCACAAAAGGTCACCTATGCACTTCGTGCATAGGTGAGCTTAAAATAGACGGGTATAACTTTAATACAGCAATCTAAAAGCTCTGGTTATACTGTATATGTAAAGAAGTCAAAACATGATATGGGTTACACCATCACCAAGCAACAAAAGGTCAAATGCCTTTTCCATGACTCAAGGTCAAACCCCCACACAATTGCAAAATATACGAGTATAACTTTAAAATAGCAATCTAAAAGCTCTGGTTACACTGTTTAATGTAAAGCAGTCACTTCATGATATGGGTTACACCATCACCATGGCAACAAAAGGTCAAATGCCTTTTCCATGACTAAAGGTTAAACCCCCCACACAATTGCAAAATATACGAGTATAACTTTAAAATAGCAATCTAAAAGCTCTGGTTACACTGTTTAATGTAAAGCAGTCACTTCATGATATGGGTTACACCATCACCATGGCAATAAAAGGTCAAATGCCTTTTCCATGACTAAAGGTCAAACCCCCACAAAATTGTAAAATATATGAGTATAACTTTAAAATAACAATCTAAAAGCTCTGGTTACACTGTTTAATGTAAAGCAGTCACTTCATGATATTGGTTACACCATCACCATGGCAACAAAAGGTCAAATGCCTTTTCCATGACTTAAGGTCAAACCCCCACACAATCGTAAAATATATGAGTATAACTTTAAAATAGCTATCTAAAGCTCTGGTTACACTGTTTAATGTAAAGCAGTCACTTCATGATATGGGTTACACCATCACCATGGCAACAAAAGGTCAAATGCCTTTTCCATGACTTAAGGTCAAACCCCCACACAATCGTAAAATATATGAGTATAACTTTAAAATAGCAATCTAAAGCTCTGGTTACACTGTATAATGTAAAGCAGTCAAAACATGATATGGGTTACACCATCACCATGGCAACAAAAGGTCATTTCATTTTCATGAGGGTTAACTGGTAAACCCTTTCCAACTTACAACAAATCTGCAACAGACATCTTTGTTAATATATAGGCATAAATATGGGAAATCTCTATAAATGATATAAGAGTTTCAAGATCAAATAGAGTTGAAAACAATGTGGCAAAAGGAGAAATTACTCATCATGCCTGATTATATTCAAAAGTGGTCTGCTTCAGATGCTTCAAAAGGTGTCTATATGTAGGAAAGGGTAAAACCATGTAAATGGAAACATAGGTTTAAACCATACCAATGTTACCCCTTTCCCACTTACAGACGCTTACTGACCTCCCTGTAGCAGGGGACTTTTGAAATCCTTGTATTAGCAAAAGGAGAAATTGCTCATAATGAGCATTTTCCCCATTTGTCACAAGTATTTCAACTCTATTCAATAATAAAACTATCATTTATAGAGGTTTTCTATATTTTGACCTTGATAATTTCAAGGTCGTCGGCTGCAGACGAGTTTGAACTTATTTTGTCAAAACATAGAACATCTCCATAATTGAATGGATAACCTATGACAAAGTGGAAAACATTGTGTCAAAAGGAGAAATTGCACGTTTTGTGCAATTTCTTCTTTTGTCACTATGTTTTCAAAAAGCTGTCTGCTACAGAGGCGTCAGAAAGCATCTATATGAGGGAAAGGGTTAAACTAAGGCTAAACCACCACCTTGGTATAAATTCAATGTTAAACCATTTCCGGGCGACAATTCACTTATTCCTGATCCCTTGGTAAACAAACCAGTACTACGCTAGGATATGCGCCTTGCCCAAAAGCACTCAACCATGACAGCCGCGACTTGGGATCGAACCCAAGACGCCTAGTTCCAATTCGCCAAAACAAAACAATCGACCACGGTGGAGTTACATCTTTATGTTAATTCAAGGTTATAACTATTTACATGAGATCACCATGGTAGTTAAAAGTGCAAACCATTTCCATGATTACAAGAATTCAAACTTAACCCTTTCCCACATGTAGATGCATTTTGACGACACAATTTTTGAAAACATTGTGACAAAAACAAGCAATTTATATTTTTCGTCAAAATGTTTTCATTTATATTCAATAATCTTTCTTTCATTTATATAGCTTCAGATTTGTTGTATGTGGAAAAGAGTTAAAAGATAAAAGAACACTTGCTGCTCTCTCTCTGTCCATAGAATTGTCGAGGTATTCCTGAAAGGTGACAAATTACAGTTCATTTTAACTATTACCATAACAAAATAATATCAAACATATAAAACAAAAAATTGCACATCACTTGTTAAAGATTCTGATAAAAAGTTGTATCTATTGTGGGAAAATACTCAATTTACTAGTGTGAGAAAGTGACAAAGGGGGTTACTTTAAGGATTTTCGCTTCATAATGTTAAACAATTGTGGATTTATTTTTGCATGTCATTTTTTGTATGGCTGTTTAACCCTTTCCCTCATATAGACGCTTTCTGGCGCCTCTGCAGCAGACGGCTTTTTGAAAACATAGTGACAAAAGAAGAAATTGCTCAAAACGAGCAATTTCTCCTTTTGCCACAATGTTTTCCACTTTTTGTCATAGGTAGAGATTTTCTATGCTTTGACAAAATATGTTTAAAGTCGTCTGCTGTAGAATTGTCGTATGAGGGAAAGTGTTAAATACTTAGGACCTTAGTGTTCAATGAATTGTAATGAAACTTAGAATGTAATAAGTATGAATATGTTTCCTTCTACCTCACTCATCCTTAACCATTTCCCGCAAACAACAGACAACTTTAAAGATATATTGGTCAAAATATGAAAAAAATCTGCATAATCAAGTTTAATTTTGAAATAGAGTTTTCAAAAAACGTCTGCTGCAGAGGCGTAAAAAACTGTCTGTATGTGGGAAAGGGTTCAGACTGTCTACAGTACACCAATTGTGTGTATACAATCTTGTGAGTTTTACTTTTACATTAAATACTGACAGAACAAAGTGCAATTGTAATCTGTAAATGTATGTCCAAGTGTCATGGGGTCCTTTCTTTCGGCACTTTCAGTGCTTTGATTTGAGTCCTTTTACTTAAGGGGAAAAAATCGCTAATTATTCATAAAGGATAATGTTTTCTTAATGCATGATAGATTTGACTTGAGTAGATCCAGTGAAGTGTAAATGAGACCTTTTTATAAAATTGATATGAAAATAACACTTTACACATATGGATGGCCTCTGCAGCAGAAGACTTATGAAAACATTGTGGCAAATTGAAAAAAAAATCATAATGAGCTATTTCTCCCATTGTAAAAATGTTTCTGGTATTTCTCCCATTGTCAAAATGTTTCTAACTCTATTTAAGAATTAAATCTGAGAAGTTTTGCCATGTTTTTTTGCCTAGATCTAGATTTTGACAAAGTCGTCTGTTGTAGATACGTGTGTATGTGATAAAAGTGTTAAGTATATATACAGTATGCTGTTCTGTATATTTTCCCATATATTCAACTGAATGATTTTACAGCAGACGACTTTTTGTCTTAAATATTTTGGCAAAACAGACTTATTCCTTTATCACTTGCAGTGTAAGTTCCCTTTATTGTCAAAATAAGTTCCACCTGTTGTAAAAATAACTGCAGAGATTTCTATTTCTTGGAATATCATACTTTCCCCCCAATATTTCGGGAAGCCTAAAATAAGCTTAATGTTTTTAAAAATTGAGACCGAGTTAAAAAACATAAGTATCATGACATAATTTAATTTAAATAAAATTAGTGAAGGCAAAACTAAATGCAAAACACGTTCGTTGATAAATTCATAGTAACCTAAATAAAACAAAAGTGCACCGACTATTTATGCAAGATTATCCACAACACTTCAGCATCTATGTTAAAGTCCTGCGTGTAATGCAAATGATGACTTATTTTAATAACATTATATGAAACATTATTAATATGTGTGTCTTACCATATCTTTCGGTATTCCGATCTTATCCGCCATCGCTCCTAAACTCGAATTTAATTTGCCCGTCTCCATCCTTTTAAACCTAAAAGCGCATCAGAGGCAAAAAGGCCGATATGAATCTCAGGTCAAAGGTCGAGGTAATGAGGCAGTGAACAGTTTCAGTTAATGATTTGCATTTTCGCTAGTTTCGGGTTTAATTTAGTTTAACCTTTTCCCACATACAAACGGCTACGCTTTCTGGCGCCTCTTCAGCAGCCGACATTTGAAAACAGTTTGGCAAAAGGAGGAATTGCTCATGATAAATAATACATTTATTTACAGAGATATTTTTCATATCGTTGTCATCCGATGCAGATTTGTTATATGTGGGAACCGGTGAAACTCAGACACATTTAACCATTTCCCTCATACAGACGCTTTCTGACGCCTCTGTAGCAGACGGCTTTTGGAAAACATGGCG
The DNA here is from genome assembly GCA_031761405.1 of Serripes groenlandicus. NCBI lineage: Eukaryota > Metazoa > Mollusca > Bivalvia > Cardiida > Cardiidae > Serripes > Serripes groenlandicus. Next base: position 55,416,046 of record JASEVX010000013.1, on the reverse strand, counting down.
ACAAAAGAAGAAATTGCTCAGAACGAGCAATTTCTCCCTTTGTCAACATATTTTCAACTCTATTCATAAGTATGTCTTCATTTAGGGAGATTTTCCATATTATTTTTGAGATGTTTTCAAATTCGTCTTCTGCAGATTTGTTGTATGTGCGAAAGGGGGTTTAAACATGAAAACCTTGAAACTTTGACCAGCTTCAGTGACATAATCTTTACGGCTGTGATAAACGAGACCATTATCCAGCTGAACTTATTTTGGGGGGATTTCTCAGAACATTGAGATGTGTTTCACAGTTTTAAATGCATTTGGCGCATCTGCAACAGTCCACTTTTGAAAACATTTTGGAAAAACGAGATCATACTCATATTGAGCAATGTTTTACTTTTTGTCACAACGTCTTCAAATCTATTCGAAAATTATACTAAAATTTAAAGAGATTTTCCATATATTTACCCAGGGACACTATATTACAATAATATAGTGTCCCTGATTTACCCATGTATACAGGTTGTTAACCCTTTTTCCACATACAACAAATCTGCAGCGAAAGACTTTGAAAACATCTGCTTAAAATTGTGGAAACCCTATATGAATGAAAGAATATTTATTAAATAAAGTTGAAAGGACAAATTGCTCCTTGTGCTCAACAGTCATCTGCTGCAGAGGCGTCAAAAAGCGTCGATATGAGGGAAATAGTTAATTAATGTCTTCCGCGAAAGATAAATTGAATGAGGAAAAATGTAAATTTAACGTCATGGCGTAAAGAAAGCGGGTACATTAAAACAGAAAATACAAGTTTAGACAATTTCTTCTTTTGCCACAAAGTAAGATTTTGAAATAGAGCTACTGTGAGAAACGGGGAATTTAACCAACATGATCTTATTTCCACAATGTTATTACTAGTCTTCTGCTGCGACTGTCTCAAAAGTCATCAGTAATATTAGTCATCCACGTTATCTTCATGTTATCGAAGTTATATAATCATGACTATGTATTATCATCTGCGGGTTGAAAGAGGGTCATATGTAAGATAGGTTAACCTGTACTTACTTCATTCATGCTATTATTATATTGGAGGAGCTGTGTAGAGGCTTAAAAGGGGAGGTAAGCATAACCGGTTTTTCCCCCGTTTCAATTGTGCGAGTTATTTCTCTTGTTACAACTCGTAATTATATTTGGCCACCTTGAAACTCCCCGCAATTGAGGATTTAAGCTCATTTTAGATTGATTGATTGGGGTTTAACGCCGTTTTTAACAATTTCTCAGTTATATCACGTCGGCCAGTTCACCTACTCATGCATTTCCTGGTTTTCTCACACCAGTACTCCACACAACAAACTTTCCAAGGAACTGGCTGCTTTTCCAAATAGACGTAGCCCATTGGTGGAACCCAAATGACGCATGTCGCATTGACTTTTGTCAATCGTCGGAAAGAAAGTTGGTCGAGCCGGGATTCGAACTCACAATCCCCTGGATTGACAGCCCGCGTCGCTACCGACTGAGCTACCGGGGCTCGGCTTAGTTCATTTTAGAGTAGCTAGATTACGAGAATGTTATGTTACCCCGGTTTTGGCATGGGATTCGGGTAGAAAGAGTGTTCTTACAGTCTTAAACCCTTTCCCTCATATTGACGCTTTCGGACGCCTCTGCAGCAGACGGCTTTTTGAAAACATAGTGACAAAAGAAGAAATTGCTCAAAACGAGCAATATGTCTCCTTTTGCCACAATGTTTTCCACTTATAGTCATAGGTTATCCATTCAATTATAGAGATTTTCTATTTTCTGACAAAATATGTTCAAAGTCGTCTGCTGTCGTATGGGGGAAAGGGTTAATAAGTAAAAAAGAATTGTATGTGTTATACGTATAGGCCTATTGACAAAATGTGGACCCCGCTGACTCAGTTTGCTTTCTCGTTAGCCCTTACCGACATGCAAACGCGATTTTCACGCATTTGCAGCAGACGACGTTTGAAAACACTGTGGCAAAAGAAGAATTTGCTCATCATGGGCAATTTCTCCATTTGCCACAATGTTTTCAACTCTATTTCATAATCATACTTTCATTTAAAGTCTTTAAGAGATTTTCCATAACTTTGCCTACATGTGTTAAAAGTCGACTGCTGCAGATTTGTTGTATGCAGGAAAGGGTGGGTGGATTCGGGCTTAAAGACACCATTAGATTGTACTTGTAGTTACAGGTAGACTGAACCACGAACCTATAGTTTACTACTGTAAAAAGTCTTGTTTATTTGGTAAACCTATTTTAAAGCACATGAAGCAGACGACTTTGAAAACATCTAGGCAAAAAAAAAAAAAAAAAGGACAATCTCTTGAATTTAAGAAAGTTTAACTAAGAATAAAGTTTAACAAAAACACAAACAATAGGATACCTTGTTCAATTTTTTCAAAAGTTGCTCCTGCAGAGGCGACAGAAAGCGTCTATAACAATATGTCTGAAAGATTAGAGAAGCGTTGATTTCTCCGAACCATTTCACAGAAACAGTCGCATTTTGACGCATCTGCAATAGACGAAATTTGAAAATATTGTGGCAAAAGGAGAAATTGATCATAATAAATAATTTCAACTACATTCAAATGAATCTTAATTATTTCATTAAATTTTCCGGTCAGTTCGTATGCGGCTAAATGTATATATTTGCACGAGTGCTACAGCCTATATTGGCATTAGGTCCAACCATACAGTCATCGTTTACAGTCGAGATATATGATGCGTTCCACGAGAAAACCAACAGTTTTGACTCTGCGTAAAGTATCGACCCGTATCAGCCCAAAGACCTGTTATTAGGTCTTTGATCAGCCTAAGCATTCCGCGCAGTCTAAACGGACAGACACTTTTCGCCTATGATTCATTTATGAAATGTCTTTCCCCTATTCTCTTTAGTCATTTGTGGCAGAGAATGTTGTGTATAATTGCATAATTATTTACGTATCAAGCCAAATTTAACTTGAATTCAGAAAACGCGACATCAATTCAGGACACTGATTTGAAGTATGGCGGGAAACTATAGTAAATGCCAAGCCTCGTTGACAAATTTTCATGTGACGTCATTTCACTTCCGGTCTGAGGAAAATCGGAACAAGGTGGCTTTATTTCTGAGTTGAACATTTTTTCGCTGTGTGAAGCCGATAGTATTCCTGAACGAATACAATAAATGAGCAGAAACGTACTGGTAAGTTAAACTCTTGACATTTATTCGCTCAAAAGTAGTAGAATTCATTGAAGAAATGTCAAAAATATGTCTTGTTTTTGACGCAGACAAATTCATGTTGGAAACGCATCTCCCGACACAAAACTCGTTCAGTCATTGTGCTTTATTTCTATTTCTTGTGATATCATCGCGCTTTTGTATGATTTGGACACCGCATTGACAATCATGATTTCGACAGGCTTAGTGGGTTAAGATTTGAAGGATAGTTGAACGGATTATGAGGGAACTTGATATATCGCTTAGTGAATGTTTTGAAGTCGGACCATCAAATGATGGCCCAAGAATGTAAAACACTCACCAGTGCTCAAAATTGACTCATCATTATAATTTTGACGATGACCTAATATGAAACTGGTTTTCTGACTGCTTGCTTCATCTATACAGTAGTTTACAGTAAATATTACTAAATTCTTTTCACCCACATCTTTGAAAAGAACAGGAATTCAAAATGTCATGAATATGAAATACTGAGTAAAAGATTGGCAAGTTATGAGTTTAGAAATTTAAAATGGCTTTTTAAATAAGGTCAAATTTTGGAGGGTACATCAACATGATCAAAGGACAAAACCATTTTGGAAAAAAATGTAGACTTTTAAAACAGTTGTCTGGGTGGTCGCATAAAATACCACGACAAAAAAATGTTTATTTATTAATTACTGTTCATTGTTTACAATTTACATTTTAATAAATCTTTAGTAGAAGATATTGAGAACATCCAGGCATAAAATGGAATGAATATATATAAATCATTGTTTAGAACATTTGTTGACTGCAGATGTTTTAAAATATGTTTCCATTTATTTTAAGATATCTTTCGTGCTGGGTTATTATAGAGTGGACGACAGAACCATTTCTATAAATAAACTGGTATCCGAACACCTGCCGTGATAAAATCAAATGTTTACTTAAAGTCATAGTTAACATCACCTTATTTGGAAATCTACCATTTAGCTAAGAGATAGTCATAAGAATTGTTGAAACCCCTTTAGTGACGTCATGTGAGTGAAGAATGATAGGGTTGCAGTTTGTTGTGCAATCAGCTATTTATAATAACATTGAACATTTTCTGAACCTTGAATGTCAAATATATACATTTCCACTCGCTTATAACATTTACCCTTCTCACAAATACAATTTACTTTGCAGCAAAAGACATTGAATAGTTTTTGACAAAAACCTGCAAAATTTCCATGAATGGGGGTTGAAAACATTGTGGCAAAAGGAGAAATTGCACATTTTCATCAATTTCTTCTTTTGCGTCAATGTTTTCAAAAGTTGTCTGCTGCAGATGCGTAAACATGTGGGAAAGGGTTATCCATTGACACAGCGCTCACGTTAATGGACGTATTGGGCGTTTTTACGCCCGAAAATCGATCTCGTACGCCCAAAATTGACAAGGGAGACGTCCAAGTACGTCCAGGAATTAAGGGTATACGCCGACAATCAAAACACTGGACGTATATATATATGTCCACTAGAAATGTGTGTAATTATCTAAAGACACTGTATATTGTGTTTTATGAAGTGTCAATTATGGACAGTGGGAGTTATCAATTGGTAGATTTAAGCCAATCACGATCGAGAATGCGTACCCCACCCACCCCCAGATTTGACACTTGATAACGACTTCACACCAATCAATTATATTTTTCATTATAAACAGCGTAGGGGTAATAAATTTCAATAACCCATGTAAAAGCATACTAGGATATGATAAAAGAATGTCCCTATATTAATTTAACTGTTTAAAGATTATTATTTTTTAATTGCCGATTTTTTAAAAACAAAGTTGACCTGAAGATCTATCAAAATCACAGCCAGCTGTCAAAAAGGACTTGCCTATGAAATAAATTATTGCATATAAGCCCATTTTAGTTCATTCTTTTTTTAAAATATAAAAGAAACTGAAGTCTGGAGGTGAAAATACATATTGTAAATTTTGTAATGGGTTTTCGTGCATTTTGGAAATCGGAAATGTCATTCAAGAAAGTATTACTCACACTCATTCTTATTTGTTTTAAAGTTGACTATTATGACAGTTTAATGCCCTTAATGTGTGTTTGTCTCACTGCAGAACACTTTATTTACTGGTGTTTAAAATGAAATCAATAACTCGTTAACAGATCATTCCTTTTGCCATACTGAATGTGATTTAAGAACATAATTCATGTTTAATGTGAATGTAATGAATCATGGCCATGCCAATTTTTGATGAATTTTATGCTGGATAGCTTTTGACACATGACTGGAAAAAAGCATTCTATATCACATAAAAACCTACTGGTTTAAAGGTGTTATGATAGAACCAATAATAACATTGTTGACAAAGGAGCAATATCCACTTTCTGTATTAATTAGCTTCTTTTCCAATAATGTATTTAAAAATAAAACAAAGGGAAACACAATAGAATGTGCAAGATGTGAAAAAAGCCAGCGTGCCACCTGGGACTTCCAAGAATTATGAGCAGGACTTCCAAAATTCAGACCCAGGAAGTCAGGACTTCCTGTTTCAAAAAGTTAGTGCAGGCACTGTTGACATACTCAACCTGGTTTTGTGGTTTCCCTGAATACACTCTGCTTATTGGAAAAACTTTGCATCTGAACTTCCAAACAATTCCAGTGAGCACTACACTATGATTGGTCATAGTTTCTCCCTTGTCATTGGCCTAATAGAAAAACACATGTTTTGGAACCTATTAAAGAAATTAGTGACTTTGTATTTATTGTGTGTTTTTGATGACCTGAATTTTTGGAAACTTCAGTTAGTCTAAAAAGAAAATCAGTATTGCTTGAAAACCACAGATGAATTATAAAATGCATCTCATTTCGAAATGAATATTGCTCTGTCTTCGATCGCACAATGATTCATCGAATCAGATCATTGGATTTCATGGTTTCAAGACAGAAGGCAGAAATACTTAACCTTTCCCTCATACGACAATTCTGCAGCAGACGACCTTGAACATATTTTGTCAACAAATAGAAAAATCTCTTTAATTGAATGGATAACCTATGACTAAAAGTGGAAAACATTGTAGCAAAAGGAGAAATTGATCGTTTTGAGCAATTTCTTCTTTTGTCACTATGATTTTAAAAAGCCGTCGGCTGCAGAGGCGTCTATATGAGGGAAAGGGTTATAATTTCTCGGGTCCGTTTTTGCTTCTGTTACATCGGACCTTTCCATCCCAAATAGAGGAATGATATGTCAATCTTGGGAGCTATGTTGGTATGTACCCTACATTGTAAGGGTAAAATTAACCCTTTCCCTCATATAGACGCCTTTCTGACGTCTCTGCAGCAGACAATGGCTTTTTGAAAATATAGTGACAAAAGAAGAAATTGCACAAAACGTGCAATTTCTCCTTTTGCCACGATGTTTTCCACTTTTTGTCATAGGTTATCCATTCAATTATGCAGCAGACGATGGCTTTTTGAAAATATAGTTACAAAAGAAGAAATTGCACAATACGTGCAATTTCTCCTTTTGCCACAATGTTTTCCACTTTTTGTCATAGGTTATCCATTCAATTATGGAGATTTTTCTATTTTTTTTGACAAAATACGTTCAAAGTCGTCTGCTGCAGAATTGCCATATGAGGGAAAGGGTTAAGAGATCTTGTATAATGATTTACATGCATGAAATACAGCTTTATCTAGAGATCTGGATCAGATTTTGAATAGATTGGAACTTAATGGTAAAACAAAATAAGTTATATGAGCCATAATATGGTGTCCGGGATTTTGTGTTACATCACAGAGTCATTATTTATTCTCCTTTATTTGAAGAACTATGTGTTTTATAGTTTATCAGCATGTCACAAACTGTTAGAAACTACTAAATCTATTAAATAATATGCTATTGATTTCTGAAAGAACTGATAAACTCCTTTAATTAATACTTTTCTTGAGCATTTTCGCCGTGTCCTTCCCGACAAAGGCATGGGAGGACTTTTTGAAAACCAAAACAAACTGTTTTTCTTTATATTTAAAGTTTGGAAACTAATCATATGTGAAATAATAATTTAAACAATTACTTGTAAATATAACTTTAAGATTTAATAGAGCGACGTAAATACGATTTTTATTTGAATATAAAATCCTGGACATCGGCGTAACGAATGTGTCCACCCAGTTACATCACGTCTAAATAGCATCAAAACTCGAAACCTGGACCGATAACCATATTTTCATTGCATACAAATCACGTGATCACTTACATTCTTTGTTAATGTCGTAAACATGTTGTTCTGGGACAGATATCTTTTATTTGACAAATTGAGTCAAAATATTGTTTATCAAAATGGTGTCTTTTTTTGTTACGCCCTATTATTTTGTTATAATTAAAAAATGCTTCGTCAATCACCTAGGAGGGAACTAAATTTTGGCTGTTCTATTTACGACATTAAACATCGCAACAATTTACGACAGTTATAGACGTTTTACGACAAGAGTGTTTTAAAATGGCGGCTCGAAAATGACAGTCAGACTTCTGAAATTTTGTTACGCCGGCACCAAGCCGATTGAGGTCATCAATGGTTGCTTATAATGTATCGCAATGCGTAGTAACTTCCTATTTCGTTATTTAAATTGTCCAGAGATGTTTGCGAACCTATTTAATTCACAACGAAGAACTTGTTATTATTTTTGACTGGGGGAAAAAAATCGCGAATTTTGTCTCTTTTGCCTTGTAACGTTGACTGTCCTGGAAAGCATATTCTACCTCCATAAGCATTGTGCTTACATAATAAATACATATTTGCATGATAAGTATATTTTAATTTAACTGGAGAATTATTTATACTGAAAATGTTTATGCTATTATATTACACACTTATATGAAGTGCACAATTGGTGTCCAGTTACATCATTTTGTGTCCTGTTACACCATTCTTTATCTAGTTGTATACTATTAATTATTTCACTAAATAAACCATTTATTTATTGAAATAATTCCAAATAAAGATGGTGAAAATGCAAATTAGATCTAAAAAAAATTAACTAGGCATACTCTTCATAAAATTGATTTATTACAATGGTGTCCTGTGTTACTAACAATACAATTGAATTTGTGTCCTGTTACATCATGTTGTGTCCTGTTACACCATTCTTTATCTAGTTGTATTCTATTAATTGTTTCACTAAATAAACCATTTATTTATTGAAATAATTCCAAATAAAGATGGTGAAAATGTAAATTAGATCTAAAAAAAATTAACTAGGCATACTCTTCATAAAATTGATTTATTACATGGTGTCCTGTGTTACTAACAATACAATTTAAAACCCACATTTCTCTTTATTTAAAGATAAAATCTATTTTGTCATTTAGAATTTAACAGCTTTAGATATTGTTCTAAACATATATAGCATTTAATTTGACAAAAGTCAAATATTACAAAAGAGGACACCACAGTGTTTGTGATGTAACTCAAAATCCGGACACCATATTATGGCTCATATCTTAGTTTAACCCCTACCCACATAATGTAAATCCGCAGCAGGTTACTTTAAAAACATCTAGACTAAAAAACAGAAAATCTCTTTAAATGAAGGTATAATTACTGAAAACATTGTGGCAAAAGGAGAAATTGCTTGTTTTGAGCAATTTTCTACTTTTGTCACAATGTTTTCAAAAGTCGTCTGCTGCAATAGCGTCGAAATGAGTCTATAAGTGGGAAAGGGTTAAGAGGAAGTAAGCAAGTCTTTTCTAATATCTTTTATAAATTGCTCAATGGTTGATTGGTTAATTGGGGTTTAATGTCGTTTAAAAAAAAATCAGCCATATCACAGCATTCATGTGTTTCCTGGCTTTCTCATATCAGTAATCCACACAACAATCTTTCCAAGCAACTGGCTGCTTTTCCACATAGACTGTTAGCACATTGGTGGAAGAGGTATGACACTTGTCACAATGACTTTTTGACTTTTGTCAAACGACGGAAAGAATGTAGGCCAAGCTTGGGTTCAAACTCACAACCCCTGGATTGACAGCCTACATCGCTACCGACTGAGCTACCGGAGCTTGGCTATTTTTCAATATGATCCCGTCTTTTGGATACTCAAAAACGATTGTCTAAAATGATTATTTTGATTAATTATATTTACCACAACATCGAGTTTATAGAGTTGTATAAGGAATTTAGAATATGAATAACAACATTCTCTAGAGCTTTGTTTTCAGTAACTATTTTTGGCCGGATTGCTCTATAAATTCCAGTCTATAGATTGGCGATGTCCGTCCGTCTGTCTGTCAACATTTTGGTTAAAGTTTCAGGTTGAGGCAAAATCTCAGCACTGGAAAGGGTTGGAAACTTGAAACTTTGCCTGAAGGTAACCAGTAACAAGTTCTATTGATTTCTATGGTTACTTTGACCTTGACCTTGATTTGTCGATTTTCAAGGTCAAATTGCCGACAATCCGGCCTTACCGTCTTCAGCGGTTTCTTGTTAGCCATTTGTTATTTCACAGTTTCCATTATGATTATACATAATGACGTTGCAAAAAACGAGATAGGGCGTCTTTCATAAAAGAAACTGAAACAAAAATTTAATATCAAAGGATGTAGACTACTTCCCTCCCATACGTTCAGGTCTGTCTATCTATTTTGTCAAATCATTGAAAGCAAGGAGGTACACTGACCTGACCTTACCCCTTTTGACCGACTGTCCACCCCTAGTAGGATCATGTATATATAACATACACAGTTCCCCATTGAATGGGTTCAACCAGTTTCAGAGGATACTTTGGAAGTTCCAGAGGTCTAGATAAGGGGTGTTTTGCATGTTCTTAAATCCTTATTTGACCCTCTAACCCCAAAACATAGGGTTTGCTGTTCTAATAAGAGAGAAATTGTGGGAAAAAGAGCTGAATACCCCTCCACATCTGGGCCTCTGAAGTTAAAAATAATAATATATAAGGTAAATGAGTAACCCCTGTCTTTGTAAAAAGTTGACAATTAACAGCTTGTAAGACGCATAATGTGTACAGGTTTAACCCTTTCCCATATAAATATACAGTAAATCTGCAGCAGACGAATTTGAAAACATGTACACAAATATAATTATATGAAAAATCTCTATCTTATAAATGTAACATCGAGTATTGAAAAACATCGTTGTAAAAGGAGAAATTGCTCATTTTGCGCAATTTCTCCTTTTGTTACGATGTTTTCAACAGTCACCTGCTGCAGAGGCTTCATAAAGCGTCTATATATGGAAAAGGGTTACTTTTTTTAACAGATGATTCTATGTGAAAGTCGCATTATATTTTGATTTTATGTTCTGATTTCTTCGTAAGAACTGGTAATGCCTTTAAAACTTGACGGGAATACTGTTCAAAGAAAGTTTAAAACCCCATTCAAAATCATTTATCAAAGAAATTTCCAGCTCTTCGAATTACCGGTATTTTAATATCATTTAATGCTGGAAAGAGTTTGAAATGGGCATTCATGCATGTCTGTATCCATCATGAGGTGGTTGGGTTAAACCCTTTCCGTCATATAAGACGCTTTCTGACGCCTCTGCAGCAGACGGCTTTTTGAAAACATAGTGACAAAAGAAGAAATTGCACAAAACGTGCAATTTCTCCTTTTGCCACAATGTTTTCCACTTTTTGTCATAGGTTATCCATTCAATTATGGAGATTTTCTATGTTTTGTCAAAATATGTTCCAAAGTCGTCTGCTGCAGAATTGTCGTATGAGGGAAAGGGTTAATGCAGACGGCGTTTTGAAAACATAGTGACAAAAGAAAAAATTGCACAGAACGTGCAATTTCTCCTTTTGCCACAATGTTTTCCGCTTTTTGTCATAGGTTATCCATTCAATTATGGAGATTTTCTATGTTTTGTCAAAATATGTTCAAAGTCGTCTGCTGCAAAATTGTCGTATGAGGGAAAGGGTTAAACCCCCTATACCTGATATATTAACAGGTAAACCCTTTCCCACATAAAAACCCTGCAGTCAGCTTAGAAAACATCTAGAGAAAATTATAGGAAAATCATTATAATTATACAAGTATAAACTTGAATGACTTGAATAAGTACATTAAAATGTTATTGAAAATAGATGGAACAAATTGTGGTAACAGGAATAAATGCTCATTATGACTGAGCAATTCATCCTTTTGCCACAATGTTTTCAAAAGTAGTTTGTCGCAAATTTGATAGAATGCATAGATCTACATACATACATGTAGGAAAGGATTAGTAATGTAGTAGGTAGTTTAATTAACAAAAAAGGAACCTGAACAAAAGATACAATTTGCATTACTGTCACTAGATAGATTGCTTATGATGTAGTGATCTTTAATGAACAAGGAAATAAATGTACAGCTATTTTTTGCCTGACATATCTTTCTGTAGAAGGAATGTAAGGTATGTAGACAGTTTAAACCCGTAACCCTTTTTTAAGCTCATGAATTCAAATTCTTAAGATCTGTGAAAAGGGCAATATCCTATTCATACAAATGAAAGTTAATGTGATACTCTTAAGAGAAATAGAAAACATTGTTAGGCGGGGGAAAAAATAAATAATTGCTCAGTGACCGATCACTTTCCATTTTTCTGCAATGTTTTCAGAATTAGTGCACTGTTCTGTAAGTGAAAATGCTGTTATACTCAGTGAAAAGGTTTGGCCTTCATTTGGGCAGGTGTGTCACGATTTGTCAGGACTGTTTCAGTCAACATTGATACTATGTTACTAAAATTACCTTCATGGCTACACAAATGCCTAGATTATGAGAGGTGATTGGGTCTTTTCTCTTGAATAGCTTTTTTTATTTCTAAAATTAAATTCTCTGTTAAATGTACTCAAATAATATCAACATCAAACATTCATAGGCCTTAATCAATGCTTAACCCATTTCCGCTTACTGCAGCAGCAGACGATTTTGAAAACATACCTAAAAATATTTTGGGAACTCCCTCCCTTTAAATGAAGGTACAATAATTGAAAAGAGTTGAAAACATGGTGACAAAAGGAGAAATTGCTTGTTTCGAGCAATTTCTTATTTTGTCGCCATGTTTTAAAAAAAGCCGTCTTCTACAGAGGCTTCAGAAAGCGTCCATAGCGGGAAAGGGTTAATTATGCATTTTAGAAAATAAAATATATAATATCTTATCTAGATCTTTGCTCAGATCACCTTTATTGCCACAGTTTGATTTAGTCACACCCTTCTCTTACTCAGTTTTAAGTTGAATCCTAATTCTTCTCTGAAGGGAAACAAGATAATTGCTTGATTGACAATGAGCTATGGCATTTTCTTCCTCAATGTTTTCTTCATTACCTGTATTAAACAAGACAATGAGCTATTTGATCTTTTTCCTACAATGAATGTTAAGTTTTCTTCATTTATCGGGACCAACCATTGTTAATCCTTTCCCACATACAACAAATCTGCAGCAGACAACTTTGAAAACATATATATGTATCTAGGCATAACTATAGAAAATCTCTCGAAATGTAAGTATATAGTAAATGAACAGAGTTGATAAAGCATGGTGACAAAAGGAGACATTGATTATTATGTTTTCTAACATCGTCTGCTGCCGAGGCGTCAGAAAGCATCTGTATGTGGGAAAGGGTTTTAAAAGGCAGTATACTTTGAACCACATAGCCTCGAGTTTAGATTACATCTATGATCTAAATAAAAGAATCTGGATCAATCGAGTTATCATTTAAAATTTCGATAATTGGCTCCCTTGTGAGAAATGGAAAATTTGTTTGAAATGATTAATATATATCCTCTTCATCTCATCTAGTTAGGTATTTATATTCCTCTTCTGATTTTTTAGCTCAACTTTTGAACTTTTGTTATTGCCCTTTTTCTGTTGTTTGCCTTGTAATTTGTTCTTCCGCTGTCAACATATAATTGTTTGTTAACAATAACACTCTAGTGACCTGATTTCAAGGTGAAGTATAATTATGGGTCACATCTGACAGGTAAAATACTAGGTAACTATGCCAAATTTTAGTATTGAGCATGTTGTGGACATTAGAGGCAGCATTTTTGACAAGCATGCTGAAACCTTGTCCGAAAAGTTGTTACGATGATATATCTCTTGTCAAATATGTATCACGTCGGGTCAAAGTAGGTCACTAGGTCACATTTAAGAAAACCTTTATTGGGACAAGACAGTCACGTAGTAGCCAAATGTTATGACTAATCAAAATTACTTCGATATTCTATTAACCCTTTCCCTCATATAGACACTTTCTGACGACTCTGCAGCTGACGGCTTTTTGAAAACATAGTGACAAAAGAAGAAATTGCTCAAAACAAGCAATTTCTCCTTCTGCCACATTGTTTTCCACTTGTCATAGGTTATCCATTCAATTATAGAGATTTTCTTTTTTTTGACAAATTATGTTCAAAGTCGTCTGCTGCAGTATTGTCGTATGAGTGGAAAGGGTCAACACATGGACACTTTATCATACATAGCCATTGTACTCAGATTCATGAGCGATACATGACCAACATGTCCCTTTGTTTTAGAAAGGATCTCCTGCTTATGTGTCAAAATATATCTGCAGGTTAGGTTACCCTTTCCCTCATACGACAATTCCGCAGCAGACGACTTTGAACGTATTTTGACATAACATAGGTTATCAAAAGATAGAAAATCTCCATAATTGAATGGATAACCTATGACTAAAAGTGGAAAACATTGTGGCAAAAGGAGAAATTGCATGTTTTGTGCAATTTCTTCTTTTGTCACTATGTTTTCAAAAAGCCGTCTGCTGCAGAGGTGTCCGAAAGTAACTATATGAGGGAAAGGGTTAACCGTATAATGATGATGATGCATATTTCATCTCAGCTAGTCATCTAAAATATATAAATTTGGATTAAAATGGGGATTTTAGATGGGCGTTTAAACTTTTTGATTGACATGCCATGATGGGGATTTTAGGTGGGCCTTTATGTTGTTGTCTATGGGAACTCCATAGCACATTTTTATAAACAATTAACTTCTAAGAATTACCTGTGCGTTCGATTATAATTTGATTCTTGTTCATAAAAAACTGTTATTCAAATGTTTCCCTGGGAACTGCATTTTGTAAATGTCACATTTGCTATAGAAAATTAAAGTAAAAATTTGTTTAAAAATGAGAAATTGTTTCCTTCACGATATCCAAACCTCTAGTAGTGCCGATTTCTCTGCTATTATAAAGTTTGTACTGTCTCCAGATTTGTCACGGTCCTCTCTACGTAATTGTTTAACCACTTCTTTCTGGTCCATAAAGACCATATTATAACAACCTTACAGGTTTCTACTGCATTCCTACAGTTACTACTTGTTACAAGTTTTTAAGGAGATATCTGCAGTGGCTCAGTGGTGAGAGGCAGGGATTTGGAACCGGGAATCCTGAGTTCGATCCCCAGTCACGGCGTTGCAGTCATGATGTAGTACCCTTGGGCAAGGCACATTTCCTAGCCTAGTACTGGTTTGTTAACCAACGAAGCATGAATAAATGAACTGTTGCCGTCATATGACTGAAATAATATTGAAGTGGCCACGGCTTCTGATAAACGGACTTATTGCCATTCAAATATGGCATCACTCGACATTGACCCATGGATCATGAATAAACGAACTGTCGCCGTGCTATATCTGAAATAATGCTGAACGCGTCATAAAACCCAAATAAACCCGAAGTTCTTAATGTGCCCATCCAATATTTGAGGATGAAGTGGGAACGTGGTCTTGTGTGATGGGGGGATTTAGTGGGTATGTAGCCATCTGTAGTACTTACACATGTTATGTGTTCCTTAACCCTTTCCCTCATATAGACGCTTTCTGACGCCTCTGCAGCAGACAGCTTTTTGAAAACATAGTGACAAAAGAAGAAATTGCACAAAACGTGCAATTTCTCCTTTTGGCACAATGTTTTCCACTTTTTGTCATAGGTTATCCATTTACTTATGGAGATTTTCTATGTTTTGACAAAATATGTTCAAAGTCGTCTGCTGCAGAATTGTCGTAACAGGGAAAGGGTTAATCCTATCCCACCTGAAGATGCATTTGAACGCAATAGCTGCATACGACTTTTGAAAACATTGTGGCCAACGGTGTAATTGCTCATGATGAGCAATTTCTCCTTTGGTCACAATTTTTTTTAACAATTGAGCTATCTTTTATGCGTTTTTTTTAGGCTTTTGTCATGATGTTTTCAAAGTCGTCTCCTGTAGATATGTTGTATGTGGGAAAGGGTTAAGATTGTTACGATTTGGAAGAGTCCAAAATAGCATATCTGAATTGAGGAAAATGGGTATAATAAGGAAGTTATCACACTCTTCCTGATTTGTATGTATGTATAAACAAACCCTTTCTCACAACCAACACATCTGAAGCATTTATATATGAATGATGACTGAAATATGACGTGGCAAAAGTAAGTAAAATAAAAATCTATATAAATTAAATTAAATTAAAAGTTTGATAATTAATAGAGATGTGAACATTGTCACAAAAGGAGAAATAGTTAATTATAAGCAATTCGTCCTGTTGCCACAATGTTTTTAAAAGATCTCTGCTGCAGTTACATGTAAATGTGTCTGGTGCATGTGACTTTATAAGCATCGTATAGTGTAAACAGCCAACAGCGTGTTTGATGTCTTGCTGCATCTGCAGACAGTGTAGCCACAGGTGAGCAATTTCTCCTCTTGTCACATTGATTACAGCGCTTTTTAAGTATTCTTTTTTTAATTTTACATATAATTTTCACCTAGAAGTTCTTCAGTTTGTTGGTTAATGAATTTTTTTTTCAGTTCGAAACATGAAATGTAAAATGACTTATTATGACTATGAGTAGCTCTTTGTGTGTCAAACTTTTGTAGATTAATTGCGATGTTAAACGCAAGTACATGTATAGATCTGTGAAATATTAAAATTAATGAGCAGTTTCGAGTCTATTGTTGAAACCTTGTAGTATTGAACTTATCTGCTTAAATCTTCTGAAGGAAGTAATTTTTGTATAAGTAACAAATTCAAAATAGTGGAAAGCTAAGCTTTTGTGATATCAGCTGGAGTGACACAAATTATGCAATAGATTGAACCCCAAAGACAGTTTCTATTGATATGTCTTCATAATATGAAAGTTAATCAGAACATAAATTTTGTCTCCATAAAATGTGGGTCATGTATGTCACATGGGGTCAAAGACTACGGTAGGTCAACATTTAGAAAAGACTTGGTGAACACATGTTTCATTGAATCTTCATGGAAGTTCATCAGAATAACAGTTTCTGTCAAATCTCGGGCATGTTCAAAACTTGGTCATGTGTGGTCTAAAACTGCTAGGTCAAAGATTAGAAAGTAAATGATTTTTAAAAATTTAATGGCTTCATTTTTTTTATCGGATCTTCATAAAAGTATATTAGAACATTTTGTCTCTAAGTCTATGGCAGATCTATTGGAAAATTTCTTATTAACATTTTTTATCCAATCTTTATGAAATTTGATCAGAAAATTTATCCTCAACAAAACTGGTCCTTGTGGTGAAAATACTTGATTTATATCTAGCCCGCTATGTCAAATTTTATGTGGATTACCTGCTCATGATATTTTAAGACCGTTTAACACACAACTGAGCAAATTGAAATTTTCTTATAGGATCAAGTCTTCTGCTATATTTGGGAAAGACCAAAATCTCGAATGTCACTCCGGTTCAAGAATACAGGCATTATTAAGGGACGTCACGTCGTGTGTGATTTTTTCTAATTTTGCGATGCGATGTTCAGTATTATTAATTTGGAAAGGCGTGAATATCATTTTGTATTTATAAGATATGGTTTGGGCGGTTGCAGGTTCAATCCTTTGCCAGGTCATATCAAAGACTTTAAAAATGATAGTAATTGCTGTGCTCCTTGGTTCTCAGGGTTGCGGGTTTGTATTATGACAGACTGGCTGGAGTTGGGATAAATGGACCAGTAGTTATGGTAACTTACCCAGGAAACGTTGTGATATAACCAAAAAAATGATGAAAATGACGTCAAACAAGCAAACAATTAATGTATTTTTAGCTCACCTGAGCTTTGCTCAAGGTGAGCTTTGCTCAAGGTGAGCTATTGTGGTCGCCTTTTGTCCGTCAGGCGTCGTGCATCAACTTCTTCTCCTCAGTAACCAGTGGGTCAATTGGGATGAAACTTAACAGAAAGCATCCTCTCAGTGACCTCACCAGATTTCCTTCAAATGTTTGGGATCCATGCAGAATTCTGTTTTCCATGGCAACGAAATGAAAAAAACTTCAAAATTCTTCTTCTCCCAAACTGGTTGGCAGATTTTCAAATAATTTTGTTGAAATGCTCCATGGATGACCCTCTATCAGATTCCTTCAAGCCATGTTAATTGGTCAAAAAACATGGCCCCCAGGGGGGCGGGGCTATTTTGCATTATATGGCTATAGTGAAAACTAAAAAAAATCTTCTCCTGAAAGTGTCAAGCCGATTTTCAAATAATTTTGTAGAAATGTTCCTTGGATGACCCTCTATCAGATTCCTTCAAGCCAAGTTGATTGGTCAAAAAATATGGCCGTCATTGGGGCGGGGCTATTTTGCCTTATAGTGAAAACTTAAAAAATCTTCTCCTCCGAAAGTGTCAGGCCGATTTTCAAATAATTTTGTAGAACTGTTCCTTTTAAGTGACCCACTTTCAGATTCCTTCAAGCCATGTTGATTGGTCTGAAAACATGGCTGCAAGTGGGCAGTGCTATTTTGCGTTAAATATGGCTATAGTGAAAACTTAAAAAATCTTCTCTTCCAAAAGTGTAAGGCCGATTTTCAAATAATTTTGTAGAAATGTTCCTTGGGTGACCCTCTATCAGATTGCTTCAAGCCAAGTTGATTGGTCGGAAACTATGGCCGCCAGGGGGCGGGGCTTATATAGCTAAAGTGAAGGAAAAAATTCAGGTGAGCGATTCCAGGGCCATCATGGCCCTCTTGTTGATTTGAAAGTTAATCAAATGACTTTTGGCGACCCATCAGAGGATGACATAAATTTAGAAGTATATCTCTGTATGATGTCGTTGACAGAAAAAAAGGTGAACCTTTGTACTGAATTGGCCTCATGGTATCCCTCCCATGGCTATATTTGTAGGGATGATATCTAGTTAGATATCTGTAATGTCAACATAGATCAAAGCTGTGAATTACTTCATCACTCCTTACAGATGATAACAAAAGATGAGCCGCGTCTAGCGATTTTGGGGTTTTATTGACTGTATTAACAAGACAATATTTAATAACAATTCAGGTAAAGTGTTCACAAAACTAAGGAGGCTATAGTTGAGGTGTCCATGCTTATCTTGAACAAACATTTTGAATCAGGAAGTCCTGGACATAAATCATTCATGGAAGCCAAGGGTGTTGAGCTATCTTTGTCTAAAATTTTGTCATGATTGTTGGACACCATGATGATAGATGCGTCAAATTGTCTGTACACTTGAGAGTGCATGATGATAGATGCGTCAAATTGTCTGTACACTAACTGTCTTGAGAGTGCATGATGATATATGCGTCAAATTGTCTGTACACTTGAGACTGCATGATGATATATGCATCAAATTGTTTATAGACGCTGCTCCATCTGAGACTGCATGGTGATTGATCTGCATCAAATTGTCTCTACACATCTGAGACTGCATGGTGATTAATCTGCATCAAATTGTCTCTACACATCTGAGACTGCATGGTGATTGATCTGCATCAAATTGTCTCTACACATGTGAGACTGCAAGATGATAGATGCTGCTTCATGAGTGACCGCATGTAGTAGATCTGCGCATCGAATTGTCTCTACACATGTGAGACTGCACATTGATAGAGGCTGCTTCATGAGGGACTGCAGGTAATAGATCTGCGCATCAAATTGTCTCTACACATGTGAGACTGCATGTTGATAGAGGCTGCTTCATATGGGACCACATGATAAAAGATCTGCATCAAAATGTCTCTACACATGTGAGAATGCATGATGATAGATGCATACAATTGTCTTTAAAGTGGGACAGCATAATGATAGATGTGTCAAGTTGTGTTTACATCGTAGGACACAATGATGATAGATGTGACAAATGGTGTCACCATTATGGGACTGCAATATGATAAATGCATCAAATTGTCCTTATAGTGGGACAGCATAATGATATATGTGTCAAATTGTCTATACTGTGGTACACCGTGATTATATCTATAGTATTATATGCATCAAACTGTGTCCACATTCTGGGTTAGCATGGTGATGATAGATGCATCACATTTTGTCTTTCTGTGAGACTGCATGATGATAGATGTGTCAAATTGTGTCTATATTATGGGACACCATAATAATAGATGCATCAAATTGTCTTCATAGTGGGACAGTATAATGATAGATGTGTCTAACTGTGTTCATATTGTGGGACAGCATGATAATATGCATTAAATTGTGTATACATGTTGGACTGCATGCTTATTGATGCATCAAAAGGTGTTTACATAGTGGGACAGGATGGTTATAAATGCATCAAACTGTGTCTACATAGTGGGACCCCATGATGATAGATGTATCAGATGAGTCTAAATGTGGGACCCCATGTTTATATATATGTGATAAATTGTGTCTACATCTGGGACCCAATGATGATATAAAACTCATCTGCTTTGATAGAATTGGGCAGTTTTAATACAACCTTGGGCAATTACTACTTTTCTCAAAATAGTTTCAGATATTGGCAGCAGAAGATAGGAAATAAATGCTGGATTAGAAGCATATGCCTCTATTTTCCTAACATTCATTTGTTGCAAAATGTTATGACATGGTCCATTGATGCAAAATTCCAGAGGAACACTTTTCCATGTGTCCTTCCACAAATCAGAATAACATAAAGAAACATTTTTTTATCAATACAGCTTGGGTAAGTAAAACAGCTACTGAATTGACCGTGGCGAGCTGTGGTTTTGTATTACTAATGTTTTAAACTGAATGTATTGTTCCTTGAAATAGTTAGTATGCCCTCACCATAAAAATCGGCATCGGCAGCAAGTTCTTACGAAAACATTGTTTGAAAAGGAGTGATGACTGGAGAACTTTACATGATATTTCACCTGATCCAACAATGTTTTCCAATCAGTCTAATGTAGCTTCTCTTGGAATGCCTAATTAATTGACCTTGAATCCTTTCTCACATTCTAATGACATACAACAAATCTGCTGCAGACATCTTTGAAAACTGGGGTAAAACTAGAATATCTCAATAAATATGAGTATAATTATTAAATAAAGTTAAAAACATGATGGCAAAAGGAGAAATTGCTCATCATAAGTAATTTCTCCCTTTGACACATTGGTTTCAGAAGTGATCTGATGCAGTTGCATCAAAATAAGTCTGCAAGCGGGAAAGGGTTGATGGTATGTCTGTTTCTATTGTGTCTGCAAGTATGTCTGGAAAATAAGGTCATGATGATATTGGATTAAATATCACACAATTTGTTCTGTTGTATACACACACAGTGTTGTTATTACTGCCAGCACCCACCTGTACTTACTAATGAATTGTAATACATCAACAGGTGTATACATGTATGCACAGTGTTGTTGATACTCCCAGCACTCGCCTGACATTACTTATGCATTGGAATTCGTCAACAGGTGTACAGACTGCTTTTTAGCTCACCTGAGCTTTGCTCAAGGTGAGTTATTGTGATCGCCTTTTGTCCGGCGTCCGGCGTCCGTCGTGCGTCAACTTCTTCTCCTCAGTAACCAGTGGGTCAATTTGGATGAAACTTCACAGAAAGCCTCCTCTCATTGACCTCACCAGAATTCCTTCAAATTTTTGGGATCCATGCAAAATTCTGGTTTCCATGGCAACGAAACCGAAAAAACTTCAAAATTCTTCTTCTCCCAAATTGGTTGGCAGATTTTCAAATAATTTTGTAGAAATGTTCCTTGGATGACCCTCTATCAGATTCCTTCAAGCCGTGTTGATTGGTCGAAAAACATGGCCGCCAGTGGGGGCGGGGCTATTTTGCCTTATATGGCTATAGTGAAAACTTAAAAAATCTTCTCCTCCGAAAGTGTAAGGCCGATTTTCAAATAATTTTGTAGAAATGTTCCTTGGGTGACCCTCTATCAGATTCCTTCAAGCCATGTTGATTGGTCGAAAAACATTGCCGCCAGCGGGGGCGGGGCTATTTTGCCTTATATGGCTATAGTGCAAACTTAAAAAATCTTCTTCTCCAAAAGTGTCAGGCCGATTTTCAAATAATTTTGTAGAAATGTTCCTTGGGTAATCTTCTATCAGATTCCTTCAAGCCATGTTGATTGGTCAAAAAACATGGCCGCCAGGGGGCGGGGCTATTTTGCCTTATATGGCCAAATTGAAAACTTAAAAAATCTTCAACATCTTCTCCTCAGTAACCAGTGGGTCAATTGGGATGAAACTTCACAGAAAGCATCCTCTCATTGACCTCACCAGAATTCCTTCAAATTTTTGGGATCCATGCAAAATTCTGGTTTCCATGGCAACGAAACCGAAAAAACTTCAAAATTCTTCTTCTCCCAAATTGGTTGGCAGATTTTCAAATAATTTTGTAAAAATGTTTCTTAAGTGACCCTCTATCAGATTCCTTCAAGCCATGTTGATTGGTCGAAAAACATGGCCGCCATGGGGGGGGGGGGGGGGGGCGGGGCTATAGTGCAAACTTAAAAAATCTTCTTCTCCAAAAGTGTCGGCCCGATTTTCAAATAATTTTGTAGAAATGTTCCTTGGATGACCCACTTTCAGATTCCTTCAAGCCATGTTGATTGGTCAAAAAACATGGCCGCCAGTAGGCAGGGCTATTTTGCATTATATGGCTATAGTGAAAACTTAAAAAATCTTCTCCTCCAAAAGTATCTGGCCGACTTTCAAATAATTTTGTAGAAATGTTCCTAGGGTGACCCTCTATCAGATTCCTTCAAGCCAAGTTGATTGGTCGGAAACTGGCTGCCAGGGGGCGAGGCTTATATAGCTAAAGTGAAAAAAAAATAAAAAATCAGGTGAGCGATTCAAGGGCCATCATGGCCCTCTTGTTTAGATCACCTGAGCCGAAGGCTCAAGGTGAGCTATTCTGATCACTTTTTGTTCGTCGTCCGTCCGGCCGGCGTTAACTTTTAGCTTTAAACATCATCTCCTCCCAAACTCCAAGGACAATTTCTGTGAAACATTACAGGACTGTTCCTCTGGTTGGCCTCTTTCAAAGTTGTTCAAAGATTTAAATTCCATTGAGAACTTTGGTTGCTGCGGCATCAGAAAGGGGACAGAATGTCCAAACTTTAAAAATCTTCTCCTCCGAATCTGCGTGTCAGATTCAAATATAATTTGGTAGAAATGTTCCTTGGGTGACCCTCTATAAAAATTGTTCAAGCCATACTGATTGGGCGAAAAACATGGCAGTCAGGCGGCATCAAAAAAGGGGCAAAATGACAAAATTTGAAAATTCCATTTTTATGAAAGTGCTTGTCTGATTTTAAGAAAATATAATACGAATCTTACTGTAATGATCCTCTATTTAATTTGTTTAAGCCGTTTTGATTGGTTACACAATCATAGCAACCAGGCGTCATCACAAAAGGGGTAAATTGAACTTTTAGCTACAAATGACAACCAACTCCTACCATTCCAATAGAACAATTTCCACAAAACATTACAGGAATGTTCCTTTGGTGGTCCTCTTTCAAAATTGTTCAAAGATTAAAATTCCAATGAGAACTTTGGTTGCTGCGGCATCAGAAAAGGGGAAAAAATGTCCAAACTTTAAAAATCTTCTCCTCCGAATCTGCCTGTCAGATTCAAATATAATTTGGTAGAAATGTTCCTTGGGTGACCCTCTATAAAAATTGTTCAAGCCATTCTGATTGGACGAAAAACATGGCAGTCAGGCGGCATCAAAAAAGGGGCAAAATGACAGAATTTGAAAATTCCATTTTTAGCTCCACTGGCTGAAAGCCAGTCGAGCTTATGTCATGGCGAATTGTCCGTTGTGCGTCCGTGCGTGCGTGCGTTAACTTTTTCCTTTAAACGACTTCTTCTCCCTAACCACTTGGCCAATTTGGTTGAAACTTCATGGGAAGCATCCTCTCAATGTCCTCTACTAAATTCCTTCAAATTTTTTTGATCCATTCAAAATTCTGGTTTCCATGGCAACCGAAAGAAAAAAATAGTGAGAACTTAAAAAATCTTCTTCTCCGAAAGTGTCAGGCCGATTTTCAAATAATTTTGTAGAAATGTTCCTTGGGTGACCCTTTATTAGATTCCTTCAAGAAATTTTGATTGGGCGAAAAACATGGCCGCCAGGGGGCGGGGCTTTTTTGCCTTATATAGCTATAGTGAAAACTTAAATAATCTTCTTCTCAAAAAGTGTTCAGCAGATTTTCAAATAATTATGTAGAAATGTTCCGTGAGTGACCCTCTATCAGATTCCTTCAAGCCATGTTGATTGGTAAAAAAACATGGCCGTCACAGGGCGGGGCTATTTTGCCTATATGGCTAAAGAGCAAACTTAAAAAATCTTCTCCTCCAAAAGTGTCAGGCCAATTTTCAAATAATTTTGTAGAAATGTTCCTTGTGTGAACCTTAATTAGATTCCTTCAAGAAATGTTGATTGGGCGAAAAACATGGCCGCCAGGGGGCGGGTTTTTTTTGCGTTATATAGCTATAGTGAAAACTTAAAACATCTTCTTCTCCGAAAGTGTTCAGTCGATTTTCAAATAATTTTGTAGAAATGTTCATTGGGTGACCCTCTATCAGATTCCTTCAAGCCATGTTGATTGGTCGAAAAACATGGCCGCCAGAGGGCGGGGCTATTTTGACTTATATGACCATAGTGAAAACTTAAAAAATCTTCTCCTCCGAAAGTGTCAGGCATATTTTCAAATAATTTTGCAGAAACATTCCTTTGGTGACACTCTACAAGATTCCTTTAAGCCATGGTGGTTGGTAAAAAAAATAGCCACCACGGGGCAGGGCTGTTTGGAGATTTTATTTTTGCCTTATGGCCGTGGAGCGATACTGGCCCTCTTGGGCCTCTTGTTATGAAAGTGCTTGTCTGATTTTAAGAAAATATAATATGAATCTTACTGTAATGATCCTCTATTTAATTTTATTGATGCGTTTTGATTGGTTACACAATCATAGCAACCAGGCATCATCTCAAAAGGGGTAAATTGAACTTTTAGCTACTAATGACAACCAACTCCTACCATTCCAATAGACCAATTTCCACAAAACATCACAGGAATGTTCCTTTGGTGGTCCTCTTTCAAAATTGTTCAAAGATTAAAATTCCAATGAGAACTTTGGTTGCTGCGGCATCAGAAAGGGGACAAAATGTCCAAACTTTAAAAATCTTCTCCTCCGAATCTGCCTGTCAGATTCAAATATAATTTGGTAGAAATGTTCCTTGGGTGACCCTCTATAAAAATTGTTCAAGCCATACTGATTGGTCGAAAAACATGGCAGTCAGGCGGCATCAGAAAAGGGGCAAAATGACAAAATTTGAAAATTCCATTTTTATGAAAGTGTTTGTCTGATTTTAAGAAAATATAATACGAATCAAGAATGTTCCTTTGGTGGTCCTCTTTCAAAATTGTTCAAAGATTTAAATTCCATTGATAACTTTGGTTGCTGCGGCATCAGAAAGTGAGAAAAATACCCAAATTTTAAAATCCTTTTCCTCCATAATCTACTTGTGCGATTGCAAGATAATTTGGTAGAAATGTTCCTTTAGTGACCCTCTAAATGAACTGTTGAAGCCATATTGATTTCGTTGAAAAACAGGGCAGCAAGGCGGCATCAGGAAAGGTGCAAAATGACAAAAACTTTATAATTCCATTCTTATTAAAGTTCTTGTTAGATTTCAAGATATAAATGGCCTTTACTGATAAATATTTGCTACTAATTTACTATCAATTAGGTGATCGATTTAGGGCCATCTTGGCCCTCTTGTTTAAAAGAAACATGTTTTTAACCCTTTCCTACATACAGACGCTTTCTGGTGCCTCTGCAGCAGTTGAAAAACATTGGGACAATGGAGAAATTGCTCTGCCTCAAAACTTTCAATTTCTTCTTATGCCACAATGTTTTCAACATTTACTGTATTCAATAATTAAACTTTCATTCATAGAGATTTTCTCTATGTTTTTGTTGATATTTTCATAAGTTGTTACTTGCTTTAGGGTCGCCGTGATATAACAGAAATTCTTAAAAACGGCGTTAAACCCCATTCAATCAATACTTGCTTTAGGAATAGTCTTTTCTAGTTAATGAAGTAGTGAATGAAAGAGCAAGATCAGACTGCACAAGCTCACAATAATTATCGAGGTTGAAATTCCAGCTAAACAATTCATTCAAAATTTAATGATGGTTTTCCTATTCCTATCTAAAACAGATCTGCCACAGACACGTTGAAACTTCTACGTGAAATTATGGAATATCTCAATGAAAGTATAATTAATAATTAATAGACTTGAAAACATGAATGCGGCAAAAGAAGAAATTGTTTATTATCAGCATCTCTTTCTGCGACAATGTTTTTAAAAGGAGTCTTGTTACAGAGGTGTCAGAAAGTGTTTGTACATGTATATGGCCAAGGGTTAACCCTTTCCCTCATATAGACGCTTTCTGACGCCTCTGCAGCAGACAGCTTTTTGAAAACATAGTGAATAATGAAGAAATTGCTCAAAACAAGCAATTTCTCCCTTTGCCACAATGTTTCCCACTTTTAGTCATAGGTATATATAGAGATTTTCTATTTTTTGACAGAATATGTTCAAAGTTGTCTGCCGCAGAATTGTTGTATGAGGGAAAGGGTTAAAGTGGCATACAGTGGGATAAGGGAATGGATGGTGGGTCAAGATGATCCCTTTTGTACATTGTAATTAATAAGTTTTTCCTAAAGGTCAATAAATAATAATTACTATCAAACTCATTCAGCAATGCACTGTAGCCTAGAAACATAATTATCATCTAGTTATACCCCCCGGCAAACAAAGTTTGGGGGGGTATATAGGAATCACCCTGTCTGTCCGTCTGTCCGTCTGTCTGTCTGTCCGTCTGTCTGTCCGTATGTCCACATTTCTTGTAAGCACTACTCCTCCTAAACGGCTCAATGGATTTGGTTCAAACTTTACATGAAGGTTACACATCATATGTAGATATGCATGAAGGAAGATCACACGCCTCGGACTCTTCCAAGGGGAGATAATTTAACTTAGAGGTTATCTGCGAGGGACTCCTGTGCACATACCTCCACATTTCTTGTAAGCACTACTCCTCCTAAACGGCTCAATGGATTTGGTTCAAACTTTACATGAAGGTTACACATCATATGTAGATATGCATGAAGGAAGATCACACGCCTCGGACTCTTCCAAGGGGAGATAATTTAACTTAGAGGTTATCTGCGAGGGACTCCTGTGCACATACCTCCACATTTCTTGTAAGCACTACTCCTCCTAAACGGCTCAATGGATTTGGTTCAAACTTTACATGAAGGTTACACATCATATGTAGATATGCATGAAGGAAGATCACACGCCTCGGACTCTTCCAAGGGGAGATAATTTAACTTAGAGGTTATCTGCGAGGGACTCCTGTGCACATACCTCCACATTTCTTGTAAGCACTACTCCTCCTAAACGGCTCAATGGATTTGGTTCAAACTTTACATGAAGGTTACACATCATATGTAGATATGCATGAAGGAAGATCACACGCCTCGGACTCTTCCAAGGGGAGCGGGGGGTATTCTTCAGTGAGCTTTGCTCACAGTATTTCTAGTTTGTTTTTTAACCCTTTTCCTCATACGACAATTCTGCAGCAGACGACTTTGAACATATTTTGTCAAAAAATAGAAGATCATAATTGAATGGATAATCTATGACAAAAAGTGGAAAACATTGTGGCAAAAGGAGAAATTGCACGTTTTGTGCAATTTCTTCTTTTGTCACTATGTTTTCAAAAAGCCATCTGCTGCAGAGGCGTCAGAAAGCGTCTATATGAGGGAAAGGGTTAAAAGGAAGAAGACTTTCTATTTTGATGGCTCATCACAAAACTTAGGTAAAGTCCCAACTTTTTCCGATTTCTTTTTTTTTTCCGCTGATATTACAAAGATTTTGTACACATACTAAATATAACCAAAGATAAATCAATTTTAGGATATTATGCTAATTCAAGTAGAATAATTGGTCCAATCATATCGGTAAGAAATTATGTTTTTTTCTCTAAGTACTTAGCTCTAAAAGTTAATAGACATGTACCAATAAACTTGTGAGTGCTGTGATATCGATATGCTTGAAACTATGTGACTGATTCCAGTCCTAGATAGTAATTAATACTAAAA
Source organism: Serripes groenlandicus (assembly GCA_031761405.1). NCBI lineage: Eukaryota > Metazoa > Mollusca > Bivalvia > Cardiida > Cardiidae > Serripes > Serripes groenlandicus. The sequence continues at coordinate 55,388,464 of JASEVX010000013.1, read as the reverse complement.
AAGAAATGATAAACAAATATTACAGACTATCTTACTGCGTAGTAGTTGTTTGGGTTTGTAAGTCAGGAGGTTGAAATAGGTCAGGATGGATGAAACTGATGCCTTAACCGGTTCCCTCATACGACAATTCTGCAGCAGACGACTTTGAACATATTTTGTCAAAAAATGGAAAATCTCTATAATTGTATGGATAACCTATGACTAAAAGTGAAAAACATTGTGGCAAAAGGAGAAATTACTCGTCTTGAGCAATTTCTTCTTTTTTCACTGTTTTCAAAAAGCCGTCTGCTGCAGAGGCATCAGAAAGCATCTATATGAGGGAATGGGTTAACAGTTTCCTACTTGCAGATGCAGTTTGACCCATCTGCAGATGTCGACATTTGAAAACAGTGCATGGCAAAAGGAGAAATTGTCCATTATTAGCAATTACTTACTTTGCAACAAAGTTTTCATCTATGATTGACCGACTTTAACCACATATATATATATATATATATTCTTGAGCTGTTTTTGGTCATATTAAGTCTTAATGGCTTTCTGGACTGGCATCTTTAGAAAACATCTATTGGGGCTACATTTAGAACTGTCTCTTTGTCAATATTTTCAATTAGGTCAATATAATATTATACAGTCGTAGAGTGAAGACTCTGGTGAGACTTTATGTATGTATACACTAATTCACTCATCTCTTCCCTCTTTAACCCTTTCCCTCATATAGACGCTTTCTGACGCCTCTGCAGCAGACGGCTATTTGAAAACATAGTGACAAAAGAAGAAATTGCACAAAACGTGCAATTTCTCCTTTTGCCACAATGTTTTCCCCTTTTAGTCATAGGTTATCCATTCAATTATAGAGATATTCTACTTTTTGACAAAATATGTTCAAAGTCGTCTGCTGCAGAATTGTCGTATGAGGGAAAGGGTTAAAGATTCAATAACACCCTAAATCGCATGACACAGCGCTATTTTATACATATATGTTTTGCATTATAAGATTTGATCTTTTCTCAGCATGGTGCATTTTTCATTGTGTTAACTAGACCTAAGGTTGAACCCTTCCCACTTACAGACATTATTTGACATCTTCGCAAATGTATGCCAACTTTTGAAAATATTTTGGGAAAGTGAGAGATATTGCGGATTTTTGGGGAATGGGGGAAATTGCGGTATCAACTCCACATAAAAATTATCCTTCCAAATTTTCCAAAAATTACATAATATATTTTTGTTAGGCCAGGTGAAATCGAAGCAGAAAAGTCTTGAAATTCCATTATGGGGTAAATGTTTAATGGATAAAAGCTCTGAACTATGAATGATATCTGCCTGAATGAGGGTGAAATATTTGGCCCAATAAAAATAATAACCCAATGTCTTCCTCCTTGGATCCGCACTTAAACCGTTTCATTTAACAATGAATTTAAAAAAGATTAAAGATTAAATAAATAAAATCTCTTAAAACCCTGCTTGCTGATGTTGTTAATGTGAAAAATGAAAAAATTACTGATTTTCCTTGAAATGCTTCAGAGACCTGTGAGTTTGTTTTTTTAACCCTTTCCCTCATACGACAATTCTGCAGCAGACAACTTTGAACATATTTTGTCAAAAAACAGAAGATCTCTATAATTGAATGGATAACACTATGTTTTCAAAAAGCCGTCTGCTACAGAGGCGTCAGAAAGCGTCTATATGAGGGAAAGGGTTAAAGGTCTCAATGCGTAATTATTGGTAATGTTTTTGTTATTTCTACAATCTTTCCCACATCAGGGTTGTCTTAATGTTTTGTTGTACATAACAGATCAAAATGAGGTCCCCATTTCGGTCAAGGGCAAAGCCCTGGGAGGGGTCCAAAGGAGCCAAAACTAACAGATCAAAGATCGATTATAACTGATAATTTTGATTGGCAATCGGTTAATTTTGACAATACAAATTATGAAAATATCTGGGGGAAAAAACCGGAAAACCGCTAAAAATGAATGTGTTATTATTGAAAAGAGTTGCAATCATTGTGGCGAAAGGGGAAATGTTTCATCAGTAGCAATTTCTTCTATTGCTACAATGTGTTCAAAGGTCGCCTGCTGCGGAGGTGTTGGAAAGCGTCTTCATGATAGAAAGGGTTAAGAAAATGACATGATAAATTTGCTAATTGGGACCCAGCTTAATTTAGTGTGAATCATCCTATTAATAAGAATATGACATAGATCTAGAAAGAAATATGAACATATCAAACTTGTAGACCATTATGAGAAAGGAAGGAACTACATTGCATATTGAGAAATTATCTTTTTTTTCGTACTCGTTTTTAATGTAATTGGTTTGAGGCAAAGAGTTTACATAGTAAAACTTGAACATTTTAAAAGTCCACTGTGGTCAATGTCTTCGTGTGCAGGATTTGGAAATTGGGTGTCACCTGGAGTGTAGTGGTCACTTTATGGGCATTTAATTTGCATAAAGCTAGTTTAAGCCACCCATGTATAAACTCAATAACGGTTGTGTAGAGGCTAAGAGTGTCCACCACCTTTAGGGATTGAAACCTGCTGAGGTCTTACCAAAAACTATTAACCCTTTCCCTCATAAAACAATTCTGCAGCAGATGACTTTGCAAACATATTTTGTCAAAAAATATGTTATCCATTAAAAGTGGAAAATATTGTTGCAAAAGGAGAAGTTGCTCGGTTTGAGGAATTTCTTCTTTTGTCACTATGTTTTCAAAAAGCCGTCTGCTAGAGTATTTAATCACTGATTTGAAATTTGAGGAAAACCAACCTTAAAGTAATTTTTACTTCTTGGAAAAACCATTCTTCACCAGTCGTAAAATTTTGTCCTATGTTGGTATACACAGATCACCCCCAAAATAGTGCGTTTTATCAATGTTATCTGCTGCAGCATTACTAATGCAGAGCCCCAGATAAGAAACGTTTAGCTTGTTCTAAAATCCTTATTTTATCCACTAACCCTATGTTGTTGGTACTCAAAAGAATCGTCTCAATGAGATGACTTTTGAGTACCTACAACATGGGGTTTGGTTCGATAATAAGAGATATTGTGGGGGAAAATGCTGAATGCCCCTCCTTATCTGGACCTCTTTCTATCATAGGCTGAGGGTTATCTATCAAGCTGTTTGTTCAGTTTATGATGATGGGTCAGTTTAAAGAGGGAAGGGTTTTAATGAATGAAATTCCACAAAATTCAGGGATTTACTTACCTACCCTTTCTCCTTCATGTTATCGACAGTAACTTTTTCTGTCCAGCAGAGCTTTCCCCCGAAGGACCAAAACCTGGAAGCAGGTGTACCTCCCATTTCTAAGTCATTTAATTTTACAGAAAAATCAAGTGAGGTCTGATCTGTATCTACACTGTTTGCTCTTTAAGTTAAAGTAACATTCAAGAAGCCCTTGAGATACAATGTGCATAATTGATTGTTAGCTCACCCAAGCACAACGTGAGTGCTATTGTGATCAATTGGTAAAAAGCATGGCTGCCAGATGATGTCCGAAAGGGTTTAAACTGACACAATTTTAAAATAAATTCTTCTCTGACAGTTCTTATCTAATTCCAACATAAATTGGCAGAAATGTTCTTCTAGCCACCTGGATTTATTGGGGGAAAACCCCAGTGGTGGCATCGTCAAAGGAGTAAAATAACAAAGCATTAAAGTACTAATTTCAAAATAATTTGGCAGAAATATTTTATATTTTTAAAGAGACACTACCCTTTATAAGTACAAAGTGTGTTCAAATTATTTTAACAGATTGACCTTTCCCTCATATAGACACTTCCTGACACCTCTGCAGCAGACAGCTTTTTGAAACCTAGCAACAAAAGAAGAAATTGCTCAAAACGAGCAACTTTTACCTTTTGTCACTTTGTTTTCAATTCTTCAATTATGGTTCTTTCATTTAAATAAATTTTCTATGCTTTTGCTTAGGTGTTTTCAAAGTTGACTCGTCTGCTGTAGATTTGTTGTATACATGTGGGAAAGGGTTAAACAATCTATGGTCCCTAGGGATTAGGACATGTTTCATCTATATTGCAGACCCATATGCACTTTAAATGGGAAAGGGTTAAGTTGCAACATTCAGAATAATTTAATGTCCTGTAAATATTTATCTTCTTCACTTCTCAGGCCCCAGTCGTGTCATTACGGTCATGGTGGTGTGCCCTTGGGCAAGGCACATTTTCTAGCGTAGTACTGGTTTGTTTACCTAGGAATCATGAATAAGTGAACTGTCGCCATGATATGACTGAAATAATGTTGAAAGCGGCGTAAAAATCCCAATAAAACAAAACAAAATCACTTCTCAGGTGATAGATCCTGGGCCTCGTGGCCCTCTTGTTTTTTTCTCCATAATTTGATGGTTTCATGCAAAACGGTTGAAACTACATCTTGAATAAGATGCAGTTACAACTGTTTTGCATGAAGCATTTCAAATTGTCAAAAATGTCGGTTCAGGTTGGTTTCATAGAGTAAAGCTCATTTAAATATAAAGAAACCCAACATTGATGATAAATTACTACTTAACAAAATAGATAGGTAGTGTTTTCGTCATGCCTTAAAATAGTTTTATAAGATAAACACAAGAGAAAGTTGATGCAAGGCATCAATGTCGCCGGAAAAGACTGCATTGATTTATTTATGTATTCTTGACTTTCCTTAGTCTATTCTAACATTAGGAACGTTGAAATGAAAACATTTGCTTATAAATTTTATATACATACCTATACATTAGGGTATCTATAAACAATTAACGAAATGTGTACACATTTATCTTGGCTTAAATTTAATTTTGCTGTTGTTACTTATTTAAATAATAGTATTCATTCATATAATTTCAATGTGTGTCAATCTTATTCGAATCACAAGGTAAATATCCTGGTATTGCTTTAAAGGGGGGTAATTTGAAGAAAACAAGTCTTCAAAAGGAGAAATATATCGGCATTACCGTCTACAGTTTAAATTGTTCTATTGTTTGTGGATTTAAAAATGTTCTTTTTTTCTTATTTCTACATGTACAACGAAATATTGCGGCTTCTCTTTGACGCTTTGCGTCAAACATTCGTCTTGTACTTGTCTAAAATAAAATAATATCACTCGATTTTTCATATCGAAATGCGCATGCGCGAAAATCGATGTTAAAGGTCACGAAACTACACAACAGAATAGGGTCTATATTTAGCTTAGAAACAGTTCCTACTTTAGATATTCATGGATTAACATTATTAAATGAATTCTACACAAATCAAGACATCTCTTTGAACATGAAAACAACATTTAGTAAGTTAAAATTGCTATTAAAAGGAGAATCCGAAATTGACCTCAATGATGACACATAAGAGTCTGCATTAGGGGGTGTTGGTTCACGTCTTGAGGGGACCACTTTTGTCTTCGTAAATAAGACAAAAAACTTAAATGCGAGTGAAATAAAAAAAAATGCAAACATTAAAAAATCGGAATATTTATTTCATTTTAGATGTGTCATTTATTAGTGTTCGTAAACAACCACAATTGTAATATGTTCAAATCATCTAGATTTGTTTCTTTCTAATAATAAGCCGCCCTCCCATGTGATTTCCGAAAAGCTATTAAAAATAGAAGTCGCGGGCTTCTGCCCGGCGACTAATGAATGGAAAACATATTCAAATGAACGGAGAATATTATTTGCTGTACTGTGTACCATTTCTCTTCCTGTAATATTTTCTTCTCTATGTCAGAAATATGAAATAGAGTTAATAACATGTGAAGGAATAGATTTGTCCTAACCTGTTATGATAACTTTAGGAATGGTTGTTTTTGAAAACATTGGTAGTTTAACCCTGTCACCTCATATAGACACTTTCTGAAGCCTCTGCAGCAGACGGCGTTTTGGTAACATAGTGACAATGGAAGAAATTGCTCAGAACGAGCAATTTCTCCTTTTGCCACAATGTTTTCTACTTTGAGTCATAGGTTATCCATTCAGTTATAGAGATTTTCCATTTTTTGACAAAATATGTTTAAAGTTGTCTGCTGCAGAATTGTTGTATGAGGGAAAGGGTTAAATATAAAGAGACCCAACCTAGATGATATATTACCACCAAACAAAATACAGTAAATATGGACAGTGTTTTCGTCATGCCTTAAAATAGTTTTATAAGATAAACATGAATGGAAAAAATATTGAAATAAACGGAGAATATTATTTGCTGTACTGTGTACCATTTCTCGTCCTGGAATATATTTCTTCTCTATGTTGGAAATATTAGATAGGGTGAATAACATATGAAGGTATAGATTTATCCCTGAACCTGTTTAATATGATAACTAGGAATGGTTGTTTTTGAAAACATTGGTAGTTTTGGCTTTCTGACGCCTCTGCAGCAGACAGTTTTTTGAAAAACATAGTGACAAGAGAAGAAATTGCTCAAAACGAGCAATTTCTCCTTTCGACACAATGTTTTCCACATTTAGTCATAGGTTATCCATTCAATCATAGAGATTTTCTATTTTTTGACAAAATATGTTCAAAGTCGTCTGCTGCAGAATTGCCGTATGAGGGAAAGGGTTAAAGAAAGTTGTAAGTCCAATTGCGAAAGAGATGAACTTGAAATCATGGTTGAGATAAGAAAACTAAAATGAGTCAGAGCAAGCCATTTTGGGTATTTCCACACAATTTCCACACAATGTTTTCAGAGAGTTATAAGTCTCTGCTTCAGTAAGCACTAAATGTCATGATGATGCATCAAGGAAAGGGTGAACAAACCACCTTGTCTTTTCCACTGTTGTGTATATATAGAACAACCTTATTTCACAACATTGCAATTATCACATAGGTGTTGGATGGAGATGTAGCAAAAACAAGGTCACTTTCTCACATAGTTTGTTTACTAATACAGAGAGGCTTCTCGCTTATAATGTGTGTACATTTCTTTTACTGAAAACCAGACAAATTTATGAAAAATTATTTGGAAAAAAGTTAGAATTTGCTCATGAGTGATGTATAAATAGTTTTCCTTTATTCACATGCTTTTCTGCATTGTATTTTAAGATATTTGTTTCTCGTGCTAAAGTGGTTTTCCAAGATCAAGGATTAAGGATTTTGTTGTTTTGGATAAGGCAGAGATATATTTACTTGTGGTTTTCTAATATTGTATTTTAAGATATTTGTTTTGTGGTTTTTCTAGATTGTATTTTTAAGATTTTTGTTTCACGTGCAAAAGTGGTTTTTCAAGATCAAGGATAAAGGACTTTGTTGTTTTGCATAAGGCAGGAACATAATTATTTACTTGTGGTTTTGTGACTGGACTGAAGTGTAACATACATACATGTACAGTTTATATTATAGGAGGACAAAGTGACTTGCCTTGTGTATATATATATAAATAGTGTAAGTTCTGATATACCATTTGTGACTAATTTACTAATGTTGGAAGGTGAAACATTCTTAACCCTTTACCTCATATAGACGATTTCTGATGCCTCTGCAGCAGACTGCTTTTTGAAAACCTAGTGACAAAAGAAGAAATTGCTCAAAATGAGCAATACTCCTTTTGCCACAATGTTTTCCACTTTCAGTCATAGGTTATCCATTTAATTATATAAATTTTCAGTTTTTTGACAAAATATGTTCAAAGTCGTCTGCTGCCCTTTCGGCTTTTTGAAAACATAGTGACAAAAGAAGAAATTGCTCAAAACGAGCAATTTCTTCTTTTGCCACAATGTTTTCAACTTTTAGTCATAGGTTATCCATTCAATTACAGAGATTTTCTATGTTTTGACAAAATATGTTCAAAGTCGTCTGCTGCAGAATTGTTGTATGAGGGAAAGTTTTTTGAAGCCTGCTATGTGGTATGACCCTGGGATTGAACTCCCACACCCAAGGCCTATGCTCTAAATGTTCAAAACTAAGAATCAAATCTATACTTCAAATATTCCAGATATTTCATATTGTAGTCATGACATGATATTACTCTTTCAGCAAACTTTTAGAAATGCTAAAATAACCAATTTCTACATTTGCCACAAAGTTTTGAACTCTATTCAATAACCGTAACTGTAGGCGTACTTTCTTTTATAAAGACTTACAATATGTTCAAAGTCGTCTGCTGCAGAATTGTCGTATGAGGGGAAAGGGTCAAGTTACTTTTTCTCCAGAGTGGCTTCCTTTGGGATCCTTGTTTTTGTATTTGGAAAACAGAGACAATATAATAGTTAGACTGCCGATTTTTAACCCTTTCCCACTTGTAGTTTATTTCTGACGCATCTGCAGCAGACAACTTTTGAAAACACTGTGGCAAAAGGAGAAATTGCTCAAAACGACTTTTGCCATAATGTTTTCAACTTTTTACAGTAATTGTATTTTCATTTATAGAGATTTTTCATGTTTTTGCATGATTGTTTTCAAAGTCGTCTGCTGCAGATTTGTTGTATGTTGGAATGGGTTAAATTTAATAATTCATTGCTACATGTATTCATTACATGAGAAAACAGTGTATAGAATGTGCTTCATGTGTTATGAACTTGATTCTGGTTTCAAATGTACATAATATTTAACCCTTATCCTCATATAGATGCTTTTCGACACCTCGGCATCAGACGGAATTTTGAAAACATAGTGACGAAAGAAGAAATTGCTCAAAACAAGCAATATGTCTCCTTTTGCCACTGTTTTCCAGTTTTAGTCATAGGTTATCCATTAAATTATAGAGATTTTCAATTTTTTGACAAAATATGTTCAAAGTCGTCTGCTGCAGAATTGTCGTATGAGGGAAAGGGTTATATTGATTTCCAAAGTGAACTGTTGATATGAGGAAATAGATATTGTAACATGTATCTAGAAAATTAGAAGTAAAATGTTGTTATGTTATTGAGAACATATTTTCCCCCTTCAGCGTTTTCAAATGCAAACTTTGTAGCGGTAGATTCATCAAAAGAGGGTTGTTCCAGACAAGGAATTAGCCCTCTTTCCTCATACGGCAATTCTGCAGCAGACGACTTTGAACGTATTTTGTCAAAAAATAGAAAAACTCCACAATTGAATGGATTACCTATGACAAAAAGTGGAAAACATTGTGGCAAAAGGAGAAATTGCACGTTTTGTGCAATTTCTTCTTTTGTCACTATGTTTTCAAAAAGCCGTCTGCTGCAGAGGCGTCAGAAAGCGTCTATATGAGGGAAAGGGTTAAGTTTGAAATCCTTCAAAACTAGTTCAGGAACTTTACAGTTCTGAGCGAGCACTCCTTGTACTTATCGAGGGCTTGGTGTGAAACAGTTGTAACTAAAATTGGTATTTTTTTTACCAAGGTTAATCACCTCGCCATAAAGTATTTATAAGCGTTAATTCATTTTTCTGGGTAAACAATGGAAATTTAGGTGCCATTGCTCGTTGCATTCTTTACAAAGAGAGGTCAAAATTACCCCAAATCAGGGTTTTCAAAATAGGTTTTTAGTTACAACCGTTTCATACTACGCCCTTGTTATACTTTATACTATGGCTATATATACATATATGTATATAGTTTGGTACAACATAGACCAATCATTTCCTTAACCTACGGAAATATAATGATTATATACATTTATGTCTTGTGTATCAAATGTGATTGTGATGTGCTGTTTTTACTCAGGTGATATGCCCATAAAAACACAAACAATTAATTCCGTAGTGAATCTGGGTCGACAGCTTAATGACTACTGAGAATTGTATTCATACAAGGCAGAATGTAGAGGTGGGCAAAGATAAAATGGCAGTGTTTGTACCTGTAAAATGTAAACAAAAATGAATATGGTTTGTTTACGAATATTTGTTACTTGTGTTAGGTAGATAGTGCCAACAGATTTATGTTTACCTGTATGTTGTTTGTGTCTGTTACTAAATGAGATGTTTTTGTTTGCCCAAACTACTGTTACTAAAAATATCCTTTTCCTCATAGGAATGCATTAATCGCCTCTATCCTCTAGCTATCGACTTTGGAAGTAAAAAAGAAGAAAAAATGTCAATGATTATCTGTTGGGTAGAAATTGCCAACAGATCCATGTTTACCTGTATCTTGTTTGTGTCTGCTGTACAAAAATAGATGTTGTTGTTTGCCAATAATACTGTTACTGAACAGGAACAACGCTTTCCCTCATAGGAACTAAGGGAGGCAATTATCTCCTTGAGATCTACAGATCATTGTGCAAAAAAAAAATGTTAATAAAAATTACTGTCATGAGAAAAAATCAAGTATTTTTAGTTGGATGCTATATTATATATTGCCCTGATGTGCAATTTCACAAGAGCCTTAACCCTATCTGATGCCTCTGCAGCAGACGCTTTCTGAAGCCTCTGCAGAAGACGACTTTTGAAAACATTGTGGCAAATGTAGAAATTGTTCATTATGAGCAATTTCTCATTTTGCCACAATTAGTTCAAAAGTTGTCTGCTGCAGAAAGTATCTATATGTTGGAAAGGGTGTGGCATTATAACAGTCAAACAGGTGCTGGTTTCAAGAAATACTTTTAATAACATGTGAAGCATTGAGAGACTGCAATGGCCAATCTGCTGAATGACAGAGACTACTAAGTATATATATATCAGTTTTTTTTTCACAGTGGACATGATAAATGAGTACATATCCTGGTTTCAAAATAGCCCAGTCATACAGAAATACTGTATACATGGGAATTAGGGTCGTCATAAGAAATAATGTTCCTTATTTTACAAGGGTAAAGAGTTTCCATATATTTGTCTAGATGCTTTACAAGTCATCTGCTGCAGATTTGCTGTATGTGAGAAAGGGTTATCCTTTTCCCACTCGTATCCAAACACATTTTGATGCATCTGCTGCAGACAACTTTAAAAGCGTTGTTGTAAAAGGATATTTCTTTTTTGTAGTTATTTAAGGAGTTTTTTCTCTCTATTTTCAGTTTTTTGGTGAGCTTGGCCACACGTTTATGGAGTTTTTGACAAACAGTGGGGAGTACTGCCAGGCACAACACGTGTAGAAGAAACAGGCTGGCGTGTCAACAGTTATCACTCGCTTTCATCAGGTGAGTTTTACTCAAAATATGTTGATGTTACGATGTTCATATGTCAAATTATTAATCCTTATTCAGTTCGTTGAACAAAGATGTTGACATACAATTGAATATTTGTAATTGTTTCAAACTTGTTAGCTATTTTTAGCTCACCAGAGCACGTAGTGCTCAAGGTGAGTTATTGTGATCGCATTTTGTCCGTCATTCATCGTCCGTCGTCAACATTTGCTTGTTACTACACTAGAGGCAACATTTTGCATCCAATCTTTATAAAAGTTTATCAGAACATATATCTCGATCAACTCTAGGCCAAGTTCGAAACTGGGTCATGTGGGGTCAAAATCTAGGTCACTAGGTCAAATTTAAGGAAAATCTTGTTAACACTCCTTTTTTTGGCTTGAGCATGTTGAAACTTTGTCAGAATGTTTGTCTTAGTGATATCTAGGCCAAGTTAGAAAATAGGTCATGTCGGGTTAAAAGCTAGGTCACTAGGTCAAATTTAAGGAAAATATTGTTACTCCTGAAGCCGCATTTTTGGCTTGAGCATGTTGAAACTTTGTCGAAAAGTTTGTCTTGATAATATCTAGGCCAAGTTCGAATATGGGTCATGTCCGGTCAAAAAGTAGGTCACTAGGCCAAATTGAAGGAAAATATTGTTAACACTCTGGAAGCCACATTTTAAACTTGACCATGTTGAAACTTTGTCGAAAAGTTTGTCTTGATAATATCTAGGCCAAGTTCGAATATGGGTCATGTCCGGTCAAAAAGTAGGTCACTAGGCCAAATTGAAGGAAAATCTTGTTAACACTCTGGAAGCCACATTTTAAACTTGAGCATGTTGAAACTTTATTAGAAAGTTTGTCTTTTGATATCTAGGCCAAGTTCGAATATGGGTCATGTCCGGTCAAAAACTAGGTCACTAGGCCAAATTTAACGAAAATCTTGATTACACTCTAGAAGCCACATTTCTGGCTTGAGCATGTTGAAATTTTGTCAGAATATTTGTCTAAGTAATAGCTAGGCCAAGTTCGAATATGAGTCATGTCGGGTAAAAAACTAGGTCACTAGGCCAAATTTAAGGAAAATCTCGTTAACACTCTTGAAGCCGCATTTTAAACTCGAGCATGTTGAAACTTTCTCAGAAAGTTTGTCCTGATGATATCTAGGCCAAGTTCGAATATGGGTCATGTCATGTCAAAAACTAGGTCACTAGACCAAATTTAAGGGAAATCTTGTTAACACTCTGGAAGCCACATGTTTGGCTTGAGCATGAGAGAGTTATGTCTTAAATAGCCCATTCTCAGGTGAGCGATTCCAGGGCCTCATGGCCCTCTTGTTTTCAAAGAATTAGCAGATCTATTTTTCTCTCAGTCATTGGTGTCTGTGGTACCTTGGTGCCTTGCTTCTATGATGTTTCATTAATAATTAGGATAAAGTTTTAACTTGAGTTGTGTTTATAACTTTAGTTAAATCCTTGCAACTTCAGTTCCAATGTTGATTTGTGAACTTGAGACTTCATTATCCCCTGCCATAGACAGATGGGATAGAAGTTGGCTTAATCTTCCGGAGCCATATCTAAGACATGGCAATGATTGATGGATTTGATTCCAATGATATGGAAAAGTTTACCGATTGTTGTGTCGCTTGCTCTTAAAGTTTTCAACTCAACTCGATAATTACACCTTTATTTACATCATAGGTAAATGTCATATGTATAGAAAGTTTCACTAAGATGGCTATAGGAACACCAGAATTATTTCTCCTTGAACTTAAAGTGTATACATACTTTATATCATGATTTATATCACATAATTATTATGTTAGTTGATCAAAATCTTCATCCACCTAAAATCTCGGTCAAACTCTTAAGAGCGTCACTTGGGGTCAAAAGAAAAAAACGTATGAAGACTAGAGGCCACATTTTCTACTCCAATCATGAAACTTTGTCAGTATGTTTGTCTTGATTATACATCGAGGCTAAGTTTAAATATGGGATATATATCTGGTTAAAATCTAGGGCACTAGGCCAAATTTAAGAAAAAATGTTATGGGTACTTCAGAGGCTTCATTTTTGACTTCAGCAAGTTGAAACTTTGTTAGAATGTTTGTCTAGGCCAAGCTACTTTATGGCTCATATAAGGTAAACAGCTGCTTGTAGTTGAAGACAACTTTTGAAAACATAGTGACAAAAGGATAAATTGCTCAAAACCAGCAATTTCCCCTTTTGCCATAATGTCGTTGATTTGTTAACACTCTACAGACTACATTTTGCATCCAATCTTTATGAAAGTATATCAGAACATTCATCCCCATCAACTCTTTGACAAGTTAAAAACTGGGCTATATGAGGTCAAAAACTAGGTCACTAGGTCAAATTGAAGGTAAAAACTTGAGAATACTCTTGAGGCCACATTTTCAACTTGAGCATGTTGAAACTTTATCAGAATGTTTGTCTAGATGATATGCAAGTCAAGTTCAAACATGGATCATGTCGGGTCTAGAAGTAGGTCACTAGGTCAAATTGAAGGGAAATCTTGTTAACACTCTAGAGGCCGCAATTTTTGCTTCAGCAGTTTGAAATTTGTCAGAATGTTTGTCTTAAAGATATCTAGGTCAAGTTCGAATATGGGTCATATTGGGTCAGAAACTAGGCCAAATTGAAGGGTAATCTTGTTAACACTGTAGAAGCTGCATCTTTTGCTACTGCAGCTTGAAATATGGTCAGAATGTTTATCTGAATGATATATAGGTCAATTTCGATTATGTGTCATGCTGTTGAGCATGTTGAAACATTATCAGAATTGTTGTCTTGATGATACATGTATGTAGGTTAAATTCGAATTTGGGTCATATTGGTTCAGAAACTAGGTCACTAGGCCAAATTGAAGGGAAATCGCATTAACACTGTAGAAGCAGCATTTTTTTTGCTTCAGCAGCTTCAAATTTGGTCAGAATGTTTATCTTAATGATATCTAGGCCAAGCTTGAATACGGGTTATGCCCTGTCAAAAAGTAGATCACTAGGTCTAATTGATGGAAAATCTTGTAAACACTCGGGAGGCCACTTTTTTGGCTTCAGCAGCTTAAAATTTTGTCTGAATTATATCTAGGTCAGGTTCGAATATGGGTCAGAAACTAGGTCAATAAAGGAAAGTACTGTTCAAACACTGGAGACCGCATCTTTACTCAGAGCAAGAGTTGAAACGTTGTCAAAATGTTTGTCTTGATGATATCTAGTTCATGTTAGAATATGGGTCATATAAGGTTACAACATATAGATCACTAGGCGAAATGAAGGAATTTCTTGTTAACACTCTGGAAGTTGCATTTTAAATCTTTGTCAGAATAATTGCCTTATTGTGCACATTGCATAATATGGGTCATCAAACTAGGGCCATGATGGCCCTCTTGTTTACTTGACTTTTCGGCCTAATTCAAAACAGAGTCATAGTATAGGTCACTATGTAAAATTTTAGAAAAACCTTTGTGAAAAAATTGAGGCCACATTTTTAGCTCACCTATGCACGAAGTGCAAGGTGAGCTATTGTGATCACATTTTGTCCGGCGTCCGTCCGTCGTCTGTCGTCCGTCGTCAACATTTGAGCTTGTTAACACTCTACGGGCTACATTTTGCATCCAATCTTCATGAAAGTTTATCAGAACGTTCATCTCCATAAAATCTTGGACAAGTTCGAAACTGGGCGATATGAGGTCAAAAACTAGGTCACTAGGTCGAATTGAAGGAAAATCTTGTTAACACTCTGGAGGCCACATTTTCAACTTGAGCATATTGAAACTTTATCAAAATGTTTGTCTTAAAAATATCTAGGTCAAGTTCGAATATGGGTTATGCCGGGTCAAAAACTAGGTCACTAGGTCAAATTGAAAGAAAATCTTGTTAACACTTTTGATGCCGTATTTTTTGCTGCAGCAGCTTGAAATTTGGTCAGAATGTTTGTCTTAAATATATCTAGGTCAAGTTCAAATATGGGTCATATTGGGTCAGAAACTAGGTCACCAGGCCAAATTGAGGGAAAATCTTGTTAACTCTGTAGAAGCCGCATGTTTTGCTTCAGCGGCTTGAAATTTGTTCAGAATATTGAGCTGAATGATATCTAGGCCAAGTTCGAATATGGGTCATGTCGGGTCAAAAACTAGGTCACTAGCCCAAATTGAAAGAAAATCTTTTTTACACTTTGGATGCCGCATGTTTTGCTTCAGCAGCTTGAAATTTTGTCAGAATGTTTGTCTTAAAGACATCTAGTTCAAGTTCAAATATGGGTCATATTGGATCAGAAACTAGGTCACTAGGCCAAATTGAGGGAAAATCTTGTTAACTCTGTAAAAGCTGCATTTTTTGCTTCAGCAATTTGAAATTTGGTCAGAATGTTTGTATAAATGATATCTAGGCCAAGTTCGGATATGGGTCATGCCGGGTTAAAAACTAGGTCACTAGACCAAATTGAAGGGTAATCATGTTAACACTCTGGATACTGCATTTTTAATTTCAGCATGATAAAACTTTATCAGAATGTTTTTCTTGATGATATGTAGGCCAAGTTTGAATATGGGTCATGCTGGATCAAAAACTAGGTCACTAGATCAAATTGAAGGAAAATCTTGTGAACACTTTGGATGCCGCATTGTTTGCTTCAGCAGCTTGAAATTTGGTCAGAATGTTTGTCTGAATTATATCTAGGTCAAGTTCAAATATGGGTCATATTGGATCAGAAACTAGGTCAATAAAGGAAAATATTGTTCAAACTCCGGAGGCCGCATTTTTACTTTGAGCAAGTTGAAACTTAGTCAGAATGTTGTCTTGATGATATCTAGTCCATGTTGGAATATAGGTCATATCAGGTAAAAAATATAGATCACTAGGCCAAATGAAGGAAAATATTGTTAACACTGTGGAGGTTGCATTCAGAATAATTGTCTTGATGTGTTTTGCATTGCAGTACATTGTATAATTAAGGTGAGCGATCCAGGGCCATCATGGCCCTCTTGTTTCATCAAATCATCACATTTCCACAAATCATTAGTGTCCATCAAATCTCAAGTGTGTTGCATTTGAAAGTGCGGTCACAACTGGATGCTCAAAGTTGATTTATTGTGAAGCTTCTATCTCACTCACTCTTTATATTTCAGGTGCTAAAAATTATTCCCTTTGGATGTGCAACCTTGACCTTGACCCCCCTTGATCGTCGTGGCAACAACCTGGATGGGGTAAATGAGCGGTGGATGGGCAGAGCTACAGTGGTCCCTTGCTTTGGGGCGCCCACATTTAACAACAGATTTCACAAGAGACCCGTAGACGGGCGAGCAGTAGTGGATAACTTACAAAAGCACGGTGCTTCATCAGAAATCAGTGACAAGTTGTTGTTGGACGTGGAAACCATAATTGACACGTTACCACAGAGATTGCCACACATCTACAGCAAATCTAGTGCAACATTGAATCGTCGTCATCATCATCATTGTAGCCATCGTCGGTCACTTTGTCGTGCCGGTGCCAACAATATAAATATACTTTCATTCTAGATATAGGACACAAATTAGTGAATCATCGTGCACATAGTTTATTAATTTTAGTATTTATTATTAATATTATTATTATTATTTCTTTTTGTATAACTTGCCGCATAAAAGCTCTGTTCACTAGTTTATCCGTTAGGATTAGAATTGTTACACAGTTTATTCATCAAAGCATGAGTTGTCGGTCATTGAAAAAAAAGCCATAGAACAAGTAAGCCCGCTGAAAGTAGATAAATAAAAACTCAGCCATTTAGATCTGTATATATTTCAATAAAGACAAGTCTGTATAGATTTATCATCACAAAAGAAACGAAGGAGAGTATTTCTTGTCCGCGGTATTGAGGTATAAAATTCCTATGTTCTAATTTTGACGTTTACATTACAATTCATCTGATAAAACAATTGTGTCTGAATTGCCGCCAACTTACTCAGTGCTGCATCGAACAAAACCCATTGGAAACTTACTTCATATTCAGAAGAGTATATTTGTTTTTTCGTGTTGCCAATGACAACGAGTGGTGTAATGAAGACCCGACGCCCCGAGCCAGCTGAGGTGGAACACCGCAACATGCGGTTTCTCATCATGGACCGTCCTACGGACGCCACAATCGACAAGTTTATAGAAGTAAGTTGTTTGTCTATATAATGTGATTCAGCAGTTATAGATAAGGGGGGTGTAATTCGGTCTTGTCCCATCTGTAGTCTGGTTTGGTAGAAACATTCCACTGGTAACCATCTACAAAATTTGTTCTAGTTATATTATATTTTTATTGAAAAACATGTTCACCAGGTGTCATCAGAAAGGGAGTAAAAAACAGAACTTTAAAAGTCCTTCTCCTCTGAAACTGCTTGACTGTTTTGAAGAAAGTTCAGCAGGAGTTACTTGGCATCAGGACCCTCTTATTAAATCATTTGAGATCCTTACCTGTAATTTAAGTTGTGCAGATAAGTGTAAAATATAAGCAATGTGATTTTAAAAACTTGTAAATGACATTTCAAAGTGCCTTACTATTAATATTATAGGATATCTAAGAATTGTTTGTCTTAGAAAGCAAATGAGAAAGAAAGAGGCAAGCATGCATAATATTCATCTGACTGACAGTCTGGCCTTCCTTAATATTTGATTGATGATTGATTATTTGAATACCAGTAATAAGGAAATATTCGAACATCACCAGTCTTCTATGACTTCCCAAGTATAGGCTTTTTATCTTTCTATGTATGTATAGATAAGATATTTCCTGTTAACCTAATGTTTATGAATATTACCTGTAACATAATGTTTATGATGTTAAAAAGGAGGAATATGTGTTATGTTATCTTCATTTTATACGGTATAAATGTCATATAATAAAACGAAATTTGAAAATGTCTAGGTAAAAGCAAAGAAATTCCTTTTAAATGAAAGAACAACAATTGAATAGAGTTGAAAACATGGTGACAAAAGGAGAAATTGCTCATTCTTTTGTCGCCATGTTTTCAAAAGGCCGTCTGCTGCAGAGGCAGAAAGCGTCTATATGAGGGAAAGGGTTAAGAAAGGTAGATGCAAGATTTATTCACCTGGCAGTAAAGTTCACTATATATACAAGGCGGATTTATTTTTAAATTATATTGAGTGATTAAAATACTTTGCTCAACTCTTGGGCTGGAACCATTGCAGTCTGGATGATAGGTTATTTTCATTGCAAGCAGTTTCACCTTGCCTTTCGGCTGGATGACTATACAACTTTAATGTGGGGTTCATCAATCTTGTATCAACCTCTCACAAAGTTAATAACTGTAAACTTAGTGGTTGTCTGTTTTTAAATTTGATAAATTATAATTTGAGTTTGATACTAACTCAGTCTGAATAAATTAAATACATATTCATGAGGGAAAAGGGAGTTGCTGATAATAGTGTGGTTTTCCCTTTAACCCACGCTGTTTTTAAAAAGTCTTCTGCTAAGGTGTTATATGTCTTCTGAAAGGGTAGGTACTATGTACTACTATTATTATTGGCCGGATTGCTCTAGCAATTCCGGTCTATAGATTGGCGATGTCCGTCCATCAGCGGTTTCTTGTTATATTATGATACATGTATGACTTGTTAACCACCAAACTCCGTCCATATTGCAGGAACTCAAGAAGCGTAATGTTAAAGATGTGGTGAGAGTTTGTGAACCCACATATAAAACTGAGAAATTGGATCTGGAGGGAATACGAGTTTTGGTGAGTTAATTTAACCTTTTCCAATTGCACAATATTGAACAAATCTGTCTAAATGAAAGTATAATTATTGATAAAAGTTGATAACCTTCTGGCAAAAGGAGATTATTATGAGCAAACCTACCCCTTTATATCTGACATGGGAATGAAGCAAGATCCATTTTTGTCCGACATTGTCTAATGGAAGGAAAACATAAATGCACCGTTTTTTCTTAGGGGGGAAATGCAACAAGACCCCTTTCTATCTACTGGGATGCAACAATACCCCTTTTCTGTCTACTGGGGGATGCAACAAGGCCCTATTTGTCTACTGAGGGACGCAACAAGGCCCTATTTGTCTACTGAGGGATGCAACCAGACCTCTTTTCTGTCTACTAGGGGATGCAACAAGACCCCTATCTGTCTACTAGAGGAAGCAACAAGACCCCTGTTTGTCTACTGGGGGATGCAACAAGACCCCTATTTGTTTACTAGAGGATGCAACAAGAACCCTGTTTGTCTACTAGGGGATGCAACAAGACCCCTATCTGTCTACTAGAGAATGCAACAAGACCTCTGTCTACTAGGGGATGCAACAGTTGCCCTATTTGTCTACTGGGGGATGCAACAAGACCCCTATTTGTCTACTGGAGGATGCAACAAGACCCCTTTTTGTCTTCTTGGGGAATGCAACAAGACCCCTATTTGACTACTGGGGGATGCAACAAGACCCCTATTTGTCTACTGGAGGATGCAACAATACCCCTATTTGACTACTGGGGGGTGCAACAAGAGCCCTTTTTGTCTTCTTGGGGGATGCAACAAGACCCCTATTTGTCTACTAGGGGATGCAACAGTACCCCTATTTGTCTACTGGGGGATGCAACAAGACCCCTATTTGACTACTGGGGGATGCAACAAGACCCCTATTTGTCTACTGGAGGATGCAACAAGACCCCTATTTGTCTACTAGGGGATGCAACAAGACCCCTATCTGTCTACTAGAGAATGCAACAAGACCTCTGTTTGTCTACTAGGGGATGCAACAGTACCCCTATTTGTCTACTGGGGGATGCAACAAGACCCCTATTTGTCTACTGGAGGATGCAACAAGACCCCTTTTTGTCTTCTTGGGGGATGCAACAAGACCCCTATTTGACTACTGGGGGATGCAACAAGACCCCTATTTGTCTACTGGAGGATGCAACAAGATCCCTATTTGACTACTGGGGGATGCAACAAGACCCCTATTTGTCTACAAGGGGATGCAACAAGACCACTTTTCGGTCTACTGGGAGATGCAACAAGACCTCTTTTCTGTCTACTGGGGGATGCAACAAGACCCCTATTTGTCTACTGGGAGATGCAACAAGACCTCTTTATGCCCCCGGAATCACCGATTCGGTGGGCATCTAGTTTTTGGCCTGTCTGTCTGTCTGTGGAAAAAAACTTTAACCTTGACCGCTCCTTTTGAACCATAACAGGTACGGCTACCATATTTCACATACATGTGTATTCCTTGTGACATGACCTTTCTGTCAGTACCAAAATTTGACCTTGACCTTTGACCTAGATGTTGCCATTCGGGGGCATCAGTGTTTCACAAACACATCTTGTTGTCTACTAGGGATGCAAGAAGACCCCTATTGGTCTACTGGGGGATGCAACAAGACCCCTTTCTGTCTACTGGGGATGCAACAAGACCCCTATTTGTCTTTTAAGGGATGCAACAAGCCCCCTTTTTGTCTACTGGGGGATGCAAGAAGACCCCTATTTATCTACTGGGGGATGCAACAAGACTTTACTTCTAGAGGATGCAACAAGAACCCTATTTGTCTTTTACGGGATGCAACAAGACCCCTATTTGTCTTTTAGGGGATGCAACAAGACCCCTATTTGTCTTTTATGAGATGTAAAAATACCCCTATTTGATTAAGTACTGGAAGGTGCATTCTTTTATGTCTACTGTGGATGCAACAAGACCTTTCTGTCTACTGGGGATGCAACAAGACCTGACCTATCTTACTTCTAGAGGATGCAACAAGACCCCTATTTGTCTTTTAAGGGATGCAACCAGACCCTATTTGTCTTCTATGGGATGCAACAATACCCCTATTTGTCTTCTTTGAGATGCAACAATACCCCTATTTGACTAAGTACTGGAAGGTGCATTCTTTTATGTCTACTGTGGATGCAACAAGACCCCTTTTTGTCTACAAGAGGATGCAACAAGGCCCCTATTTGTCTACCGGGTGATGCAACAAGTCTTCTTTTTGTCTACTAGGGGATGCAACAAGACCCCTTTCTGTCTACTAGGGGATGCAACAAGACCCCTTTTTGTCTACCGGGTGATGCAACAAGTCTTCTTTTTGTCTACTTGGGGATGCAACAAGACCCCTTTTGTCTACTGGGTGATGCAACAAGTCTTCTTTTTGTCTACTGGGGGATGCAACAAGACCCCTTTCTCTCTACAAGAGGATGCAACAAGGGCCCTATTTGTCTACTGTGGGATGCAACAAGACCCCTTTCTGTCTACAAGAGTATGCAACAAGACCCCTTTTTGTCTACCAGGTGATGCAACAAGTCTTCTTTTTGTCTACTAGTGGATGCAACAAGGCCCCTATTTGTCTACCGGGTGATGCAACAAGTCTTCTTTTTGTCTACTGGGGGATGCAAAAAGACCCCTTTTTGTCTACAAGAGGATGCAACAAGGCCCCTATTTGTCTACCGGGTGATGCAACAAGTCTTCTTTTTGTCTACTAGGGGATGCAACAAGACCCCTTTCTGTATACTAGGGGATGCAACAAGACCCCTTTTTGTATACCGGGAGATGCAACAAGTCTTCTTTTTGTCTACCGGGTGATGCAACAAGTCTTCTTTTTGTCTACTAGGGGATGCAACAAGACCCCTTTCTGTATACTAGGGGATGCAACAAGACCCCTTTTTGTCTACAAGAGGATGCAACAAGGCCCCTATTTGTCTACCGGGTGATGCAACAAGTCTTCTTTTTGTCTACTAGGGGATGCAACAAGACCCCTTTCTGTCTACTAGGGGATGCAACAAGACCCCTTTTTGTCTACCGGGTGATGCAACAAGTCTTCTTTTTGTCTACTTGGGGATGCAACAAGACCCCTTTTGTCTACTGGGTGATGCAACAAGTCTTCTTTTTGTCTACTGGGGGATGCAACAAGACCCCTTTCTCTCTACAAGAGGATGCAACAAGGCCCCTATTTGTCTACTGTGGGATGCAACAAGACCCCTTTCTGTCTACAAGAGTATGCAACAAGACCCCTTTTTGTCTACCAGGTGATGCAACAAGTCTTCTTTCTGTCTACTAGGGGATGCAACAAGACCCCTTTTTGTCTACTAGTGGATGCAACAAGGCCCCTATTTGTCTACCGGGTGATGCAACAAGTCTTCTTTTTGTCTACTGGGGGATGCAAAAAGACCCCTTTTTGTCTACAAGAGGATGCAACAAGGCCCCTATTTGTCTACCGCGTGATGCAACAAGTCTTCTTTTTGTCTACTAGGGGATGCAACAAGACCCCTTTCTGTATACTAGGGGATGCAACAAGACCCCTTTTTGTCTACCGGGAGATGCAACAAGTCTTCTTTTTGTCTACCGGGTGATGCAACAAGTCTTCTTTTTGTCTACTAGGGGATGCAACAAGACCCCTTTCTGTATACTAGGGGATGCAACAAGACCCCTTTTTGTCTACCGGGTGATGCAACAAGTCTTCTTTTTGTCTACTGGGGGATGCAACAAGACCCCTTTTTATCTACCGGATGATGCAACAAGTCTTCTTTTTGTTTACTAGGGGATGCAACAAGACCCCTTTCTGTCTACTGGGGGATGCAACAAGACCCCTTTTTGTCTACAAGAGGATGCAACAAGGCCCCTATTTGTCTACCGGGTGATGCAACAAGTCTTCTTTTTGTCTACTAGGGGATGCAACAAGACCCCTTTCTGTATACTAGGTGATGCAACAAGACCCCTTTTTGTCTACCGGGAGATGCAACAAGTCTTCTTTTTGTCTACCGGGTGATGCAACAAGTCTTCTTTTTGTCTACTAGGGGATGCAACAAGACCCCTTTCTGTATACTAGGGGATGCAACAAGACCCCTTTTTGTCTACCGGGTGATGCAACAAGTCTTCTTTTTGTCTACTGGGGGATGCAACAAGACCCCTTTTTATCTACTGGGGGATGCAACAAGACCCCTTTTTGTCTACAAGAGGATGCAACAAGGCCCCTATTTGTCTACCGTGTGATGCAGCAAGTCTTCTTTTTGTCTACTAGGGGATGCAACAAGACCCCTTTCTGTCTACTGGGGGATGCAACAAGACCCCTTTCTGTCGACTGGGGGATGCAACAAGACCCCTTTTTGTCTACAAGAGGATGCAACAAGGCCCCTATTTGTCTACCGGGTGATGCAACAAGTGTTCTTTTTGTCTACTAGGGGATGCAACAAGACCCCTTTCTGTCTACTAGGGGATGCAAGAAGACCCCTTTGTGTATACCGGGTGATGCAACAAGTCTTCTTTTTGTCTACTGGGGGATGCAACAAGACCCCTTTTTGTCTACAAGAGGATGCAACAAGGCCCCTATTTGTCTACCGGGTGATGCAACAAGTCTTCTTTTTGTCTACTGGGGGATGCAACAAAACCCCTTTCTGTCTACTAGGGGATACAACAAGACCCCCTTTTGTCTACTAGGGGATGCAACAAGACCCCTTTTTGTCTACCGGGTGATGCAACAAGTCTTCTTTGTGTCTACTAGGGGATGCAACAAGACCCCTTTTTGTCTACTAGTGGATGCAACAAGGCCCCTATTTGTCTACCAGGGGATGCAACAAGTCTTCTTTTTGTCTACTGGGGGATGCAACAAGACCCCTTTTTGTCTACAAGAGGATGCAACAAGGCCCCTATTTGTCTACCGGGTGATGCAACAAGTCTTCTTTTTGTCTACTAGGGGATGCAACAAGACCCCTTTTTGTCTACTGGGGGATGCAACAAGACCCCTTTCTGTCTACTAGGGGATGCAACAAGGCCCCTATTTGTCTACCAGGTGATGCAACAAGTCTTCTTTTTGTCTACTAGGGGATGCAACAAGACCCCTTTCTGTCTACTAGGGGATGCAACAAGGCCCCTATTTGTCTACCGGGTGATGCAACAAGTCTTCTTTTTGTCTACTGGGGGATGCAACAAGACCCCTTTTTGTGTACAAGAGGATGCAACAAGACCCCTTTAAGTCTACCGGGTGATGCAACAAGTCTTCTTTTTGTCTACTGGGGGATGCAACAAAGACCCCTTTTTGTCTGCAAGAGGATGCAACAAGACCCCTTTTTGTCTACCGGGTGATGCAACAAGTCTTCTTTTTGTCTACTAGGGGATGCAACAAGACCCCCTTTTTGTCTACAAGTGGATGCAACAAAACTCCTTTTTGTCTACAGGGTGATGCAACAAGTCTTCTTTTTGTCTACTGGGGGATGCAACAAGACCCCTTTTTGTCTACTGGGGGATGCAACAAGACCCCTTTTTGTCTACAAGAGGATGCAACAAGGCCCCTATTTGTCTACCGTGTGATGCAACAAGTCTTCTTTTTGTCTACTAGGGGATGCAACAAGACCACTTTCTGTCTACTGGGGGATGCAACAAGACCCCTTTTTGTCTACAAGAGGATGCAACAAGGCCCCTATTTGTCTACCGGGTGATGCAACAAGTCTTCTTTTTAAAAGTCTACTAGGGGATGCAACAAGACCCCTTTCTGTCTACTAGGGGATGCAACATGACCCCTTTTTGTCTACCGGGTGATGCAACAAGTCTTCTTTTTGTCTACTGGGGGATGCAGCAAGACCCCTTTTTGTCTACAAGAGGATGCAACAAGGCCCCTATTTGTCTACCGGGTGATGCAACAAGTCTTCTTTTTGTCTACTGGGGGATGCAACAAAACCCCTTTCTGTCTACTAGGGGATGCAACAAGACCCCCTTTTGTCTACTAGGCGATGCAACAAGACCCCTTTTTGTCTACTAGGGGATGCAACAAGACCCCTTTCTGTCTATTAGGGGATGCAACAAGACCCCTTTCTGTCTACTAGGGGATGCAACAAGACCCCTTTCTGTCTACAAGAGGATGCAACAAGGCCCCTATTTGTCTACCGGGTGATGCAACAAATCTTCTTTTTGTCAACTGGGGGATGCAACAAGACCCCTTTTTGTCTACAAGAGGATGCAACAAGGCCCCTATTTGTCTACCGGGTGATGCAACAATACTTCTTTTTGTCTACTTTGGAATGCAACAAGACCTCTTATTGTCTGCTTGGGGATGCAACAAGACCCCTTTTTGTCTACTAGGGGATGCAACAAGACCTTTTTTGTCTACTAGGGGATGAAACAAGACCTCTTATTGTCTACTAGGGGATGCAACAAGACCCCATTTCGTCTACTGGGGAATGCAACAAGACTTCTTTTTGTCTATTGGGGAATGCAATAAGACCTCTTTTTGTCTGCTGGGGAATGCAACGGAACCTATTATGGTGTAATGAAATGCTTCAGAGTTATTTTCTACTGATTATATTACAAACATGATCAGATGCATAGTTCTGATGTAAACCTTCCTGTTGACAGGTATAACAGGAAGTACATGTTCTCCTCTGATCATTGTCATTAGGTGCATGTTACCTTTACAAAATATCATGTAATTTGATACTTGCCCAGCTTCCCGCCCACTCAGACTGTCTTGTGTTGGATACTGTCTATAGACCTACAGTAAATAAAATGCAACCACTTTCGATAATACTGATGTTTACAAAACAAACTCTTAGACTAATGCTTAATTTCTGACCCTGGAATTTCAAAGGTCAGATTTTGTTATTTAGTTCATTATTGAATTGACCTCTCAAATCCGCAATATTAGAAACTTACCTTTAGAATCAATCAATCAATCTATTTTGTAAAACCTTTCCTTCATATAGCTCTGATGCCTTGGTAGAAGTTAGCTTCTTGATAACATTGTGGGAAAAGAAAGAAAGATGTATACGTGCAGCTTTTAAACTCCCTGACCCGAAGGCTTAAGGTGATCTAATTTGATCACTCTCTGTCAATCTTCAAATGACATCTCCTTATCCCCATGACTAATTTCGCAGGAATGTTGCTTTAAATCTGGTCAAAGATATATATATTATTTAGAACTTTGGTTGCTGTTGCATCAGAAAGGGAGAAAAAAGCTCAAACTTGGCAAAAAAAATCTCTGAATCTGCATGTCAGATTCCAAGAATATTTGTTAACCACTCTCTTCCCAGTAGCAAAGGCATTTTGACACAACTGCACCAGACTATCTTTTGAAAACATTTTGGCGTGTGAGAAATAGCTTATGTAAATGAATGTTTTCTCCTTTTGTCACAATGTTTTCTATTCAATGATGACCCTTTCTATTATAGAGTGTTTTAATAATATTGCCTACCACAAATGTTTAATCCTTTCTCTCATACGATAATTATGCAGCAGACGACTTTGAACATATTTTGTCAAAATATGGAAAATCTCTAATTGAATGGATAACATGTGACTAAAAGTGGAAAACATTGTGGCTCATCTTGAGCAATTTCTTCTTTTGTCACTATGTTTTCAAAAAGCCGTCGGCTGCAGAAGCGTCTATAAGAGGGAAAGGGTTAAAAAAAGTCTGCTGCAGGTTTAATGTGTGTCTAAGGGTTGATCTAGGTCATCTGTAATGGTAATAGACTCGCCTCGCTGGTGTAGTGGTAGAGCTTTTGTCTGGGTGTGGGAGGTCATGGGTTCGATCCCTGGTCGGGGTCATACCAAATACTTTAAAAATGCTAAGTAATGGCTGCACACTCCTATGCGCTCAGGGTTGTTAGGGTTTAAGCATTACGACTGACAGGCTGGTGTCAGGATAAATGGACCAGTAGTACTGGTAACCTAACCTACCGAGGAAAAAAAGTGATATGGCTGATTTTTTTTTTTTTTTTTTTAAAACCAAACCATCATTCAAACTGTACAGGATTTATATAAAACAATGCAGTCCAATAGTAAAAGGTGACGAGACCTGTATAAATGAGGAAAAAGCACAACCATGTAATTTTGATTTAGGAAGAAGGAAAATTATGCAGCAACAGAATGGGAGTGAAACGCACCCTTTGAACAATAGCTTTTCCTAGAAGGCAGTGCCAATCTAAGTCTGAACTTAATTTGTATGAGGATGTTTCCTGAGTGGTTCTATTGTTAAAGTACTTAACACTATAGTAAAAGGAGAATTGAACTGTAACTGTTATGAACTTATATGACTCGTAACCCTTTCCCTCATATAGACACTTTCTGACGCCTCTGCAGCATGTTTTCCACTTTAAGTAATAGGTTATCCATTCAATTATAGAGATTTTCTATTTGTTGAAAAAATATGTTCAAAGTCGTCTGCTGCAGAATTGTGGTATGAGGGAAAGGGTTTAAGGCCAATAGCTTCATGTAAGGATATTTATTTCCAGGACTGGCAGTTTGATGACGGTAATCCCCCACCAAACAAGATTGTCGATGAATGGTTCAATCTCCTTAAAACACGCTTCAAGGAGGAGCCCGGGTGCTGTGTGGCCGTACACTGTGTGGCTGGTTTAGGGAGGTGAGTTGATCAATGGTCGCAAGTTTTAAAAGTCCCCCTCTTTTGAATCCGTCCCGGCAGAGGTGTTGGGAGTGTGGAATCCTAGAGCAGGAGTCTCTGGTTTTGCTCGCAGGACATGTTCAATGTCTAGTACATGTACTGGTTAGTCATCTATGGATAGATGTTCTATTGTCATGTAACTGAGCTATTGTTATACCCACTTCGAAGAAGAGGGGGGTATGTAGGAGTCACTGTGTCGGTCGGTCGGAAGCCATATTTTGTCCGGCCTATTTCTTACAGACCACCGGGTGGAATTTAATAAAATTTTACATGAAGCTTCTATACCAAGAGGAGATGTGCTTATCCCAAAGGTCTTACAATTGCATGTTACTTTACAGAGTTATGGCCCTTTATTTGAAAGCATTGCGGCAAAAGAAGAATGTCGAAACAGGTACTTCTGAGTTGTTGTATGTGAGAAAGGGTTAAACCCACAACAAATCAAAAATGAAAAGATGCTTATTAACCTTTGCCCACATACAGACGTTTTCTGATGCCTGCAGCAGCTTACTAAAGGAGAAATTGTTCTTTAATTTATAATCATCAGTCATCTTCTCTGTAACCAGTGGGTAAATTTGGATGAAATTTCACAGAAAGCATCCTCTCAATGTCCTCACTATGATTCCTGCAAATTGTGTTGATCCATGCAGAATTCCATGGCAACCAAACGAAAGGAACTTAAATAAGGAATAAGGAAACATTCTATAAATGAGAATATGATGATTGGATATAGAGGTGAAAACATTGTGTCGAAATGAAAAAGATGTTATAGATGAGTTTGAAGTTGTCTTTATAAGGGTAACTGTTATAACTGAGTATCCCTATACACTTTACCTTGTACAGAATGAGATGGTGGGTAGTAAAATGCCTCTGTCACAGACATAACATATCTTGAAGAAAACATTGTGGGAAAAGGGAGAATTTTCTTACAATGTTTTCAACTCAGTTGAAAAGTCATAGTGTTAAACTAATATATAAACAGTTTATCTATCTATCTATTTGTTACAGAGCCCCTGTGTTGGTCGCACTGGCACTGATGGAAGCAGGTTTGAAGTACGAGGATGCTGTTGAATTAATTAGAAAGTATGTACATCTTTTTATTACCTGTCAATGATAGGCTGTCAGATCATATTGCAAATGGATTCCACTGCGTATATATACAAACTATTCTAATTTTAGCTTTGAGCAATGACATTTTCTTTATAAATAGAGATCACTTCTATAATGTTTATCTGTCTGTCTGTCACATTTTCAAATAATTACATATTGGCAGGCAACACACATATTCCTTAACCCTTTCCCACATATAGCAAATCTGCAGCAGACGACTTTAGAAACATCTAGACAAAAACACAGAAAATCTCTATAAATGAAGGTATAATAACTGCAATAAGTTGAAAACATTGTGGCAAAGGGAGAAATTGCTCGTTTTGATTAATTTCTCCTTTTGTCACAATGTTTTCTAAAGTTGTCTGCTGCAGAGGCGAACGGGTTAAAACACTTATTAGTGATAAATAATGAAAGAGTGCAGTAAGATATCAATGCCTTGCTCTTTCTAAGCTATATGACATTTTTATCGGCCAGAGAAAAAGTAATGTCAACTTTTTTCGTGATTCAAAACGGGGACCTCGCTGAAAGTAATCCGCGCACAATCTTGTATTTTCACCAGGTGGGATACGAAATTTTAATCCGTCATATCTGAACTGCGCATGACAATCTGAATTTATTTGCGCCGGAAAATGTACCGACATACAATAAAACATTTTCTTGACCCTTTCCCACTTGCAGGCGCATTTTGACGCATCTGCAGCTGATGACTTTTAAAACTATTCAAAGACCATACTTTCATTTATAGAAATGTTCAATGTTTTTGCCGAGATCTATGTCTTCAGTTGTCTGCTGTAGATTTGCTGTATGTGGGCATTAGTTAACCCTTTCCCTCATACGACAATTCTGCAGCAGGACGACTTTGAACATATTTTGTCAAAATGACGAAAAGTGGAAAACATTGTGTCAAACGGAGAAATTGCTCATTTTGACCAATTTCTTCTTTTGTCACTATATTTTCAAAAAACCTTTTGCTGCAGAGGCTTCAGAAAGCGTCTATATGAGGGAAAGGGTTAATCATTCATGTTTATGTTTCAGGAAGCGACGTGGAGCCATTAATGCAAAACAACTCTCGTACCTTGAACACTACAGGCCAAAGTCACGTCTCAAGACAAAGAGCAACGGACATAAACAGTGTTCTCTGATGTAACTAAACCATGGCAACAACAAACATTCTGCATTTGTTTTTGCTGTTTGATGTTTCTGTTGTTTTTTTGTTTTGTTTTTTTTTTCAAATTTTGTTTTTGTATTTATGAAAAACATGTAAAAATTGGCCTTTACCTCCCTGGAAAATAATATTGGTATTAACCTCCCTTGAACGGATTTTGATCAAATTACCCATTATTTTATATATATATATATATATCTTTGGACTGTTACAAATTGAAAGCATTTGAAGAAAACATCAACAACACTTTATAGGATTTAGAATGAAAATACATTTTAGAGACAAATAAGAAAATTATTTTGCGAAACTGCTAAACACGATACATTTCTCCTTTTCCTGAAATGATTTTTAAAAGTGGTCTACTGTCTAGGAGAAAAAATGCACTTGTCTCAGGATGGCCTCCATGGTGATTTACATTTAATTTATTCAAGCTGAGAAAAACAATGACTTGTAGTTGCTGATGTCCAGTGATATTTCATTATGTCAAGAGGAATCCACTGTGGTCGAGTGGTTAGTGTTTGGGATTTCGAAACCTGGTGTCCCGGGTTCGATCCCCAGTCGCGGCACTACGGTCATGGTGGAGTGCCCTTGGGCAAGGCACATTTTCTAGCCTAGTACTGGTTTGTTTACCCATGGATCATGAATAAGTGAACTGTCACCGTGATATAACTGAAATAATGTTGAAAGCGGCGTAAAACCCCCAATAAATAAATAAATTCATTATGTCCGGGTTTACATCAACATTTGCAATTTCTACTTTTGCCAAGTCACACATTTTTACTTTACTTTCTAGAGATTTTCCACAGTGATGCCTATTTAAAGGTTTTTCTACTTCAGATGTGTTGCATGTGGCAAAGGCTTAACTATTTCAGCGCCAAAGGCAATATTCAGGTTTTAGCAAACAATACTGATTCAGGCGAGTCAGCTCGTAATGAGCTGTCTCACCTGAAATCAGCATTGTTTTGCCTTTTAGTTATTAAAATAGTCCAAAATTGTATTACATGAGAAATGGAGATGCCCGATTTTGAACCTGGAAGAGACTCCTTCAAGCAATTCGGCGCTGAAAGGGTTTATGAAATTTTTACATTTAAATTTTACGATTTGTTCCCTCAAGGTTATCAATTATTCGCACAAACTTCACGAGAAGGTGTGAGAAAAGCAGATGTTGCCTGTGATTCACGAGCAATGGCTGTATTTCCATTTCACAATTGTGTTTGTGACTACATTACAGAGCACCAGATAAGGAGGAGTAAAAAGGTCTTTCTTCCATGATATCTCTGTTAGCACTCATTAAAACCTATGTTGTGGGTACTCAAAAGAATCGATTCTTTTGAGTACCCACAACATAGGTTTTGGAGGTCAAATAAGGGCTTTAGATAAAGAAAAACACTCCTTATCTAGACCTCTGACATTAACCTGTAGTGTTCTAGATAAATTGTTAAAATTTTGTTACATTGCAATGTATTTATAAGGAAGGGATAATATATGATACATGCTCCAGGAAGACCAGCCTCGGCTTAATTGATTTTAGATAAGAATCCGCCTACACATCAATTTAATCTCGTTCATCTGAGCATAAGTTGCCAGAAGTGTATTGAATCACTCAGTGACTGTTAACCTGTAGTGTACAGATAAGGTGCGTTTTGAATGTTCTAAAATCCTTATTTTACCATCTAACCCTATGCTGTGGGTACTCAAAAGAATCGTCTCAGTGAGACGTATCTTTTGAGTACCCACAACATAGGGTTTGCTTTACTAATAAGAGAGAAATTGGGAGGAAAAGAGCTGAATACCCCTCCTTATCTGAACCAGATCAGACTGCCTTGATGCACAGGATGGTCTGGTTGTCAATAAATACCCCATGGTTGGTTTTCCCAGTGCATGGCTCATTAAGCCTATCCCACATACAACAAATCTGCAGCAGACGACTTTGAAAACATCTTGCCAAAAATGTATTAAATCTTTATAAATAAAGATACAATTAATAAAAAAAAAGTTGAAAACATTGTGGCAAAAGGAGAAATTGCTTGTTTTGAGCTATTTCTCCTTTTGTCACGATGTTTTCAAAAGTCGTCTGCTGCTGGTGCGTCAAAATGCGTCTGTATGTAGGAAAGGGTTAATGTGATCTCTGAGGGGGGGGACAAGGGTTTTTAAAAAAAATATTTGTTATACCTCCATAGAATTGTGAAATAAATTGATATATATTTTACAAAACGCGGTTATTTTTTCATATTTAACAGTGCTACTAGTATAACAGAAATGATCGATTTCTCAAACTTAACTATTGGGACTTCATGCAAAACAGCTGTACAAAGATGTAGTTACATCCATTTGTCCATGAAGCCACGGTTAATGTGTATGTTTACATGAAATAAGCCTTGATGCTTGAAAATAGGCCTGAGGACATTTGTGACTATTGTAGACCCAGATTAACATGTGCATGGATATGCAGTTCAATCAGGATCTATACATAGCTCGCAAATGTACTGTGGCTGATCCCTTATCTGATATGATACTTTCAGTTGTCTTCCTTGAAAATATCTGGGGAGGGGTAAACATAGAAAAGTGAAAGTAATAATAATTTTTAAAGCTGAACTGGAAATATTTTGAGAAAACGAAAAATTGCTTGTTTTGTGCAATTTCTTCTTTTCCCACAGCGGTTTCAGAAAGTTTTTCTCTGCTGAGGTTTAACCCATTATTTCACATGATATGTCAAATGTTATCTACTTTACAATCAACAGATGAACAATTGTTAAAAAAAATCTGGAAAACTGAAAGTAACTTTTTGACAAGTGTTAAAAATAGTGCAATTAAAGGTGGAATTGCTCGTTTTCAGCAATTACACCTTTTATTGCATTTTTTTCAAAAGTCATCTGCAACAGCAGGCGTCAAATCGTCAGTGTGAAGTTATGGGGTTAACATACATGTTGGATATATGTAAAGATTTTTTAAGTGGAATTAGTGCAAGATGAACAAAATTGTTTGCCCTATTGTTATTTATAGCTGTAGTACTATGTCATAGTGTTAGCAAATAACTGATATGGGAAGGCAGTTCCTTGGCTTTATGTTAAATGGGTATAGCTACAGGAAACCCGTGAGATATTCCTTCTATGTGATCCTGTATGAACACTGAACCGTCATACAGAGAGCTAGATAAGGGGCGTTATTCATATTCTAAATTCCTTATTCAACTGTTAACCCTTTCCCACATACAACATATCTTAAGCAGACAACTTTGAAAACATGTAGACAAAAATATTAAAAACCTATAAATGAAAGTGTTATATTTTAATAGATTTGAAAGCGTTTTGGTAAATAGAGAAATTGCTCATAATGTGCAATTTCTCTTTTTGCTACAATGTTTTCAAAGGCTGACTTCAGCATATTGAGGGCTGGCGTGAAACGGTTGTAACTAAAAACCTATTTTGAAAACCCTGGTTTAGGGGCAATTTTGACCAAATTGCTCGTTATAAGCAATGGCACCTAAATTTGCATGGTTTACCAAGAAAAATGATTTAACGCTTGTAATGACTTGATGGTGAGGTGATTAACCTTGGTAAAAAAAAAATTTGTTTAGATACAACCGTTTAACGCCAAGCCCTGATCATATTATGCGTCGAGATGTGTCTGTAAGTAGGAAAAGATGAAGCTCTAGAGAAGATTTTTTTTAACCCTTTCCCTCATATAGACGCTTTGTGACACCTCTATAGCAGACAGCTTTTTGAAAACAAAGTGACAAAAGAAGAAATTGCTCAAAACAAGCAATTTCTCCTTTTGCCGCAATGTTTTCCACTTTTAGTCATAGGTTATCCATTCAACTGCAGAGAATTTCTATTTTTTGATAAAATATGTTCAAAGTCGCCTGCTGCAGAATTGTCGTATGAGGGAAAGGGTTAAAAGACCCCGTAACACTGGGTTGACCTCAGTCATAAGTGAGCTGCTGTGAAACAAAGACCTTCCCCCCTACTTTTCTATAGGCCTCTGTTTATATATCAACCATTGTATCACGGAACTTGTAAAACGAAGGGAAGATTTGGGAGGTGCTCCAGGGAGAACCAACCTTCACGTTTGTTATCACGCTCACGGAAAAATTACCCGAGTCTCTTGAAATCATAAGTGACTAGTAAGCAAATAGCTATATCCGAATGCGAGGGCTGGTCTTGAGATACACTAATCATGAATGTTCTTAGGATTGGTTTTTCGCGGAGCTCCGATCACTTGATCAATTAATAAATGCAGTCAGTTTAATGATTTGTTGTACTCTCTCCTAGATATTTTTTTGTATTTTGTGTGTAACATGTTGAATATATTCCTTTTCACTTTTGTTATTTAGAAATAAAGCAAAACCTAACCTGAATTTATATACCCATTCCCATATACAACAAAACTTGTCTTCAAGTGAGAAAAGGGTACGATCTTTTCTTCCCCTGTAGAACCTTAAATTTGACCCTTTCCCACATACAACAAAACTTGTCTGTAACTGGGAATGGGTTATGACACTTCACATCACATAAATCAGAAGAAATGAACGACAGGAGGTCTGAAAACAGTGGAAGTTTAACCCTTAACCCTTGCCATGATTCAGGCACTATTTGATGTTTGTGACTTTAAAAAAAATAAAACTTGTAGGAAAAGGAGCTACTGCTCATTACAAGCAATTTCTCTGTTTTTTCCCCACTATGTTTTCAACTCTGTATGATAATTGCCGAGCCCCGTTAGCTCAGTTTGTAGCACGGGCTGTCAATCCAGGGGTTGTGAGTTGGAACCCCAGCTCGGCCAACATTCTTTCTGAGGTTTGATAAAAGTCGATGCGGCAAGTGTTGTTCGTCTTCCACCAAAGGGCCGACGGTCATTTTAGAAAAGCAGCAAGTTGCTAGGAAAGACTTAGTTCATGGAGTACTAGTGTGAGAAAACCAGGAAACACATGGTTGCTGTGATATGACTGAACAATTGTTAAAAACGGCATTAACCCTTTCCCCTCATACGGCAATTCTGCAGCAGACGACTTTGAACATATTTTGTCAAAAATTAGAAAATCTCCATAATTGAATGGATGACCTATGACAAAAAGTGGAAAAGATTGTGGCAAAAGGAGAAATTGCACGTTTTGTGCAATTTCTTCTTTTGTCACTTATGTTTTCAAAAAGCCGTCTGCTGCAGAGGCGTCTATATGAGGGAAAGGGTTAAACCCCAATCAATCAAGTTTTGGTTGGTTATGTTGTTTACTTTGTCAGGTCCTCTTCATCCAGAAAATACTTGAAAGATGCTACATTTTTCTCATTATTGTATGCCCCCATTTAACAGAAGGGGAAAACAGCTGATCATATTGGTTAGAAAATAAATCAAAATTGATCTGACAACTTCTTAACCCTTTCCCTCATATAGACACTTTCTGACTCCTCTGCAACAGATGGATTTTCGAAAACATAGTGACAAAAGAAGAAATTCCTCAAATCGAGCAATTTCTCATTTTGCCACAATATTTTCCACGTTTATTCATAGGTTATCCATTTAATAATACAATGTAGTGATTTTCTATTTTTTGTCAAAATATGTTCAAAAGTCGTCTGCTGCAGAATTGTCATATGAGGTTTGCATGGGGGAAAGGGTAATTTGCACAGAAAGAGTTCATTTATGTTGAAGGTCAATTTCGGTTTTAAATTGAGTAAACCTTTTACCTGATACAGGCTATGTAGACTTTTGAAAACATTGTGGAAATTGGTGAAATTTCTCAAAATGAGCAATCTCTTCTTTTCCTCACAATGTTTCAATTTCCAGTTTTCATGTTGCTTATCATTCCTCTGATGTTTTCAAAGCAGAGAATTGCCTGAATTTAATTACCCTTAATAACATGAACAGTTTTTATTAACCCTTTCCCTCATACAACAAGTCTGCAGCAGATGACTTTTCAAACATCTAGGCAAGACATGTGAACAATTATTGGCCGGATTGCTTAAGCAATTCCGGTCTATAGATTGGCGATGTCCGTCTGTCCGTCTGTCTGTCTGTCTGTCCGTCAACATTTTGGTTAAAGTTTTAGGTTAGGCAAAATGGTTAAAGTTTCTGGTTAAGCAAAATCTCAGCACAAGAAAGGGTTGCAAACTTGAAACTTTGCCTGAAGGTAACCAGTAACAAGTTCTATTGATTTCTATTGTTACTTTGACCTTGACCTTAGTTTGTCGATTTTCAAGGTCAAATTGCCGACAATCCGGCCTTACCGTCTTCAGCGGTTTCTTGTTGTAAATGAAGTAGTAAATGAAATTATAATTACTGAATAGATTTAAAATATTGTGGCAAATGGAGAAATTTCTCCGTTTGCCACAATTTTGTCAAAAATCGTTTGCTGCAAAGGTGTCATCTGTATGAAGGAAAGGGTTAAAAACGTAGGGCATCTGCAATTCAGATCTGTTATTTAACAATCAATTTTTTTAAAAAAAAATCTTAATTCTAAAATTGAATTTTTTTTCTAAATTTCAATGTAACACAATTTCTGATTATTCTTGGAACTTGGTGAATTGAGATTTAGAATAAGATTAAATATTTGTACATTGTTGGTGAGAACTGACCCAGAACTATTATCATAATGAAATTTGTGGTGTGACCTATCTCCTTGTTTTAACTATATAGACTGCTGT
Source organism: Serripes groenlandicus (assembly GCA_031761405.1). Taxonomy (NCBI): domain Eukaryota; kingdom Metazoa; phylum Mollusca; class Bivalvia; order Cardiida; family Cardiidae; genus Serripes; species Serripes groenlandicus. The sequence goes on along the minus strand of JASEVX010000013.1, from coordinate 55,352,177 downwards.
TTATTATTATTTTCCACCCTATTTGTGTACCAAAGCATGTCAGATTTGGTCTTGGATTTGTTGTCATAATGCTGGGAGAAAAAGGTTATTTTTTCTGTCACATTGAATAGACTTATTATACCCCCTTCGAAGAAGAGGGGGTATATAGGAGTCACTGTGTCGGGCTGTCGGTCGGAAGCCATATTTTGTCCGGCCTATTTCTTACAAACCACTTGGTGGAATTCAATTGCATGATATTTTACAGAGTTATGGCCCTTTTACTAATTAAGTTATGGTGTATGTCAAGGTGCTGTTTAGGGGGTATTTATCATCTTCAGTGATAGTTCTAGTTTATGTTGTAGTTAATATAACTAAACAAGAATAGACCAGAAATTCGACTGGATGCACCACACCCAAACTTAACCCTCCCTCATACAGCAGACGACTTTGAACATATTTTGTCAAAACTTAGGTTATCCATTACCTATGACAAAAAAGTGGAAAACATTGTGGCAAAAGGAGAAATTGCACGTTTTGTGCAATTTCTTCTTTTGTCACTATGTTTTCAAAAAAGCCGTCTGCTGCAGAGGTGTCAGAAAGCGTCTATATGAGGGAAAGGGTTACGCAACAAATACTTGAGAAGCTAGTTTGAGGTTCGTATTAATTTCAGGCAATGTTAACCAATTAGTTTACCCTTTCCCACATATGACAAATCTGCTGTAGACATTTGACTGAAAACATATAGACAAAAATATCTTTAGATGAAAGTATATTTATAAGTGATAAGAGCCTTAAAGGTGGTAGCTGAATAAGAAATTGCTCATGATGATCAATTTCTCCATTTGCCACAATGTTTTCAACTGTTAGATGCATGTGGGAAAGGGTTTTTAAATTAAATCTGGCTATAAATCCAAGGCCAGGCTGGACATGTATAGATACATTACTTGTGTTAAATGTTCTATGTTTAAAAAAGAAAAAAGTAAAGTAAAAATAAATTTTGGAAAAAAAAAAAAAAAAAAATCTTGTCTTAATTTATCTGTATTTGAAAGTTATATTCCATAGGGTCCTAGCCTATTACTGATTTGTTTACCCAGGGATCATGAATAAGTGAACTGTCGTCATGATATCACTGAATTATTGTTGAAAATGGCATAAAACATCTATTCAATATGTTTGACAATAAATAATGCGATATGTCAGCCTTAGGCCTTCTTTAGGATATTACAAAGATCACAAACAATGTTTTGTCCATCTTGAAAACATGGAACATCTATATCTTTCATTTTCTATTTAACCCTTTCCCATTTGCAGAGGCATGAACAACAGATGACCATTGAAAATATTGTGACAAAACTCGATGTCGGCTTCCTGGAGACTTGAGCCGAGCCCCGGTAGCGACACGGGCTGTCAATCCAGGGATTGTGAGTTTGAATCCCGGCTCGGCCAACTTTCTTTCCGAGGATTGACAAAGTCAATGCGACATGCGTCACCAATGGGCTAAGTCTATGAGGAAAAGCAGCCAGTTGCTTGGGAAGATTGTTGTGTGGAGTACTGGTGTGAGAAAACCAGGAAATGCATGAGTAGTTGAAATGGCCGCCGTGATATAACTGAGAAATTGTTGAAAACGGCGTTGAACCCCAATCAATCAATCAATAAATCAATCCTGGAGACTTGACCAGTACTTGCACTGTTTGTGTGGGAAAGAGCAATTTCCCTTTTTGCCCTTATCGAGGGCTTGGCGTGAAACAGTTGTAACTAAAAACCTACTTTGAAAACCCTGGTTTAGAGGCAATTTTGACCCCTTTGTAAACAATGCAAATTTAGGTGCCATTGCTCAGAACGAGCATTGGCACCTAAATTTCCATTGTTTACCAAGAAAAATGATTTAACGCTTATAAAGACTTTATGGCGAGGTGATTAACCTTGGTAAAAAAATGTCAATTTTAGTTACAACCGTTTCACGCCAAGCCCTCGATATGCTTTCAGCTCTTCAATAAATATACATTATTTTAAAGAGATTTTTGTCCAGATTATTTTGTTTAAGTGGGAGAAGGTTTGAATATACAAATGCATTACAAACCATTTCACCCATTGAAGTGACTTTGAACAGTTTTTGAAAGTGAAGAAATTCCTCGTAAATTCCATGAATCACATAGTATCATATTTCAGTGACATACGGTCTAGTGTTGGGGCTATCGGTTACAATCGCTTTGCCTCATTCGATTAAACATCGATTATATAATCGGTTCATACAGTATTGTATTTAACAAGCCTCAATCTTCGCAAGGCTTCTTATTATTTATATTTGATAAAAAATATACCGGCTTAATGTCTCGTCTTTACTAGGTTGTATAATTTTATTGCCAAAAAACCACTTTGTTTCGATCTCAAGTTGTTGTATTTACATGCTAGCCCATCAAATATGAGTTTTCTAACATGACTGCAAGAGTAATCTCCCTTGTGGAAGCGAATATTAATCAAGCATGAATAAAGCAAAAAGGTGAACCGATTGATAATCAATTGTGGTAAAATGCAATCGATTATCGCCAATGTTATGCATATCCGATCAACTTTCGATTATAATCGATCATCGGCCCACCACTAGACATACCATTACTATATATAATAACAAGAGGACTGTGATGGTCCTAAATCGCTCACCTGATTTAATCGAAATCAGTTTTCAATGTTCTTACGATATGCATACAAGGAAAACAAGCTATGCCCCCTTGTGGTCATATTTATCAATGGATTCTTGTAATTTTAACAGTTTTGGTAGAGGGTCACCCAAGAAAAATTTGTGCCAAATTATTTTAAAGGACTACGTGTTTTTACACTGTACATGTATATACATACGAGCAACATCCCCCTTCTTGTCATAAATATCAATGGATCCTAATAATTTCAACATTCTTGAAAGAGGGTCACTTTAGGAACATTTGTGGTGAATTATGTTTTAAATCGGGCCAATACTTATGGACCAGAAGATGTTTAAAGTTTTCACTAGATATACATATCAGGAAAACAATCTGCGCCCCCCCCCCCCCCCCGGAGGCCATGTTTTATAAACGGATCGGAATAATTTGAACAATCTTGAAAGAGGGTCGCCCAAGGAACATTTGTGCCATATTATTTTCTATAATGGGCCAGCATTTATGGACAAGAAGATGCTTTGAGTTTTCACAATATATACATATAAGGAAAACAAGCTCCGCCCCCCCCGGAGGCCATGTTTTATAAAAGGATCGGAATAATTTTAACAATCTTGAAAGAGAGTCGCCCAAGGAACATTTGTGCCATATTATTTTCAAAACGAGCCAGTACTTTTGAATAAAAAGGATTTTTTAAGTTTTTACTAAACACATACCGGTATAAGGAAAACAAGCTCCTCCCCGGAGGCCATGATTTATAAACGGATCGGAATAATTTTAACAATCTTGAAAGAGGGTCACTCACGGAACATTTGTGCCATATTATTTTCAAAACAGGCCAGCACTTTTGGACATGCAGATTTTTTAAGTTTTTACTATACACATATAAGGAAAACAATGAATGAATGTATATTGTTTTATGGCGCATCGACAGCTAAGGTCATTTAGCGCGCAATTAAATTTAATTATTCATGATCCCTGGGTAAACAAACCAGTACTAGACTAGAAAATGTGCCTTGCCCAAGGGCACTCCACCATGACCGTAGTGCCGCGACTGGGGATCGAACCCGGGACACCCGGTTTCGAAATCCCCGACGCTAACCACTCGACCACAGCGGATTCCTATAAGGAAAACAAGCTCCACCCCCTGGTAGCCATGTTTTTCAATGTATCGGAATAATTCGAACGATCTTAGTAGAGGGTAACATTTGTGCAAAAATAAATTTCCAATCAGGCCTTTACTTTTGGACAAGAAGTGTTGACATTTTTCCTCTTTTCTGATGCCGCAGCAACAATTGATTGATTGATTGGGGTTCAACGCCGTTTTTAACAATTTTTCAGTCATATCACGGCGGCCAGTTCACCTACTCATGTGTTTCCTGGTTTTCGCACACCAGTACTCCCACACAACAATTTTCCCAAGCAACTAGCTGCTTTTCCCCATAGACTAAGCCCAATGGTGGAAGACAAATGACGCATGTCGCAATTACTTTTGTCAAACGTCGTAAAGAAAGTTGGCCGAGCCGGGATTTGAACTCACAACCCCTGGATTGACAGCCCATGTCGTTACCAATAGAACTACCGGGACTCGACACCGCAGCAACAAAAGTTCTGCATTGTTGAATTCATTGAACAAATTTAAAACAGGACTACTTAAGGAACATTTCTGTGAACTTATTTTGAAATTGGTTTAGGAGGAAAATTTGTTTATATGAAATTGTGAACAGACGGACGAAGACGACGGATGGTGAGTGATCACAAAAGCTCACCTTGAACGCTTCGTGTTCAGGGAAGTTAAAAAAAATAATGATACACATTTCAAAATAGAATGAAAATGCTTTATTTACAAAAAGTAAGACTTAATAATTATTTTCTTAACATTTTAATAAGCCATCCATGACCTGCTAGTCTTTACCAAGACCACCCTCTCTTTTCCCACTATGTTTCCAAAATTGGTTCATGCCATGCCTTCCGTGCATGGCACTAGATGGATAACTATTATCGACGACTTTGAAATTATTTTGTCAAAAAATAGAAAATCTCTATAATTGAATGGATAACCTATGACTAAAAGTGGAAAACATTGTGGCAAAATAAGAAATTGCTCGTTTTGAGCAATTTCTTCTTTTGTCACTATGTTTTCAAAAAGCTGTCTGCTGCAGAGGCATCGAAAAGGGTGTATATGAGGGAAAGGGTTCAATCAAAGACTTATCTGACGATGTTATTTTTAGGATTCAAAATTGATAACATTGTAATCCTTTCCAAACTACAACAAATCTGCAGCAGACGATTTGTTTGTTTGTTTGTTTGGAGTTTAACGCCGCTTTCAACAGCTTTGGTCATATCACGGCGGTCAGTGCACCTACCCATGTTTTCCTGGCTTTCCCACACCAGTACTTACACAACAATCTTTCGAAGCCACTGACTACTTTCTCACATAGATCAGAGGTGAGAGGCAATGGAAAACATCTGCAGCAGACGACTTTGAAATCATCTGTGAAAAATATGGAAAGCCTTGCCAAGCACTGGGTGTGTTAGGACAACCAGAATATCGAGAGCTTGGCGTGAAACGGTTGTAACTAAAAACCTATTTTAAACAAGAGGGCCAAGATGGCCCTAAATCGATCACCTAATTGATAGTAAATTAGTAGCAAATATTTAACTGCAAATATCTTGGAAAATTTTATCAGGGAATGCAAATGAAACTGCAAAGGAGTGGACACTTCTCAAGAAACAGCTTATCAGTAAAGGCCATTTATATCTTGAAATCTAACAAGAACTTTAATAAGAATGGAATTATAAAGTTTTTGTCATTTTGCACCTTTCCTGATGCCGCCTTGCTGCCCTGTTTTTCAACGAAATCAATATGGCTTCAACAGTTTATTTAGAGGGTCACTTAAGGAACATTTCTACCAAATTATCTTGCAATCGCACAAGTAGATTATGGAGGAAAAGGATTTTAAAATTTGGGTATTTTTCTCACTTTCTGATGCCGCAGCAACCAAAGTTATCAATGGAATTTAAATCTTTGAAAAATTTTGAAAGAGGACCACCAAAGGAACATTCTTGTGATGTTTTGTGGAAATTGGTCTATTGGAATGGTAGGAGTTGGTTGTCATTTGTAGCTAAAAGTTCAATTTACCCTTTTTGTGACGACGCCTGGTTGATATGATTGTGTAACCAATCAAAACGGCTTAAACAAATTAAATAGAGGATCATTACAGTAAGATTCGTATTATATTTTTTTAAAATCAGACAAACACTTTCATAAAAAATGGAATTTTCAAATTTTGTCATTTTGCCCCTTTTCTGATGCCGCCTGACTGCCATGTTTTTCGACCAATCAGTATGGCTTGAACACATTTTATAGAGGGTCACCCAAGGAACATTTCTACCAAATTATATTTGAATCTGACAGGCAGATTCGGAGGAGAAGATTTTTAAAGTTTGGACATTAAATCGATCACCTGATTGATAGTGTATGGTGAGTGTAAGGAACGACAACTCTGCGAAGGAGATTGCCCTTGCATAATACTCTGCCAAGTGTTACCTCCCTTAGACCATCAATCTAATAACCATATGTCATTTGAAGCAAAAAGTTAATTTTACTCCTTTTCTGATGCTGCTTGGTTGCTATGCCTTTCAACAAATCAATATGGCTTGACAAAGTATGTAGATGATCAATGAAAGAACATTTCTACAAAACTATCTTTAAATCAGACAAGCACTTTTATAAGGATACTTTATTATTGTCATTTTGCCCCTTTTTTGATGCCGCCTGACTGCCATGTTTTTCGACCAATCAGTATGGCTTGAACAATTTTTATAGAGGGTCACCCAAGGAACATTTCTACCAAATTATATTTGAATCTGACAGGCAGATTCGGAGGAGAAGATTTTCAAAGTTTGGACATTTTGTCCCCTTTCTGATGCCGCAGCAACCAAAGTTCTCAATGGAATTTAAATCTTTGAACAACTTTGAAAGAGGCCAACCAGAGGAACAGTCCTGTGATGTTTCACAAAAATTGTCCTTGGAGTTTGGGAGGAGTTGATGTTTAAAGCTAAAAGTTAACACCGGACGGACGACGGACGACGGACAAAAAGTGATCAGAATAGCTCACCTTCAGCCTTCGGCTAAGGTGATCTAAAAACCTTGGTTTAGGGTCAATTTTGACCCCTTTGTAAACAATGCAAATCTAGGTGCCATTGCTCAGAACGAGCAATGGCACCTTTATTTCCATTGTTTACCAAGAAAAATTATTTAACGCTTCTAAAGACCTTATGGTGAGGTGATTAATGTTGATAAAAAAAAATACCAATTTTAGTTACACGTTTCACGCCAAACCCTCGATATGGCCCTGATAACACCTCATGTAAATGGTTTAACTATAATGATTTCAGGGAATTTTTTATACGAGTTTGGTCAAGTCTTGGACCAACCAGCCCTTACTATCAAAACCCTCATATGACAAATACGCAGGAGACGAAATTGTTGGTTTGAAAACATAGTGAGAAAAGATGACTTGCTTATGATGTGCAATTACTTCATCCACCAGGATGTTATCAACTGTTTACCAAAACCATAGATTTACTTCTATATTTCCACCAGAAAACCAAGTTACTGGTAAGAAAAGTATACAGTCAATAGGAGTCGACTCTTTCCCACATATACAATATTAAATGCATTATACAGCCTTTTTAAAAAAATTGTGGCAAAAGGGAGAAATTGCTCGTAAAGTCCGCTAGATAGATACCAATATCTATCAATGAATGTTCCTTATGTATATTTCCATAGGTTGCTAAATCTTTTTCATTGATCTCTTCAAAACATATGACGCCGCCAAAAATAGCATCAGAGTAAGGGATAACCCAAAACCCAAACACTCAGCATTCCTCACATATTAAACCTTTCCCACATATACATGTAGAGGCATTTTGACGCCTTTGCAGCAGACGACTTATGAAAACATTATGGCAAAAGGAGGAATTGCTCGTAAAGCCCGCTAGATAGATACCAAGATCTATAAATGAATGTTCATCATGTACATTTCCATAGGTTGCTAATTCTTTCATTGATCTCTTCAAAACATATGACTCGCCGCCAAAAATAACATGACAGAGTAAGGGATTACCCCAAACCCAAACCTTCAGCATTCCTCACATATGGGTTAAACCTTTCCCACATATACAATATTAGATGTATTTTGAAAACATTATGGCAAAAGGAGAAATTGCTCATAAAGCCTTCTAGATACAAATATCTATAAATGATTTTTCCTCATGGATATTTTCCAAACATATGCCACCAAAAATAACATCACAGTAAGGTATAACCCCAAACTATCCCCATTCCTCAGACACTGTCACTAACACTTCTCAAGTTGGTACAGGTATTGACTCTGCAACTAAGGGAAGCAACTCTGATGCTTTGAGTCTCCAATTCTGAATGTCCTTTGATATTCTACACCACTGTTCACCATGACGAGGCTCTGTGTCCGTGCAGCGCTTTTGAATTATTCTTTGTGAGTCCTGTTTAAAAAAAAGAGAAGATATTGTGGAAAACATACAATTGTCAATTATTCTCAGATCAAACAGCTTGGATTATAATAAAAACAAATTAAAACTGTCACTTACAGTAACTTAACCCTTTTCCACATACAACAAAACTGCAGCGGATGACTTTGATTGATTGATTGATTGATTGGGGTTTAATGCCATTTTCAACAATTTCTGTTATATATATCACGGCGACCAGTTCACCTACTCATGCATTTCCTGGTTTTCTCACACCAGTACTCCACACAACAATCTTCCCAAGCAACTGGCTGCTTTTCCACATAGACTTAGCCCATTGGTGGAAGACAAATAACGCATGTCGCATTGACTGTTGTCAATCATCGGAAAGAAAGTTGGCCGAGCGCGGATGACTGAAAACATCTAAGCAAAACTATAGATAAAAATCTACTTTTGAAAGTGTAAGTATTTAATAAAGTTAAAAATATTGCGGCAAATGGAGAATTTGCTCAGAGGCGTCAGAAAGCGTCTTTATGGTTAACCCTTTCCCTCATACGACAATTCTGCAGCAGACGACTTTGAACGTATTTTGTCAAAACATAGAAAATCTCCATAATTGAATGGATAACCTATGACTAAAAGTGGAAAACAGTGTGGCAAACGGAGAAATTGCACGTTTTGTGCAATTTCTTCTTTTGTCAGTATGTTTTCAAAAAGCCGTCTGCTGCAGAAGCGTCCGAAAGCGTTTGTATGAGGGAAAGGGTTAACCCACATACAAAAAACCTGCAGCAAAGGCACCAGAAAGTGTCCATATGTGGGAAATGGTTCTTAAGCTATCCACATGTCTATGTTTTTTAATCATTATGCTGCATGCACATGAAGAATGCCACATTGTTTGTCCTTACATTCCACTGTACTGTATTATTGTCTGCGCTATTTCTCAAAAACCAATGGCTAAACATCATCAATCTTGTTGAGACACTTAACCCTTTCCTACATACAGGAAATCTGCAGCAAACAATTTTAACCCTTTCCCTCAAAGGCAATTCTGCAGCAGACGACTTTGAACATATTTTGTCAAAAAAAAGAAATTGAATGGATAACCTATGACTAAACGTGGAAAACATTGTGGCTAAAGGAGAAATTGCTTGTTTTGAGCAATTTTTTCTTTTGTCACTATGTTTTCAAAAAGCTGTCTGCTGTAGAGGCATCAGAAAGCGTCTATATGAGGGAAAGGGTTAAGACCAGCTAAACAAAAATATGGAGATTGTCTATAAATGGAAGTTAATAATACTGGGATTTAATTGCTCATTAATAACCAAATATGCCTGAAAAGCAGACGACTTTCGAAAATATCCTGGAAAAAGGTAGATTTTTTCCTTATGCCATAATGTCTGCTGAAAACTTTTCCTGATGCCATGTTGTCTGCTGAATATACATCTGCATTATAGAAATGTAATATAGTGGTCTATCCCATAGTCAGTCAATATGTAGCTATGTGTTTGTATAAGGGGAAACTTATACTGCCTTGCTATAGAGCTAGCTTTTGTAGTGACGGGTAGAGTGTTCTTTTCCGAGACAAGTTGTCCCAAATTCGAGCTTTTATCGGGTCGGACTTCTTACAGCTGGGTTACATTGGCGCCGATTGTTAATAACCCACAGTGATGTGATATAGAGTAGTTGTTGTTGTAAATTGAATGATTCGAGGACGAATCTTCATATGGAGAGGGGGAGTATATAGTATAGTGGTGTGTCCCATAGTCAGACAATATGTAGCTATGCGTTTGTATAAGGGGATACTTATACTGCTTTTCTATAGAGCTAGCTTTTACAGCGATATGGTAGTGTTCGCTTCCAGGACAAGAGGTCCCTAGTTTGAGCCCTGGGTGGGGCAGACTCTTTTTCAGCTGGGTTACAGAGAGGTTTTAGTCATGTGGGTGGGATGACTGGATAATGTAGGAAAGTCTTACCTCGTCTCCGTGTAACGTCTCAAACTTACAAAAGTTTGCCCAAGCATCTCCGAGATCAGGATCTATCTTCACAGTACGATTAAACCATTCCCTGGCTTTAGCAATCTTTCGCTCCGACCAAAACATTCTGAAAATAATTTCGTCAGTTAACATCCTTTCCCACTTTTGAGGCATCTGCAGCAGATCAATTTTTGAAAACATTGTGACAAAAGAAGCAATTTCTCCTTTCGTCACAATGCTTTCAACTCCATTTGAGCCGTCCCGTGAGAAAACCAAATTATGGCCTCTACATAACGTATCAACCCAAATCAGCCTGCGCAGTCCTCGCAGGCTAATCTGGGCCGACACATTCCGTCTCAAGGGGATAGAGGTATAGAGTAATGAGTCCTGAAACAGAAAATCCACAGGAGGCGATAAGTGTCTGTCCGGGTAAGCCAGCGTGACATGTATAGGCTGATTAGGGTTGATACCTAACGCGGAGACCACAATGTTGGTTTTCTCGTGGGACTGCTTATTAAATAAATAAATGTTCATTTTCTATATATTGCCCAGATGTTTTCAAAGTCATCTGCTTTAGATTTGTTTTATGTCAGACAGAGTTAACGCATGAGTATAAAGACCTCCCATGGGAAGACAAAACACCCTGGTCTTTGTTCACAGGTGGTCTTTAATTGCAGGGTCATTTATTCAGAAAATGAGGAATTGGGAAATTAAAAGTGTGGTTGCTAAACACAGAGAAATGCTATTGCAAGGTGGTCTTTAGCACAGGTTTCGACTGTACATCCACATATGAGATGTTCTACACCCAAATAGCCTGTTAGTAAAACCTGTTTTACACTTGCAATGCTTGTGTCTCCAACTGACGACAACTTTGAATATTTTACGGTGAGTTTATCAGCTTTTGAGTGTGTATAAATTATGTGTAAAATGGTTTTATTTGTATTATTTGATTTTATGCCATTTACAAATGTTATTTCAGTCATATCAGGGTGACAACACTTATTTATGTTCCTGGCTGTTGACACGCCAGTATTTAGAAAGGAAATGTGCCTGGCCAAATAGCATTCCGTCATTACCGGCTTCAACCATTTTCATTTTCTTGTTTTTTAACAGTATAGATCCAGATCAGCCTGTGCATCCACACATTCTAATCAAGATCGACACTGTTCACATATTACTGACACAAGTTTGTACGGAGCTTCTGTAGATTCTGATAAGACTTGAGAAGGCGGACAAGGGGATCTGAACCTACACTGTTCAGAAATGCTGACTTGTACCTTTTCTCATGCACTGGCTGAATTGTTATTCATTAACCCTTTCCCTTTCTTTCATTTAATGGTATTTTCCATAGTTTTCCAATTCCAAAGTCATCTGCTGCAGATTCGTTGTATCTGTTAACCCTTTCCAAATATGCAGCAGACGGCTTTTGGAAAACATAGTGACCAAAGAAGAAATTGCTCAATAAGCCATTTCTCCGTTTGCCACAATGTTTTCCACTTTTAGTCATAGGTTATCCATTCAATTATAGAGATTTTCCTCTTTTTTTTTTGAAAAATGTGTTCAGAGTCGTCTGCAGCAGAATTGTCGTATGAGGGAAAGGGTTTAAGGTGAACACTTACTTTGATGCTGCTAATAAAACATGAGGATCATGCTCGCACCGACGTAATGCATCGACAGATTTTGTTTTTCTCTGGGGACGCGGCTCCATAAAAATTGCTTCTGCCCATAAGATTCCTGAAGAGGTACATTCTTGTAATGCTGTCAAAAGAAAAAAAGTTTGCACTTTTAACACTCGCCCAGAAACAATGAATCCGCAGCAGATGACTTTAAAAACATCTAGGACAAATATGTTAACCCTTTCCCTCATACGACAAATCTGTAGACGAATTTGAACATATTTTGTAGAAAATCTCTATAATTAAATGGATAACCTATGACTAAAAGTGGAAAACATTGTTTCAAAAGGAGAAATTGCTCGTTTTGAGCAATTTCTTCTTTTGTCACTATGTTTTCTAAAAGCCCTCTGCTGCAGAGGCGTCAGAAAGTGTCTATATGAGGTAAAGGGTTAAGTCTCCAAAATGTTAAGCATATACATAATATTTGCCATACTTTTTTCAAAAGTTGTCTGCTGCAGAGGCGTCAGAAAGTGTCTGTATGTTGGAAAGGGGATTAACCCTCTCCCGGATACAACTTATCTGCAGCAGATGACTTTGAAAAAACTTTGGCAAAACTTTGGAAAATTCCATTAAATGAAAGAAAATTTATTGAATACACATCTCCTTTTGGTATAGAAGCTTCATGTAAAATGTTATTGAATTCCACCCAGTGGTTTGTAAGAAATAGGCCGGACAAAATATGGCAGACAGACAGCCCGACACAGTGACTCCTATATACCCCCTGTTCTTCGAAGGGGGTATAAAAAGGCATCTGCTATAGAGGTGTCAGAAAGTATCTGTATGTGGGAAAGGGTTAGCCCTTTCCCTGAGGACGCCTATGCAGCAGACAACTTTTGAAAACATTGTGAGCAAAGGACTGTTTATGACTATGTATCTGAATGTTCATTGATTAATAAGGGTTAAACACCGTTTTCAAATTTTGTTTAGCCTGCTCACCTACTCATGTGTTTTCTGACCTTCTCACACAAGTACTCAACACAACAGTCTTTCGAAGCAACTGGCTGCTTTTCCACATAGACGGGGTTAGCCCATTTGATCAAACGTTAGAAAGAAAGTTTTCCGAGTATCTAAATGTAATTTATCAGACAACCCTGAGTGCCAATGAGGGGCAGCCATTACTACATTTAACCCTTTCCCTCATACGACAATTCTGCAGCAGACGACTTTGAACGTATTTTGTCAAAACATAGAAAGCCTCCATAATTGAATGGATAACCTATGACAAAAAGTGGAAAACATTGTGGCAAAAGGAGAAATTGCACATTTTGTGCAATTTCTTCTTTTGTCACTATGTTTTCAAAAAGCCGTCTGCTGCAGAGGCGTCAGAACGAGTCTATTTGAGGGAAAGGGTTAAGAACATCATTAAATTGACAATCTGAGCGGAACGTGATTGGATCGTGAGTGTGATTGAAACGAAGTTGTAACGCTTAAAGAGTGGAACGGAATTTTGCTCTCTGAACGAAACAATCATAATGAACGAAATAATCCAATCACATGATTGCTTCGCTCATTGAGCGGTTGCAACAATTTACTAAATAATTATTTTACAAAACTACTTTTGATCGAAAAAAAGAGCTCCCAGTGAGCGTAAAAAAGTGATTAATTTGAACAGAACGGAAAAAGGCAATCACAATCATTTGAACTACTGAATGCTTTAAGAGCGGATTGCAACGTGAGCCGAGCAGAACTGAACGGAACGGAGCGGAGCGTGAGCAGTAAATTGTCAATTTCATGATGTACTTAACTGTACCATTTTTAAAGTCTTTGGTATCAAACCAGACCCTACGAAGGCAGGTAACACAAACAAATCTGTTTGTAATATCCCCTTACCTTTAGCCATTAAGGTTTGTGCTATGTTTTTCATCCCACCCCGGTTTTCCAGTCGTACAGCCTCAAGCCATAGGTCTGGGCAGTGTGGATTCTTCAGACGAGCTTTCTCCAAGATGGATCTGGCCTTGATCAGCTGTCCGGTCTTCTCCTCAAGTCGGGATAACAAAATCCATAGTGGGATGGCATTGGGACATCTCTTTAACTGTAGTGAGATAAACAGAGATTAACATACAACAAATTAGAAGCAGGAAATCTATGAAATCATCGGGTAAATATATGGAATACCTGTATGAAGAAAGGAATTTTTATTGAATAACCCTTTCCCGCATACAACATTTATGCAGCAGACGACTTTGAACATATTTTGTCAAAAAATAGAAAATCTCTATAATTGAATCGATAAAAGTGGAAAACATTGTGGCAAAAGGAGAAATTGGTCGTTTTGAGCAATTTCTTTTTTTGTCACTATGTTTTCTAAAAGCCGTCTGCTGCAGAGGCATCAGAAATCGTCTATATGAGGGAAAGGGTTAAAGCAGCTGCTCAATATGAGTAATTTTGACTCCTTTTGACAATTTTTTGTAAAAAGATGTTTGCTACAAATTTATGTATCAAATCTGCATGTGGAAAAAGTTTTACATTTTACAGGTATCTTTTCAACTGTTAATCTGATATGATAATTTACTTTTGAAAAACAAAAGATGAATAATATGTAAAAAAATAAAAATGGAAATTAGGTAGCATTATTTGGATACAATGTGGGAAAAGGAGAAATTGACGGTATGATTTCATAGTGATAGAGAAAAAGAGCTTTTTTATCTCCTTATTTCTTCCATTGCTTCACAATATTTCCTTAAATAGATCGCACAATAATACATCATTTTAAAAAATTGAATTTGAGTAAGGTAATTCATGTTCAATCTAGCTTAGAATAAATCCTTTCTACTGTTTTGGGCATTACGACTGCTTTGTGCCAAGGCGATTCCTTTTCCCAGCAAATTTTATTACAAGACTATGTATGGGGAAAGGTGACAATCCACAAACAAGGATAACTTGTATTAACCCTATCCAACAAACAACAAATATGCAGCAGACAACTTTGAAAACATCTGGGAAAAAATTTGTAAAATCTCCAAAAATAAAAGAATAATTTTAATAGTGAAAAGAGATGAAAAGACTGTGGCAAAAAGAGAAATAGCTCATTATGAGCAATTTCTTCTGTATCCACAACGTTTTCAAAAATGTCTGTTTAGAGGCGTCAGAAAGCGTCTTCATGTGGGAAAGGGTAAAAATTTGCATTTGAGAAAAGAAATTCATGTTCAAACCAGCTCTGAATAAATCAAGCTGACTGTTTTGGATATTACGACTGCGTTAACAAGGGGTGATTCCTTTTCCCAGCAAATTTTACGACTATACAATATCGTAAAAGGTAACAATCATAGTTATACAGACACAAACAAGGATAACTTCTATTAACCCTTTCCAACATACAACACAACTGCATTAAATGACTTTGAAATAATTTAAGCAAAAACACATAAAATCTCTATAAATGTAGGTATTATTACTAAAAAAAATTGAAAACATTGTGGCAAAAGGAGAAATTATTTGTTTTGAGCAATTTCTCCTTTTGTCACAATGTTTTCAAAAGTCGTCTGCTACAGAGGCGTCAAAAAGCGTCTATTATAGGGTTAGGGTTTCATAACCACTTCCACTTGAAGAGGTGTTTTGATACAACTGCAGCAGACTATCTTTTAATAAACATTTTGACAAAATGAGCAATTTCTCCGTTTGCCACACTTTTTTCAACTCAAAACTGTCCTTCATAGAGATAATCTACATATTTGAACACAGATGTTTTCAAAGTTGTTTGCTGCAGAACTGTGGGAATTATGTGGGAAAGGGTTTAAGAATCCCTTGCCTATTCTCACTTTTTGCTACCATGTTTTCAAAGTCAATAGCAGCAGATTTCCCAAATTGAGTCAAAACAACAAATTGTTCGGTCTTTTTCACTGGAGACAAGAAGAGCCGAGTTCATCCCTTTCTCTCATATGGATGCTTTCTGACACCTCTGCAGCAGACGACTTTTTGAAAACATGGCGACAAAAGAAGAAATTGCTCAAAACAAGCAAATTCTCCTTTTGTCACTATCTTTTCAACACTATTCAATTATTGTACCTTCATTTGAAGTTTTCAAATTTGTTCGGGTATGTTTTCAGAGTCGTCTGCTGCAGTGTTGTTATATGTGGGAAAGGTTAAAGACAGGGTATACAGTGAAAATTAACACCTGATAAATAGATTGTTTGGTGTTTCATGCCGCTTTCAACATATTTTCAGTTATATCATGGTATTTCCTTAATAATTTACCAGTAAGACTACTCATCCATAATCCTGACACCAGCGAGTCAAGTCACAATGCTTACCACACAATCATAGCGGCATCAAGGAGGGCAATCCATTACCACCATTTCGATATTCTTTATTATGCTCCCGGGAATCAAAAATATTCACTGTTTTAAACAATGAGTATATGGAGAAATAAATCACTGAAAACCTTGTAAATAAATAAACCACGATACTTACTCCTGTGGTGTAGGCATCTCTGGCCTCTGTGTTGTTCTTTTCTGATTCTTCTATCTGACCTCGCATCATCCACAACTACAATCATAAACATAAACTCTCAGAAACAAAGGACTAGATAAGAAGCAGTAAACTAGTCTTTTCCCATCAAAATATCTTTTTAACCTTTTCCCTAATACAACAATTCTGCAGCAGACGACTTTGAACATATTTTGTCAAAAAATAGAAAATGTCTATAATTGAATGGATAACCTATGACTAAAAGTGGAAAACATTGTGGCAAAAGGTTTATTTATTGGGTTTTTTACGCCGCTTTCAACATTATTTCAGTTATATCACGGCGACAGTTCACTTATTCATGATACCTGGGTAATCAAACCAGTACTAGGCTAGAAAATGTGCCTTGCATTCCACCATGAGCGTAGTGCCGCGACTTGGGATCGAACCCGGGACACCTGGTTTCGAAATCCCCGACACTAACCACTCGACCACAGCGGATTCCTTGTGGCAAAAGGAGAAATTGCTCGTTTTGAGCAATTTCTTCTTTTGTCACTATGTTTTCAAAAATCTGTCTGCTGCAGAGGCGTCAGAAAGCGTCTATATGAGGGAAAGGGTTAAGACTCCACTAAACTCCACTTTAGCCTATGTTGTGGGTACTCAAAATAATAGTCTCACTGACAATTATTATGAGTACCAAACACATAGGGTTTGAGGGTCAATGAAGGTTGATTGATTGATTAGTTGATGCTTTATGCCACTTTCAACAATATTTCAGTTTTATCCCGGCATTTCCTGAGTAAGTTACCAGTACTACTGGTATGTTTATCCTGACAGCAGCCAGTCAGTCGTAATGCTAACCCTGCAACCCTGAGCGCCAAAGAGGACAGCCATTACCATCATTATTAAAGTCTCTGGTATGACCTTGCCAGGGATCGAACCCGCAACTTCCCACACTAGCGCGGACCCTCTACCACTACACAAAGTCACAATCAAGGAGATCAAACAAATATTTAAGTATGTGAAATACTCTTCGTATCTAAAGCTCTGGACTGAGAACATGAACTGTTACTATCCGGAATATCCTTAGTAAAAACCATTAACACATAATCTATGTTCTAAAATAAACCCTTTCCCACATACAACAAATCTGCAGCAGATGACTTTGAAAACATCTAGGCAAAAATATACAATCTCTCTATCAATGAAAGTATGATAACTGGATGGATTATCAACCAGTTGAGAGTCAAGCAAGTCTCTCACCCCTTACCAACCAAATACTTTATAATTATTGGATATAGTTTAAAATTTCGCGGCATTGAGAAATTGCTAATTAAGAGCAATTTCTCCTTTTGCCACAATGATTTCAAAAGTTGTCTGCTGCAGAGAGTTCTCAGAAAGCGTCTTAATGTGGGAAAGGGTTCAAGGTGTCGGAAGTACTGATAGTTTTCCAAGGAACGGAAATACTGTTGCAAGTGATGTAAAACACCAATTAAAGAATGAAACAAACAAAACTGTAACAAGATCAATTTTAAAGTTTTGGCATTTTCTCCCTAATTGATACCAAAGCAACCAAAGTTTTACATGGAATTAAATTCTTAAACAACTTTGAACGATGACACCTAAGGAACATTCCTGTGAAGTTATTTTGAAATTGGTCAATTGGTTTAGGAGACGTTGCTTGTAGGAAATTGTGAATAGACAGACGGATGGACAGATGCTTCTGCAGGATACTGTGTGATCACAATAGCTCGACTTGTTTTTTGCATTTTCATTACTCTTACTGAACCTGTTTTGCATTTACTCATATATTTTTATATTAATGTTAAGTATTACGTAGTCATGTTTGGCTTTTTTGCCTAATGTGTTTGCTTATAACCTATTTTACATTGACTTAAATGTTGTTGTTTTTAAATTAATGTTAAATATCACATACATCATGTTTGATTGTTTTGTCTAATAGTCTCGTTTGTTTATCTTTCAATTTCACAATTTTATTATTGCATCATTAACAGTTAAAACCCCATTCTTTCATTCATTCACAATAGCTCACACGCACTTAACCCTTTCCCTTATATAGACGCTTTCTGATGCCTCTGCAGATGACGGCTTTTTAAAAACATGGCGACAAAAGAACTTTTGTCACCTTTTGTTTTCAACTCTATGTAAATTATTGTACTTTCAATTAAAGGGAGTTTCCATTTTGTTTCAGGAATGCTTTCAAAGTCGTCTGCTGTAGATTTGTTGAATGTGGGAAAGGGTTAATGTTAAATTGAGTTAAAACTAAAATCAAACATACCTTTGCAAAATCATGGTAATGTTTGGTGGCATCTTCAAGCAGTTTTCTGGAGTTCTGTATCTCGCCCAAACACCATTCCAGTTTCACCGACTTCATAAACACCTAATGAGAAATACAGAAAGATGTGCCTGAATTTTCAGAATTTACATAATTTTTAACCCTTTCCCACCTGCAGATGCATTTTGACGCAAAAATAGCAGCAGACGACTTTCGAAAACATTATGGCCAAAGGTGAAATTGCTCATGAAGAGCAATTTCTCCTTTGTTTACAATGTTTTCAACTTTATTTAACAATTAAGCTATTCAAGAATACCATGTTTTCAAAGTTATCTGCTGCAGATTTGTTGTATATGGGAAAGGGTTAAGTACAAAGGTCAGGATGTGGTAGACCCTTTACCACCTGATGACGCATTTTGATGCATATGCAGCAGATGATTTTTCCCACAATGTTTTCATCTCTATTTAATAATTAAGTTTATTTAGTAATATTTTTCTATTTGTTTGCGTAATTGATTTCAAAGTCATCTGCTGCAGATAGGTTGTTTGTGGGAAAGGATTAACCCTTTACCAGATGTAGACGCTTTCTGAAGCCTCTGTAGCAGACGACTTTTGAAAACATTGCAGCAAAAGGAGAAATTGCTCTACATTAACGGCTTTTCCTTGGTAAATTACCATTACTTCTGGTCCATATATCCTGACATCAGCCAGTAAGTCATAATGCTAATCCCGCCCCCGTAACCCCGCAAGCCATGGAGGGCAGTTATTACTACTATTTTTAGCTTGACTATTCAAAGAATAAGGAGGCTATTGCACCCTGCATCGGTGTCTGCGTTGGTTTAAAGTTTTTATCAATGCTAATATCTTCTTTACCATCGACCAGTAGTACTGGTAACTTACCCAGGAAACGCCGTGATATAACTGAAAAATTGTTGAGTGTTGCGCAAAACACCAAACAATCACTCCATTTTAGCTGAGAGCTGTTCCAGGAAAAAATGTCTAAGGGGGGATGAACTGCGAGCTATTTTTATTTGTCGGGGGAGGGGGTATTTTTTAATTAAAATTAAAACTAGTGCTTAAAATTTGATTGGTGGTACCCTAAAAAATTAGCCGAGCCCCGATAGCTCAGTTGGTAGTGACGCAGGCTGTCAATCCAGGGGTTGTGAGTTTGAATTCCGGCTCGGCCGACTCTCTTCCCGAAGATTGACAAAAGTCAATGCGACATGTGTCGTCTTCCACCAATGTGGAGAAGCAGCCAGTTGCTTGGGAAGATTGTTGTGTGGAGTACTAGTGTGAGAAAACCAGGAAATGCATGAGTAGGTGAACTGGCCGCCGTAATATAACTGAGAAATTGTTAAAAACGGCATTAAACCCGAATCAATCAATCAATCAATTTCTGGAACAGCCCTGAGCCTGAGTATAAAGGAGAAAGAACAAATTTCTTACCCTAGCTGTAGGAGCACTTGCTCTAGCTTTCTGTAACAAACGCCGCGCTCTCTCGTACTCGTTGTTCTCACTCTCAAGTTTAACAGCAGCCAACCAGATCTCTTCACTGTTGGGATTGGCTTGGAAAGCTAGAGCTAAAATACTTCTGGCTGCAGGCACGTCTCCCTGTAAATAATTCAATACTACATCAAATAAAAGTTATCTGAAGACATGGTAGAATGACTATAACTATTTATGTAAGATTAAAAGTAAGATGGGCAGAATGAACAGGTATCACATCATCTGATATTTTTGAAAACATTGAAGCAAAAGGAGAAATTTCAACTCTTTTCTGCTGAAAATTAATAAACCATAATGATTTAGCCAATAAGAATAATTATACAAGTTTAGAATTATTAAGAAATAAGAAGAGTTGGTGAATAAGGGCCTGGGGATTTGGCTGTTAGCCAGGTCAGGAAGGTTTGTTTTCACATGATTAAGCCCTTTTTGCAAAATATTCCAGATACAATCTCTATTTGCAACGGTCATGGCAGTGTCCTTGGGTAATAGTCACTGAGAGATCATGAATAAGAGTCCTGTTGGCATTACATAGCCGAAATACTGTTGAAAACAGCTTAACCCTTTCCCATATACAACAAATCAGCAGCAAATGACTTTGAAAACATAGAGGAAAAATTATGGAAAAATTCTACAACAGAAAGTTTAATTATTGAAAAGAATTGAAACACTGTGGCAAAAGGAGAAATTGCTCATTATGACCAATTACTCTGTTTGCCACAGTGTTTTCAAAAGTCATCGGATGCAGAGGCGTCAGAAAGTGTCTACATGAGGGAAAGGGTTAAAATATCAATAAAAAGGCATACAACAATAAATTACTCACTGCAAGCCATTTGGACTTTGCTCCCATCAACCACAAGACCTCAGCTTTAGGACAATGGGCAACAGCTCTCTGTAACAAGGCTTCTAACGACTCCCTGTAAATTATAACAAACAAATGAATTAATGATCAATCTTAGATTGCACTTTGAAATAATCAAGGCAAAAATGTTAACAATTCATTATTAATTACAGTTAAAAAGGTTGTGGCAAAAGGAGAAATTGCTCGTCCTGAGCAATTTCTCCTTTTATCACTATGTCTTCAAAAGTGTGTTTGCTGCAAAGGCGTCAGAAAGAATAATGGTGAGGACATTGACTTTCTGTGAATTTTCATCAAAATTAACCCACTGGTTACAGAGAAGAAGATGTTGATACACGACGCACGCCGGACAAAATGCAATCACAATAGCTCTTCGTCCCTGGTAGCTGTCCAGTTATTTAGAATATCAAGGAAGAAATCCAATTACCTTTTTTTTTCTACTCTGACAGTCACCAGATTGTACATTATTTGTATATCCTTTGCTTTTTCTACAATTTTTTTACTTTGAATTAGTTTGAGAATAGATAACATCAAACAAACCCACCTTGACCCGTAATTCTTCTCGAAGTATGCAGCTCTCAACCATATGCTCTTCTTGCTCGGGAAGACGGAGAGAGCATGTGCGTAAATGGCGCGTGCACATTCATAGGCTCCGTGAGTAGCACACTGGTAAGATAAAAACATTAAATAATCATAAACATAAACTGTCAGAACCAGAGAACTAGATGAGGGGGGAGTTAACTGGTATTCTTTTTCTGAATATTACTTCTTTTTCCTTATATGTATCGCGGTATTTCCACAATTGGAGAGTGTGCATGTAAGCAGCCCAGTTAGCTTAGTCAGTAGAGTACTCGCCTTGAAAGCGATAGGTACCAGGTTCAGCCCTTGATTGGCTGCATGTTTTTCTCTCCTTGTGACATTGGCGTCCAATAAGGGACAGTGACAGCACTACTCGGTCAGTCTAACAGCATGTGCAGTGTGATTTATGACATTCTTGGAATTTCCAGTTAAACAGGGATGTATCTCACGGTCCAAACTTGTACGCAATTGCAGAGAGTGCCTGAAGCAGCAATGTTAGCTCATTCAGAAGAGTACTCACCCTAAAAGCAAGAGGTGCCGAATTCCAGCCCCGGACTGGCTGCATGTTTTTCTCTCCTTTTAAAATATGACTTCAAAAAAATATGACTTCAAAAAAGAACTATTGGGTTAATATATTTTTTTAAAGAAAAAAAATGTAGGAAATAATGTAATTGACAACATCTACTTACAGACTCGGCGTCTTCCATCCATGTATGCTTTTTATCTTCTTCTTCTACTCCAATACCAATAATAGAGCGTCTAAAAATATATACAAGAATAATCATTAACATTGTGACAAAAAGAAGAAGTCCATTAAATAGTCTGTCTTCTGCAGACGGCATCAAAATGCATCCGTTAAAGGTAAAGGGTTAATAACTATGCATGTGTCCAGGATGAAATAACATTTTACCTATACTAGGCAAGTACAGTGGAACCTGTGTATAAAGACCACCAATGGGAACACAACAGTATGGTCTTAGTTCACAGGTGGTCTTTAATTGCAGGTTTTTTTAATGCCAAAAATGGGTAATTGGGAAACTAAAAGTGTGGTTGCTGTAGACAGGGAATCGCTTTTTTAAAGGTGGTCTTTAGCACAGGTTTGACTGTTAAAGTACATGTTGTTGTATCAGGAAACAATCTTGATCCACTTGCATGTAATTATAGTTTCAGTCGCCTGCTTTGAAAACATCAAAGGAAGAAACTGTAACATTTGATTGATTGTTTGATGTTTTACACCGCTTTCAACAATTTTTCAGTTATATTACGCATTTCCTGGATAAGTTACCAGTACTTCTTGTCCATTTAACCTGACCAGTCAGTTGTAATGCTAACCCCGAAAGACTGAGCGCCAAGAAGGGCAGCCATTACTACCAATTTTAAAGCCTTTGATATGATCTAATATTCTAACCGAATCTTAACAAAAGTTTGTCATTTATATAAAATTGAAAACATTACTTGGAAAGAAGAAATTGCTCCATTTTGAAAACATTTGACGCATCTGCAGCACAAAACTTTCGGAAAACAAATTCGGCCAAGAGAAATTACTCAATATGATCAATTTTACCTTTTTTCTCATGTTTTTATATCAATATCAAAAAAATGTTTCAAAATTTCTCATGTGTTGACATGATTTTCCTAAACAAAATTGAAAGCAGAAGAGGGAACTCCAGAGCTCTAGATAAGGTGAGTATTTCAAGTTCCAAAACCTTTAATTGACACTTAAACCCTATGTTGTGGGTACTCAAAAGAATCGTCTCAGCAAGACGCTTCTTTTGAGTACCCAAAACTTAGGATTTGGTCGAGTATAAGAGACATATAGGTGGGAAAAAGGGCAGTTTTTACTCCTCCTTATCTGGTTTTCTGATCAGACGTCTTTTATCCAGTAAACTACATACATGATAGCTTGACATGTGTGAATACTTCCAGCTTTCTCACAGTCCTCCCCGTCCTTCAGCCATTGCTCTTTGTTTATCTCCACCATGTTGGCCGTCAGAGAATTGATAGCTGAAAACAGATTATGTTTACTCGATCAGAGCTCTGGATAACCCTTTCCCACGTACAGTAAATCTGCAGCAGACAGCTTTCAGCAGAGAAATTATCAAGTCCAAATATAGAAAATCTCAATAAATAATAGCGTGATTATTCAAAAAAGTTGAAATCAATGTGCCAAAAGGAGAAATTGTACATTATGAGGAATATCTCCTTTTGGCACAATGTTTTCAATATTGTATGCTGCAGGGACGTCAGAAAGCGTCCATGTGTGGCAAAGGGTTAAGGTGGGTATTTCACATTCCAAAAAGGTTGTTTGACTCTTTAACCCTATGCTGTGGGTACTCAAAAGAATTGTCTCAGTGAGGGTTTCTCGCCCTTCTTTGAAAACCACATATTAAATGGTATCATTATGGGAAATACAACCTTAAGTTGATGACCCAGTTTTGAATTCGATCAACATTTGATGCAGAAAAATGTTATGATAAAACTTTCATGAAGATTGGATGAAAAATACGGCCTCTAGAATCATAAACGCTGGACTTGACCATGGTATCTTTGCCGTTGAATGAGGCCCATGACCCAAAAATACATCTGACAAAGTTTCAGAATAATTTGACCAGGGGGTTGTTGAGTAAAAGAGATTAAGAAAAAGTGGCTGATACTGTCGCCGCCGCTGGAAAAGTGACTGCTATGTCTCGTTCCACATTCATAGGCAAAACAACAAGTGTTTGAAGGAATACATGTGTTGTCTGCCAATATGTTAGTAAGTGATGACAAACAGTCAGACAGAAGGATAAACTAGAACTATCACTGAAGATGATAAATACCCCCTAAACAGCACCTTGGCCTACACCATAACTTAATTAGTAAAAGGGCCATAACTCTGTAAAATAACATGCAATTGTAACCCTTTTAGGATATGCACATCTCCTCTTGGTATAGAAGCTTCATGTTAAATTTTATTGAATTCCACCCAGTGGTTTGTAAGAAATAGGCCGGACAAAATATGGCTTCCGACTGACAGACAGACAGCCTGACACAGTGACTCCAATATACTCCCTCTTCTTTGAAGGGGGTATAAAAACAAGACAGCTTGATCGACTATTCCATCACTATGGACTGCAAGCAAAAACTTTAACCAGAATTTCTGAGGCAAATAATAAAGGGTCATTATTATTATATGCACGTTGAGAGTTATCTAACTTGATTATTACTATATTTTACAATTTACAATTTTTTTTTTTATTACTTAAGTAATTAGGCCTCCGGCCCATAATACAACATATATATGTATACAATTCAAATAATCTTATGTGATGTGTTCGCCATATATTGAACATATTGACATATCGGTATATAATTTTAACAATTATGATATGCACAGTTTTACCAATTTGCTTTACCAATTAAACTTTATACACATGAATTTAATTAATGGATTTCCGATAAGTTATTTAGTTACCTTTTTTGCTAATTTACTTGGTAACCAATTTTCTTACTTGTGTATTTATTGACTAATATGTTCAAGTAGTTTTGAAATGAAAACGGCTGTTTTTCTTATAACAGCATGATTCTCGGTATTGAGGAGAGAGCTAAGGTTTTCTATGCTAGGTGTAGCATTGTACCAACTGTATAGATATTTTAGTCTAGTATCAGCAAATTTGTCACATATAAAAAAAGCATGATATTCATCTTCTAGCACTAGAGCGTCTTTTTGAATTAGACAATATATACAAATTCTATCATCTCTGACAACATTAAAATGGCGCCCAATTTCAACATTTAGTTTATGATTAGAACATCTAAATCTTGCTAAAGAACGTCTAAAATAGAAAGAGATGTCTGTATATAAATATCGCTCAACATTTAATAGGGTTTTAAACTTTGCATAAAAATCACACCTAGAAGACATATTAATATCCTCATGCCACTTTTGAGAATAACAATCCTTGAGTCTTTGTTTAACTTGTACTATAAAGTGTGCAGGATTACCGACTTCTTGTGAGATCCATGCAAAACCGAAACCATACATGAATAAAAAACCTCTAACTTTCGAAACCCAGTTAGTTCTACCGATGTCATCCTGTGATTTCAGCATCTTATAACACTGTTTGGGATACCTAGTATTTTCCATTTGTAATAATCTAAGCCAATATTTGATAAATTTAGTGTGATCATTTATTGCTATGGGAAATCTTCCACATTCTCCCAGTGCCATGGAGTCGTTAATGGTTGAATTTAACCCTAAAAAATCTTTGCAAACTTTTGATTGTATTTGTTCAATGCATTTTGTGTATTCGTATCCCCAAATTTCAGATCCATATGTGAGTATAGGCATAACCATTGTGTCGAAAAATTTAAAAAACTCATAGTAGTTGAATTTACCAAAGGGTTTCTGAAATTGGTTTATTCTATTTACAGATTTCCGGGCTTGAGCGGAGAGTTTTTTTGTTGCTTGCCACCATGACAATTTTGGCGTAAACAATATACCCATATATTTATATAATGACGTCACTTTAACATAGTCACCCCTATAAAACCATTTTTCATATTTTCTTAAAGGACCTCCATTTCTAAAAACGATTACCTCCGATTTGTTTAAATTCACAACCATATTTGTATCTGTACAAAAATCCTCTATTATGTTTAGCTGCTTTTGAAGGTTAACCGCAGTTTCAGCGCAATTTGCTACGTCCTCAGCAAACATTAGACAGTATATATTAGGAATATCATTTGTAATGAAAATTCCATTGGAACATTTTTCTTTAAGACTGGAACATAGTTCGTTTAAATATATATTAAAAATTATTGGTGAACTTAAATCACCTTGTTTTAAGCCAATGTTACATGGTATGGAGTGGGATAGTTTTGTATCAATTTTAATTTGGGCATTTATATTGGAATACATTGATACTAGCATTCTGAAAAACTTTCCTGATATTTCCTTTTTATTTAGACAAGAAAGAAGCTTGTAATGGTCTAGAGAATCAAATGCTTTCTTAAAGTCTATATATAAAACATAGAATCTGCCGCCTGGCTTTGAAATATACTTTTGTATCATACTTTGTAGGCAAAACAAGTTGTCAACCGCCGAATATCCTTTCCTAAAACCTGACTGAGATTCGTCTATGACTGCAGACTCAGTTGCCCATCTTGTTATTCGCTCATTAATGATGGAAGAAAATATTTTATACATCACATTTAACAAAGAAATTCCTCTGTAATTACCAGGGTCGTCTCTGGCGCCTGACTTGTAAATTGGCAAAAGTATTGATTCGGACCAGGATTGTGGAAAAAGCCCACTATCAAATATTTTATTGAAAAGAATAACTAAAATTGGTCCAATATGATATAGGTGTGATGGATGGCTGTATTAAGTTTCAATGCATTGCATCAAGTAGTTACTGAGATATGGACTCTTAGTGTAGTTGCACGCAAAACCTTTTACTAACGTGCGACACCAACACCAGGGCGAGTTACCATAGCATTCATTTTCTCCAAATGTCGAGCTAAAAATGAGCTCTAAGTGCCAAAAAGTAGTTAGGTCAAGTTAAAATTCACAGAAAAATTTAAGTCACCTCTTTCGATAATTTTTTCCACCATGGGTATGTTGTCATGCGCTTCCTCCAGTTTAGCAGCACTAATCCAGATTTGTCTATCTGTTGGAATACTTTCTCTGGCTTTGTTCAGAACTTTCCTCGCATTACTATAATTCTCCAACCTGGCCAAGGCAAGCCACAACTGTAATATTTAAATGCGAAATACTAAACTCTTTCTCACATACAACAAATCTGCAGAAGTCGATTTTGATAACATATTGCCAAAAATATATAAAGTCTCTGTAAAAGAATGTATAATACTTAAATATTATGATCAATTTACCCTTTTGCAACAGCAAATGTATGTGATAAAGGATTAACCATTTATCTCATATGACTTTTTCTTGCTGTGAGTATATTGGATCTGACAACACCCAATGATTGATTTTTTTTAGGGTTAACGCCGTTTTCAGTCATATCACGACGGCCAGTTCACCTACAGGCTACTCATATATTTCTCACACCAGTACTTCATACAACATTCTTTCCAAGCAACTGGCTGCTTTTCCACATAGACTGATAGTCCATTGGTGGAAGACAAATGACGCTTGTCACACCCCATGAAATGTCGTCTCGAATTGACCATATACATGTTCATTTTCAATAAACTGGTCCTCGTTTTTCTGTCCAATGATATTTCATGATATAGCCAGCGCTAGGTCCTGTTATTAAATGTTAACTAATCAATCTGAACACTCGACCATCACCGCTTCTCTATCTTGTTTATTTATATAGGTTATCTTCCCTATTGATACCTAACAATTGAAGGTAACAATTTGATTGGTTGATGCAAAGGTCAATCTCAAATGACCTGTAATAGGCAGTCATCACATCTATACAAGGATTCGCTACTACAGCCAAGTTAAGGTCTGGTTTTAATGAGATTGGGTTTCTAATACTAGTAATGTCTCTGATTTTTGCCCAGGTATTACCTTAGTTTTTCATGCATTCACTATGAGGAACCTTAGTTATTCATGCATTCACTATGACAAACCTTAGCTTTTCCTGTATTGACTATGACGAACCTTAGTTGTTCATGCATTCACTATGACAAACCTTAGTTGTTCATGCATTCACTTTGAGGAGTTTGAAAATCACATTTCTGACAAGCCTGATATGATATTTAAATTGCCGTCTGCATTTTAAAACATTCTAAGAAAGAAAATATAATATATGGAAAATCTTAAGTATAACTTTGATACAGAGTTGAAAACATTGCAGCAAAAGGAGAAATAGTCAGTTTCTCCTTTTTTCAAAATGTTCCCAAAAGTTGTCTGCATCAGATAATGGATAGAAGGTATAGGAACAAACAAACCCACCTCTACACTCGTAGGACAACACTCTACAGCCCGACTTAACATGATCCGGGCGTCTTCCTCGTCTTCTAATTCAACGGACAGCTTCCATAATCGAACCGAATTAGGAATGGCCTCCAGAGCTGAAATAGCAACATTATTATTAAAACAAGTAACTGTAGGATTGCAAGCAATACCATAATCCCCTACCGGTTTGCACGTTTTGACTTATTAATATTCTAAGTCCAAAAAGGGGCATAACTCATAAAAAAATTGACGAAATCCCATGAAACGCGAACTTGATCTGTGACACATGATTACAAAGCCATATACAAAATTTCAGCTCAATACCTCAAAGCATGTAGAAAAAAAATGCGGAAAACGAATATTCTAAGTCCAAAAAGGGGCATAACTCATTAAAAAATTGACGAAATCCCAGGAAACGCGAACTTGATCTGTGACACATGATTACAAAGGCATATACAAAATTTCAGCTCAATACCTCAAAGCATGTAGAAAAAAAGTGCGGAAAACTGATTTGCCGGACTGACTGACTGACTGACAGATGGACTGACGGACGGACTGCAAACCTAAGAGTCCCCTTCGGCACGCCGGTAGGGGACTAATAAGTATAGGCATGGAACACATAAAATGTTTTCATATCTGAATGGTCAAATTCCTTAACCCTTTCCCACATACAGATGCTTCTGCAGCAGACAAAACTTGAAAACAAATTGTGACAAATTTTATTCTTTTGTCACAATGTTTAAAACTTTATTCAATGACTAAATGTTTTTAAATCGTCTGAAGCACATTAGTTGTATGTGGGAAGGGGTTCACAAATTTTATTAAAACTTCAAAGAAAGTTGTTAAAGAAGTTTGCTCCACAACATTCAAGAGCTATAATGCAGATATGTTGACTGACTAACAGATAGTCAAGGTTATTCCTGTATGCCCCCTCAGGATTTGAACGAGGAAAAACCAGATCAACACACACACACACACACACACAGCTGTGATTATTTAACCATTCTGCAGCAGACGACTTTGAAATCATTCTGGCAAAAATTGGAAAATTTCCAAAAAAGAGAGTTCAATTATTAAATAGAGTTGATCACATGGTGGCAAATGGAGAAATTGCTCATCATGAGCAGTTTCGCCTTTTGCCACAATGTAGTCAAAAGTCATCTGCTGCAGACGCGTCAGATCGTGTTTGCAAATGAGAAAAGGTTTAACCCTTATACAGACATAAGACGTTTCTCAACCCTTTCCCACATGTAGAAGCATTTAACATTCTGCAGCAGAAGACTTTTGGAAATATTGGGGCAAAAGGAGAAATTGCTCATCATGAGCAATTTCTCCTTTTGACACAATGTTTTCAACTCTTTTCATTGATTAACCCTTTCCCTCATATAGACACTAGTAACAGGGCTTCGGTGGTGTTTTACCACTACACCACCGAAGCCCTTGGACAAAGACTTTAAAAATGGTAGAAATGGCTTAGCGCTCAGGGTTGGTAGATTAGCAATACGACTGACTGGCT
The DNA here is from genome assembly GCA_031761405.1 of Serripes groenlandicus. Classification (NCBI taxonomy): domain Eukaryota; kingdom Metazoa; phylum Mollusca; class Bivalvia; order Cardiida; family Cardiidae; genus Serripes; species Serripes groenlandicus. Next base: position 55,322,317 of record JASEVX010000013.1, on the reverse strand, counting down.
GGTGTCAGGATAAAGGGACCAGTAGTACCGGTAACTTACCCATGAAACGCAGTGATATAACTGAAATTTTTTTGAAAGCGTAAAACACCAAACAATCAACTATCCAAGGGCAGTATGTCATGACATGACGACTGGGGATCAAACCTGTGATGCCCGATCCCAAATTCCCCCACACTAACCACACTAGCTTTAGTTTAGGAAGGCCAATAATATAAAAGAGTGTAATATCAGACAGACCTTTTCTGTAGACTTTTTTTTTTGCCTTCAATTCTGGTTCCAGTTCAGCTGCCTTACTCCATGTCCTTACAGAATTGGGTAGATGCCTTACAGCTTGTGCTACAACTGCTTTGGCTTGGTCCCCAGGCTGGTAAATATAGAGGTAAAATTATGTTGCACAGTAATGATACAGGATTACAGAATTGGGTAGATGCCTTACAGCTTGTGCTACAACTTCTTTGGCTTGGTCCCCAGGCTGGTAAATATAGAGGGAATATTATGTTGCACAGTAATGATACAGGATTACAGAATTGGGGAGATGCCTTACAGCTTGTGCTACAACTGCTTTGGCTTGGTCCCCAGGCTGGTAAATATAGAGGGAATCAGGGCTGGCTCTGGCCTAGACAAAATAATAGCCATTATTTTTTCATGAAAAAAATTAATAGCCAAAGCCAAAGCTAACGTGTGAAGCGCGTGAATGTGGTACAATAAAATAAACGCTTGATAATGCTTTGTCAGCATTTTTATTTCATATATATTTATTACCCCTGTATACAAACTTTTCATGTGACATTATCAGTTAGTCAAAATAGCAATAAGGTACATACACTTGTTTAATTGCTTAGTTAAATCTGACACACCTTCCAAAATGTTTAGTCATTAGTGAATCCTGTTCAGATTTGCAAAATTAAATGAAAAGGTGTCAGACAATTGGTTCTGACAAAACATAAAGATCTGTAAGACCGAAACATATGTAACAAGAAAAAAGTAAAACAATTTTTTTTTTATAAATATGATTCAGAGGGATACTTTTAATCTCAACTATACATTATAAGGCTATTGAAATTCATAAGTTCATCTTGGAAATCTAAACACTCAGTCCCTATCATGATCACTGTCTTTGTCCAAGTCAATTTATTTATGTTACGAAACGGAAAGGGTACGAAACAGTCTGCATATAATTACCAAAGTGAAAGTTAATTTCCGGAAAACCCTTCCAGTTAAACAAAAACAAAGACTGTGTTTAAATAGTTGATTTTTATCGTATTTGTTTTGCAACCGACGTCTAAAAACCACTTCAATGATACATGAAAATCGAAACCACATTGATCAGCGTAAATTTTAATCGTCCGCCATTTTGTTTGCAAGGTAAAGAAATCTGTTAAATTTAATAAACATGTCCATCTTTTTTAAAAATTGGATGCATCTCAAATTATATCGGCATGGAATTAATTTAAGGTGTTATCATTCTAAATTGGGGCGATTAAAATGTACAATGAAAGGTGATAAGTTTCACAGTCTTCGAAGTGTATTACACACACTCAAGGATTAACTGATAAGGCGATGACCCGCGGCCAATCAATCTTGTAATTAACACCGGGGTATGACACTTGAGATAAACAAGGTCGTTTACGCTTCATTGACACGTGTTTTCATGCTCTCATACGCAATTAGCAGACGATTTTTTTTATCCAGTTGCAAAATAAAATAATCGCCATTTTCCGTCGCCAAATTAACAAAATAATCGCCGTCTTCATTAAATAATCGCCATTTGGCGACAATGGCGACCTACAGTGCGAGCCTTGGGGAATATTATGTTGCACATTAATGATACAGGATTACAGAATTGGGGAGATGCCTTACAGCTTGTGCTACAACTGCTTTGGCTTGGTCCCCAGGCTGGTAAATATAGAGGGAATATTATGTTGCACAGTAATGATACAGGATTACATAATTGGGTAGATGCCTTACAGCTTGTGCTACAACTGCTTTGGCTTGGTCCCCAGGCTGGTAAATATAGAGGGAATATAATGTTGCACAGTAATGATACAGGATTACAGAATTGGGTAGATGCCTTACAGCTTGTGCTACAACTGCTTTGGCTTGGTTCCCAGGCTGGTAAATATAGAGGGAATATTATGTTGCACAGTAATGATACAGGATTACATAATTGGGTAGATGCCTTACAGCTTGTACCACAACTGCTTTGGCTTGGTCCCCAGGCTGGTAAATATAGAGGTAAAATTATGTTGCACAGTAATGATACAGGATTACATAATTGGGTAGATGCCTTACAGCTTGTGCCACAACTGCTTTGGCTTGGTCCCCAGGCTGGTAAATATAGAGGTAAAATAATGTTGCACAGTAATGATACAGGATTACAGAATTGGGTAGATGCCTTACAGCTTGTGCCACAACTGCTTTGGCTTGGTCCCCAGGCTGGTAAATATAGAGGGAAAATTATGTTGCACATTAATGATACAGGATTACAGAATTGGGTAGATGCCTTACAGCTTGTGCCACGACTGCTTTGGCTTGGTCCCCAGGCTGGTAAATATAGAGGTAAAATTATGTTGCACAGTAATGATACAGGATTACAGAATTGGATAGATGCCTTACAGCTTGTGCCACAACTGCTTTGGCTTGGTCCCCAGGCTGTTAAATATAGAGGGAATATTATGTTGCGGTAACGATACTGGGTTTGGTATTGTCTATGAGGGGCGTGGAAAATTGATATCTCACGAGACTGAAGGTCGAGAGAAATATCAATTTTACCATGCCCCGAGGAGACAAAACAAAGCCATCGTTCACTTTTTGCAACATAATTTTCCTTTTATTATAGACTTAGTATAACAGATAAGACAGTATAAAGAAAATATAAACAAATTTTGATATTTTCAAAATCAAAATAACACATTTTACACATAAATTAAAATTTTGAATGGCATGTGAATCAAGTCCGACTAACGCATTTGGAATGACATGAAATCTTATTTCAATGACGTACCATTACCATATTTGGTACTGTATTTGACCTAGTCACTTACGTAATTTTAATCCATCCTGTTTGAAATGCGCATGACCATCTGCATGCTTTTGTGCCGGAAAATGTGCAGGTATACAATAAAACAATATAACTTTACACCAGACTTGTCGATATTACACTATACAGTCAAACCTGTCTTTAAAGACCACCAATAGGATGTGAACAATCAGATCTTTGTTCACAATTTCAGGGTAATTTATACAGAAAATGAGTATTTGGGAAACTAAAAGTATGGTCGCTATGGACACAGAATTGCTGTTCCAAGGTGGTCTTTAGCACAGGTTTAACTCTTTGCATGCTAAATTATTTTCGTCTACTATATTGTCGTCTGCAAAATTTTGAAAAAAAATATTTATTTTCCCCCAAATGTTTACTGAAATTGAATCGGAGTGACAAACAGTTTGGATCTCAGATCAGTCCCCACGTTTTGTGGGGACTGATCTGGATCCAAACTGTTTGCAAATGTCATCAACGGTTGACAAAATCTGCCGCTAGCGTGTTAAGAGTTAACTGTATTTGATTTATAACCCCAGATTGGTAAATATAACAATATAACTGGTTAAAATTACACTACATTAAATAAATTCGCGCTTTACACATAAGATTACAAAAGCCTTTCAATGGCAAGTATCATACCATTAATCTAGCAGCCTCCAACCACACATCCTCAGACTTTGGGCACTCCTCGCATCCCTTCATAATCAGATTACGTGCCGCTTGGATCTTTCCTGTTACTTCTTCAAGACGTGCCGACGCTATCCATGCAGGAGGGTGTTTAGGGTTGGTTTCCCGTACGGATTTCAGGAGCAGTCGAGCTTTTTTCACATCACTGAAAATGTATTTTAGAGATTATTTGTTATTTGTACGGATTTCAGGAGCAGTCGAGCTTTTTTTACATCACTGAAAATGTATTTTACAGATTATTTGTTATGTTTTAAAAAACTCAGATCGCTTTATTATTTATTAATTGATTCCAAGCATCAAGTTGTATTTGTTCACTGTATAGTTTATGTTAGGAACCATACTATTACTATTCTACTATAGTGCATTGGGTACCAGACTACGCTGCAAGTTGCCATCACTGGTTCATACCAAATGTTCCAATTTACTATAGTTCGCCGTGTAACAGACTAAGGTTCATTTACTGTTTACAAACCTAAACTGACTAATAAGAGAAATAAATGTGTCGCCTGCTAATATGTCAAAAAGTAAACGTAGTGATCCGCTGGTATAATCAAGGCTGTATAGCTCCGTCGGTAGTGTCGCGCTTTGTAAATCGAACATTCTTTCCGACATTTGACAAAAGTTCCTGCAACAAGCGTCATTCGTGGAAAAGCAGCCTGTTGCTTGGAAAGACTGTTGTGTTGGTACTGGTTTGCAAAACCCAGGATGCACATGGGAAGATGAATCGGCCGCAGTGATAATGAAATATACTTTTGTTGTTGAAAATGGTGTTAACCTTTTCCCTCATACGACAATTCTGCAGCAGACGACTTTGAACATCTTTTGTCAAAAAATAGAAAATCTCTATAATTGAATGGATGACATATGACTAAAAGTGGTAAACATTGTAACAAAAGGAGAAATTACTCGTGTTGAGCAATTTCTTCCTTTGTCACTATGTTTTTAAAAAGTCGTCTGCTGTACAGTCGTCCGAAAGCGTCTATATGAGGGAAAGGGTTAAATCCAAATCAACCAACCCTTGGCGGGGTGGATGGAACTAATAGTAAATTCTTCTATTCCAACAAATATTTCAGCAAATGTCTGCTTATATGTTACTAATCCTATCCTTTAGATACACCTCTTCCCCCAAATGTTTTCAATATCATATCAGTGGCTTAACTCCTCCCATATACAACAAATGTGCAACAGATGACATTGAAAACATTATGTCAAGAATATGAAAATTCTCTATAAATGACGGAACAATTTCTGATTCATGGTTAACATTGTGGCCAACGGAAGAATTCTAATGATGAGCAATTTCTTCTTTTTCATCAATATTTTCAAAAGTCGTCCGCTGTAGAGATGTGAGAAAGCGTCTGTATGTGGGAAAGAGTTAGTGGACATCCATAGTAAACTTTATAACTTCACAAAAGTCTAAAAAAAAATTCTTCTAAAGGAAACTAGAATGGGGAATCCATTTTTACTTTACTTAAGGATAATACTTAATTTAAGTAATATATAGCGCAGACTTCACAAAAACTTTTGACACCTGTCAGTCTGAAAGCTCATTTTTCATATATTTCCTTCTTTGTTTTTTCATATATTTCCTTCTTTGTTTAACAAATTAATGCATGAAAATTTGTCAGTCTGAAGGAGTTTTTGTCAGTCATGACTTAAGGACTGACGACTTTCGCGAAGACTGTTAGCATTATTAAAGTATTGTTGATGGAACTGAAGCCAGGTAAAACATTTAAATAAACGAAGATGGACTTACTTGATATCACCACCATGTGAAGGAAGCATAGACTGTAAATCTGTAAGATAACCCTTAGGGTCTACAACTGTTTGTCCGCTCACAGAGTCAGATACCTACAACATACAGATAACATATAAACAAGAGCACCATGTAGCGAACATCAACACTCATACGTTTATAAGCTGAAAATGGGGCATTACTCAATGATTATTAAAGCTAGAGTTATTTGACTTGGTATAGAAATGTGTATTGTTCCCAGGATCCTGTAAACCAAGATTCATTTGAAAATGTTGAATGGTTTTTGAGTTTTAGTGACGATGCCCAACTTTTTTTCAGACAAGCTAAAGACAATGAAATATATGTTGCTTTGCTGTAATGTATCAAAATTAAGAGGGGATCCCAATGTGTTTCCTGCCAAGACAGGTGACACTAAGAACTTTAAATCAGTGTACAACACCTTTAGATTGTCAAACCTAAGAACTAAAGAGTTTTATTGGAGTTTTACATTTTTGTCAAGGGTGTTTATGTCATATCATGGCGACGGAAGACTTATTCATGATCCATGGGTGAGAAATCTGTACTAGGCTAGGAAATGTGCCTCGTCTGAAGTCACTCCATCATAACTTCAGTGAGGCACCAAAGAATGAAGCCACTACATGAATCATAAATACATTGGTTTGACTGACAAATCTGACCATTCATGTGCATTTGGTTTTCCATGTATAATATGGCTTTCGAACTGGTTTTCGTTTTCAGGCTTGCCCGAATACATTCTCGCTTAGGACTGAAATCAGGTCTCAGCATAACTGGAACATTAATCAATGAACATATGGAAATGCTCTAAATATGAAAGTACAATCATTGAATAAAAACGAAAACCTTTTAGCAATTGGAGAAATTGCTCTTGATGAGAAATTTCTCCTTTTGCCAGTTTGATTTCAAAAGTCGACTGCTGAAGAGGCGTCAAAAAGCGTCTTTATATTGAAAAGGGTTAAACTGCATAAAGGTCAAATGTCTAAAATCCATTTTTCCTATCTTAAGGCTCCTAACATACCTGGGTAAGTTTGATATCCATCAAGGTGTTTCTGGCTTGTCCAATCTTCTTCATGTCGATATCCCCTGAGCTCGACCCCCCAGGGGTACTCAGTCCTGGGGTAATACTCCCAAAAGGTGTGGATAAACCCCCAAATTTCTGTACAGAAAATAAAATTAAAATTAAATCTTTAAATCTTCTTCATTTAACCCTTTCCCTCATACAACCGTTCTGCAGCAGACGACTTTGAACAAATTTTGTCAAAGAATAAATAAACTCTATAATTGAATGCGCAATTTCTTCTTTTGTCCCCTATGTTTTCAAAAAGCCGTCTGCTGCAGAGGCGTCAGAAAGTGTCTATATGAGGGAAAGGGTTAAATGTCATTATGGGTGGCAACCTTCTTAGGGTCATAATTCCATTAACACTTTCCCAAGCATTTGCAGCAGACGAAGTTTGAAAACATCAAGTAAAAAAAATGTGAAAACTCGCTACAAATAATAGTATGATTATTGAATTAGAGTTGAAAACATCGTGGCATAATGTGCCATTTCTCCTCTCACTGCAATGTTTTCAACTAAACTAAATAATTATACTTTTATTTACAGTCGTCTGCTGCAGATTATTTTTTGTATACAACAATTCTGCAGCCGACGACTTTGAACATAATTTGTAAAAAAGTAGAAAATCTCTATAATTAAATGGATTACCTAAAAGTGGAAAACATTGTGGCAAAAGGAGAAATTGCTTGTTTTGAGCAATTTCTTCTTTTGTCACTATGTTTTCGAAAAGCCTTCTGCTGCAGAGGTGTCAGAAAGCGTCTATATGAGGGAAAGGGTTAAAGAAGATAAATGAAAATAACATGCAGGAAATTATGCTATTATGAAAAATAATAACTTATAGCATTAAAATAAACAGACTGACAAAAATCTCTTTGTTCAATTACCAAGTTGATTAAATAAGATCACATGTTGATGATCTATGATCAAATAAAATATCAGATCTCTTGCTTAATGAAATATTATGTTCAGCCAAATTGATTGTAATAATAATAATAATAAATAAAGACTTTATTTATAGAGGCTGGCACAGTTGGGCATGTCCAGTCTTCCCTGTGGGCTTTTGTTAAAACATTTACAAATATTTACATATATATAAGGTATCAAACACATATTTATTCAGACAACTGTTGCATTCCAGGAAAGATATGTTGATTTAAATTTCTTTAAATTTTCAGTTCTTGTTGGAAAGGAGGGTTAAATAAAAGTATCTACCTGGTCCATCTCCGAGACTGATAGAGTCTGACCTGTACTTTGTACACCTCTTGACAATATGCTATCAGGCACTGGAGTGAACCTAATTATCAAATAATAAACATAATGTAGATAAAATGGCTAGACTACAACAAATCTTCTCGGACTCGGATATAATTCATATGATTTTGAAAAATGTAAGTGACTGTCCAGCCTAATGCTACTTTTTTGGTTACAAAGAAACTTTACAACAGCAACTTAAATTGTTGATCAAATTGCGTAGTCTTACAAACTTGGTAATTACAGATGTGTAAGCTTTGTATGGTGCTTTATATCATAAATGACGTCGCCGGAGTGTAATAAAGCCATTGAATAAATTGCGTATTCAACTAGTGTAATAACAATGCTACGTAACGTGACGTCATAACGTAATGTTTAGCGTTGTAAATACGCTCGCTTTATAGCGACGTTTATATGGATATAGCGCTGTAAATTATTAAATTAGTATTTATGATATAAAAAGAACATTACATTCGTGGTCATTCAATACGAAATTTATTAAACTCGTTTTCTAAAAGTGATAAAAACTCGCCAAGGCTCGTTCTTATCAATTTAAGAAAACTCGTTTAATAAATTCCGTATTGAATGACCACTCATGTAATATCCTCTATTTACGCCTCTATCAACTATTTTTCGCTTATAACACTGCGTTTCCTGGGTAAGTTATCAGGGCTGCTCCAGGAAAAATGCCTAGCGGGGGGAGGAATGTTTGTTTGTTTGTTTGGAGTTTAACGCCGCTTTCAACAGCTTTGGTCATATCACGGCGGTCAGTGCACCTACCCATGTTTTCCTGGCTTTCCCACACCAGTACTTACACAACATTCTTTCGAAGCCACTGACTGCTTTCTCACATAGATCAGAGGTGAGAGGCAATGGAAAACATCGCCCGAAAGAATGTCGCCGCAACCGGGTATCGAACCCGTGACCTCCAGATCACGAGTCAGATACGCTACCAATTGAGCTACCCGACCGAGCTGGGGGGAGGAATGACCAATAACTTTTAGGGTACTACCTATAGGGTACCACCTATCAAATTTTAATTACTTTTTGGGCACTAATTTTAATTTTAATTGAAAAAATAACCCCCCCCCCCCCCACAAAATAAAATAGCTTGGATTACCAGCCTGTGTTGCAACCGACTGAGCTATTGGGGCACGGCCAGAGGCGTCAGAAAGCATATCGAGGGTTTGGTGCAAAACGGTTGTAACTCAAATCCTATTTAGAAAACCCTGGTTTAGGGGCAATTTTGACCCTTTTGTAAACAATGCAAATTTAGGTGCCATTGCTCAGAACGAGCAATGGCACCTAAATTTCCATTGTTTACCAAGAAAAATGATTTAACACTTGTGAAGACTTTATAGCAGGGTGATTAATCTTGGTAAAAAAATACCGATTCGAGTTACAACGGTTTTACACCAAGCCCTCGATATGTATGTAGTAAAGCAGAGCTCTAGATAAGAGGCATTTTGCATGTTCTAAAATCCTCATATGACCCTCAAACCCTATGTTGTGGGTACTCAGGGTACTCAAAAAAGAATAATCTCAGTGAGACGATTATGTTGAGTACCCACAACATAGGATTTGCTTGGATTATAAGAGAGATCTTGTAGGGAAAAGAGCTGAATACTCCCCAACCTTATCTAGGCCTATGTAGTAAAGGGGGGTTAAAGACATACTTTTCGGTACGAGGATTTCGTTGTTTACGATTTCTAGCATCACCAACTTCTGGTATATTCATCCAGTCCTGGGTTGTGATCGAGGCCAGATCTCGCTGTAAAAATACAGAAGTGCATTCAATTTCATTTACCCTTTCCCACATACAAAATAATTGTTTGCAGCAGAAGCCTTGGAAATCGTCTAGGGAAACAATATGGAAAATGTCTTTGAGCGAAGGTATAAATTCAAAATAAGAGTAGAAAACGTTGTTCGGAAAATGGAATTGAATAATTTTATTTATTTTAGGCTAAATGATGAGATACTGTGTAGTATCAGAGAAATAAAATCCATATCACCCACACTGTGAGTGATATAGGTATGCCGGAACTACTTTTTTACTTATAAAGGGAAGTATTCCGTAAATTTAACAAATCAGATTTATTGTCATTGTCTGACATTGTGTAGTAAACAAATAAATACAATAGATGTGTTCCATTATTTTTCTGGTAACAACTTTTCAATATGGCTGACACACTGTGTTTGAATAGGACATTCAAACAGATTTGTCCGCTTGTGAACAGGTACGAAGACACTAAATAGTTCCATACTTTCGTCATGAATGCTACGTGCTCGTGACAATATTAAAATTGGATCACTTCTCGATGAGATATATTCTATATCCACTCAAAACAGACAAATATCCTCTATATACATGTATACATTCTCCTTTTTTACAATGTTTTCAAAGGTTGTTTGCTGCATGTCTCCTTCTCAGTGTTTAATGGGAGACATCCGTCAGTTATCTCCCTTTAATACTCTCTACATAAAGCTAGGTCCTATCATTTGGTTTCCTCTGTTTTTATCATTGGTTTCTTTGCACTGGATGGTGCACTTATAATTGCATTTTCTTGGCCAACTGTTATTAGATTGAAACAGTAATTCCACATTTGTTTTCTTTAAACACTGCTATGTAAATTTTCTCTTTTGAATCATCACTTTAATTAACACATTTATGATTAATGTGTACAGAGTAATTGCAATATCTCATTGCGAAATAGCGATAAAGACAAAGGATTCCAACTAAAAGGACCTACCAACTATTTGGTCTGCCTTGGTTTTTATCTGACAAGGGAGATAATATAATTATCACTAATGTCCCTCATTAACCCTTTCCCAACTACAGACGCATGTTGACGAAATGTATGATGGGAAAGGGTTAACCCTTCCCTACATACAACAAATCTGCAGCAGACGACCTCGGAAATATCTAGGCAAAAATATGGAAATTCTCTATAAATAAAAGTATAATTATAATGAAAAATTAAAAACATTGTTTTCAAAAGTTGTTTGCTGCAGAGGCGCCAGAAACCGTCTGTATGTGGGAAAGGGTTAAATACGTCTTATGCTGCCGATTTGTCAAAAAGTATTTTAGAAAGGATGAAATCAAAGTTACATCAGTACCTTTAAATCAGAAAACTGTTGTTGTATCTTTGGACGTTCTTCTCGATACTTCTCTATCTGTTCACGTAACTTTCTCTCTCGTCGCTCTTTCCGTTTTTCATCCATGCGTTTATCGACCGCTTCATATACGGCATCTGCTTCTTCGTCATCTTTATCATACGGATCTTTACTACACAGACTTCCTCCATACCCGGTAAACTATAAATGTAAAACAGACCAAGTATTTATCAAAGATCCGTTATACACAGTGACTTTTCAAGTATTTATCAAAGATCCATTAACCCTTTCCCTCATATAGACGCTATATAACGTGCAATGTTTTCCACTTTTAGTCATAGGTTATCCATTCAATTATGGAGATTTTCTATGTTTTGACAAAATACGTTCAAAGTCGTCTGCTGCAGAATTGTCGTATGAGGGAAAGGGTTAAACACAGTGACTTTTGAAGTACAGTCGAACCTCGTTAAACCGGACGCCGTTAATCTGGAAAATTCGCGATCCGGACAAAAAATTCAGGGAACGGATTTGTTATGCTTAATTATTCTCCGTTAATACGGAAATTCGCGTTCCGGAACCGGATAAAAAAAATCGGGAACGGACTGACCATTTACACATATAATCCGTTTCGTTAGTCCGGAAGTCCAAACAGTAATGTACATGACTGTACAGAAAACATAGACAGTATATATGTTTTTACTCAATTAGTCTGCGTCATTGTTTTCTGTAGTGTCCGTTTGTCCTAAAAGGTGTTAAAGCTGTATACAATGTAATAGCCTAAGGCTGTTCAATAATCTGCAAGCGTGTGTCAGAGCTACAGATAAGCAGCGTATTTGCGTAAATACCCAATTAAAAATAGCAAAAACCCAATAAAAATTAAACTTACGCGTACAAAAAAGCATAGAAAAATCCAGTTACGCAAAACTTTATTTCGGCCTGCGTATGCGACAAAAGGTTGAAATGATATTAGAAACTGGAAATTCCGTGATTAAAAATATATTTCGCCCAGAGGGGGATAGCTCTTATTGATCAAATCGTGGGATAATGGAATCTGTATCAGTCGAGAGATTGGTTCGCATTTCAAACTGTTTTGTACCGCGGAAACAAGCGCCCAGTGATAACAATATATTTCGCCTAGAGGGGGATATCTCTTATTGGTCAAATTGTGGGATAATGGTATCTGTATCAGTCGAGAGATTGGTTCACATTTCAAACTGTTTTGTACTGCGGAAACAAGCGCCCAGTGATAAGTATACCAAATGTCGAAACGGGGAAGAAAGAAGTTCGATGTGACAACTCTTTCACAGTTGATTTATTTCAAGATATATTTAAGTATGTTACGGTCCCCAAATCTACTTCTGACGCGGAGAAATACGCAAAAAGTATCATTGATGACATTATTACCGTGTGAGTAACTGATAGTGATAGCTACGGCATTGCACGATCAATCGTGAACGAAATTGCAGACGATGTTTTCACTCGTGTGCAGAAGCCTACTGCGCATTCAGGCAGTCGCGTTTCGAAAAAATCGTTGAGAGATTGGATTGATAAGTATCCTTGGCTTATGATTAAGATGAAGATGAACAAATAAGACTTAAGCAATGTATTGGCTCATTAAGTCCTTCATATACATATATCATTTTCAGAAAATACCCAATTGTTAAAAAATTGTTGGGTATTAAAATTGGTGTTACCCAATTAAAAACCCAAATACCCAATTCTTGAAAAATGGTTGGGTACTGACCCAATTGATGCAAAAAGTTATCTGTAGCTCTGGTGTGTCATTGTTTACTTTGATTAGCAGCCATAAAATAGCAGCCAAATTGTCAAACAGATCTAAACCGATTTTAAGACTAAAATTTCGATATTTTGACCCAGAGACAAGTGTAGATCTGACAAAAATAATAAGTTGTTCCATATTTTTATATTTTGACGTTCATTTTTTCAAAAACGTACATGTTTACGTACTGGTTATCTATGTGTTGTAAATATCATGATAAAGCTTTGCTTACGACAAACAGTATCTAGAGGTAAATGGTAAATACAATATCGCTGACAGTTTGCAAAGCTATTTTGAATGAATTTCCCTCAATTATAATCATGTATCCGCGCAATATCTGGGGAAATATTGGGTCCCATTCTTTGACTCCTATTGTTATGCTAAGACGAAAATTTGGCGTAGGCAAAATAAGAAATCGTTAATCCGGAAGATTCGCAATCCGGACTTTTTTCTCTGGGAACCAAAGTGTCCGGATTAACGAGGTTCGACTGTATATATCAAAGATCCATTATGTACAAACAGTGACTTTTGAAGTATATTATCAAAGATCCATTAAACACAGTGACTTTTGAACAATATATCAAAGATCCATTCAACACAGTGACTTTTGAAGTATATATCAAAGATCCATTCAACACAGTGACTTTTGAAGTATATATCAAAGATCCATTCAACACAGTGACTTTTGAAGTATATATCAAAGATCCATTTAACACAGTGACTTTTGAAGTATATATCAAAGATCCATTCAACACAGTGACTTTTGAAGTATTTATCAAAGATCCATTATGTACACACAGTGACTTTTGAAGTATTTATCAAAGATCCATTATGTACACACAGTGACTTTTGAAGTATTTATCAAAGATCCATTATGTACACACAGTGACTTTTGAAGTATATATCAAAGATCCATTATGTACACACAGTGACATTTGAAGTATTTATCAAAGATCCATTATGTACACACAGTATATCCAAGCTAGGGATCGAACCAGCAACCTCCCACACTCAAAAGCAGATACTCTACCACTACACCGACAATTAAGGCAGTTTGCATGTGGAATTAACCCTTCCATTAAATAGGCCATTTCTGACGCCTCTGCAGCAGACGGCTTTTAGAGAACATGGCAACAAAAGAAGAAATCGCTCAAAACAAGCAATATCTCCTTCCGTCACCATGGTTTCAAATCTATTCAATTATTGTACTTTCATTTAAAGGGAGTTTCCATTTTTTTTCAGGTATGTTTTCAAAGTCGTCTGCTGCAGATTTGTTGTATTAGGGAAAGGGTTAACGATGTATTACTAACCTCATCGTAGTTGGCCTCATTCAAATCTTCCTCTTCAGCCTCCTCGTCATCTTTACTTTTCTTGACTGGTGGACCGTGTCTGTCATCTCTGTGTAAAAAAATCACATAACATGTTACATCAACAGGGTTTTCCCACTAATTCAAGCAGAAATAATTAAAAAAACATGAGCAATATTACTGATATGGCACTTAAGTGGCAGAACAATTTTGATAGAAGGTTGAAATCAATGCGGAAAAGGAGAATTGCATGTTTTTCTTCAGTCCTTTATCATCTTCAATACTTTTCTTTGATGTTTAACCTTCTCTGTATCAAAAATCAGATTACATCAACTGGGTTTGCCGCCAACAATTTGATTGATTGATTTCGGTTACATGCAATTTTCAACATTATTCACTTATTGTGGCAATGAATAGGAGACATTGCCAATATAAATGTAGCAACCCCAGCTAATTTTTCAAACATGTTTTATTTAATTCAAATTGGGCTTATTTAAAAGCTACTGTCAAAAGCATTCAGGAACAGTTTAGTTTTTGTAAATAGCTTCACTACAACAAAAGTTATGATAAATATAATATTCTAAATTTCAACCTTTTTCCGGAAATTTTCCCTTATATAACGCACTTATAATTATGTTGCGCACGCGGAACCGAGGAAAGTAACTTTTTATCAAGATTTGTTATAACTTTTGTTCTAATGAAGATAATTTAATGAAACTTGGTAGATTTGTGTAATTTGTCCTGCTTAGTTTAATAATGTTATCTATTTACATGTAGCATTTGTAGTTTTTGATTAGTACAAAAAAAAACAGTTTTACAAATTAAATCAAGGTAATACGCATCACTATAATTATCCAGTCGTGGCAAAAACATCAGAACTCATCAAATATATTTGAAACTGCAAGTCCAACATTCTAAAGCTGCAGAAATGAGTGTCCAGATCATCATGTGGAATAACTTCTTTTCCTACAATTTTTCAATAATACTTTCCTTCATTACAGAGACTTTCCACACTTTTGCCTCAATATTTTCAAAGTTGTTGAATGATTGACAAAAGTAAGTAATTGTGACTTGCATCATTCGTCTTGGGGTTACAATCTACTCTTTGCAGGAAGGTAGCCAGGAAGATTGTTGTGTGGATTAAAACAGGCTCAAACAAAGAAACTTAAAATGTTCTCACTATTTAACCCTTTCCCACATGGGCGTGTTTGCAGCATACAATTTTTGAAAACATTGTGGCGAAACCAAAAATTTCTCATGATGCCACAAGGTTTTCAACTTGTTAATAATGATACTTACATGTAGATTAAATGAGTAATTTCTCATTTTGCCTGAATCATAAGTGTTATTAAATTATATCATTATGATTTATAGACATTTTCCATTTATATTGTCGAGATATTTTCGTAAGATTAGTAGTTTGTAGAAAGGGTTAAGGGTCTAACCTGCGTTTAAAGACCACCCATGGGAAGTGAACAATCTTGTCTTTGTTAACAGGTGATTTTTAATCATATTAATAGCAGGGGCATTTAGGCAGAAAATGATTTATTGTAAAATTAATAGTGTGGTTGCTATAGACAGGGGATTGCTATACAAAGGTAGTCTTTAGCACAGGTTTGACTGTATTGACATTAAAATTATATTGGGTTGGAGTCCCTTTTCTTTGGTGCATAATGATTATGCAATCAATTCATAAAAATAATTTCATTTTTGAAAACAACATCTTAAAAAACATTGTTGATGATACATGTAATTATATATAACTAGCAAATCACACAGAATAAGACAGAGATGTGATCCCTATGTGAAACCATATGTGAAATACAATCTTTGTATGGCATCACAATGTGCCACTAGTGTAACATGTACTGGTTCCTTCACGGAGTCAAGCCATCGCGGGTCACCCATCCAGGCATTAACCATGAATTACCTTGCTTTACTTTGTGAAAAAGCCAACCACTCTACCAACGTCGATTTAAAAGCTGGCTTCCACAGCAAGGCTGTAAAAGTGGTTTTCGTACCTATTCCCGTTACATTTCTCCATCTGTTTCTTGACTTCGACCAGAACTGAACACATGCAGTAAACCAGAACGGTGTCTATGTAACATCACTGGGAACCATAGGGGTCCGGGGATGATGGAGATGTCAATCCAAAATCCCATCTCTGCCACCATTTGTAACATGCACCGGGTCCTTCACGTAGTTATGTCATCGCGGTTCACCCATCCAGGCACTAACCGCAATGAACGTTGCTTAACTTTGTAAAAAAGCCAACCACTTTACCAATGTCACCAAGCCGGATTCCACAGCAATGCTGTAGAAGTGGTATTTGTACCTATACCCCATTCCAGTTACACTAGTTTCTGGTCAGGAATCAGGTGACCCACCCATTTGATAAGGTTAATTAATTAGACAAAATTGTAAGTGTCCTAGCAGAACAAACAACTAGTATCAGAATGTTGGGTGTCCTTTGGCAACATAAAGATAAAACAAAAACTTACGAAATGTCGTCAGCATCTCTCGCAGGACCGATATCAGATCTTGTTGTGAATCCAGTGGCTCTGTAAAAAGATGAAAAAAGTTGGGGAAAACTCAAAGGCCAACATAATTATAATTACATATACTATAGGAGATTTAACAAGTTTTTAATGAGCAGTTAACCCTTTCCCACATATAACAAATCTGTAGCAGATTACTTTAAAAGAAAGTAGAATAATTGAGTCTAGTTGAAAACAATGCGGCAAATGGATAAATTAAATTTTTCCATTTGCCACAATGTTTTCAAAAGTCGTCTGCTACAGAGGCCTCAGAAAGTTTCTGTATGTTGGGAAGGTTTTAAACCCTTTGACGTGGTTATCAAATAATCGTATCATGTAAATGTTCACTTGCCGCAGACACATTTTATATATCAGGGGCCATTGGGGCAAGTGCTAATTTTGATGACTTTTAAAAGCAAGTAAATAACTAATCATTACTCATTTACTGTACATGTATATTTCAGGTATCAGTCATCCTTAATTAACAGGGCCTGCTCTGGGTTGAATTTTTCTTTCGCCACCACTTTCGCCACATTGAAATAAAGTTCGCCACTTTTAAATTTTAGGAGCCATTCATTTTCGCCAATCTCATCAATGGGTCCAATAATTGTTTGTACTCGCCCATAATTAAATAGATTTTTCCCAATCAAAAATGACAAACTTACATTGTCATTAAATCATGAAAGGCCTACGTTGATCGTCGAAACTTGCTTCAAAAAGCGTGTTGAAATATTTAATGCATCTATAATTGCCAATTATTGCCGATTTATATCATATGTACGGCCTTTAATGTATCAATATCGCTCAGAGTTGTTGGTCAGTCGGATTAAAAGGCTGAATTAACACTTCACAACAATAACACAATTGTGAAATACACAAGCTGTCAAAATGATAAAAACGGGTGTCGTAAAAATGTCGTAAAGTGGTCACTGGTTCCCGACATTGAATCAAATGGCAGTGCATTATCTTAGATTAACGGAAACAGTCACTGTATGTCGTAAACTGATATACAAATCAGGTAAATGTTGATGATAAAAACCTTTCGCCACTTACATTCGCCACTCATAAAATAACTTCGCCACTTTAAAATAATCTTCGCATTTGGTGAAAGTGGCGAACGACAGCGCGGGCCCTGATTAAAGACCTAATAATAGGAAGATGTTGACTCTCATTTATAACTGATACCAACATTTTTGGTCCACACTGTCACTTTTTGACATTTCGTCTGCAGAAGGCACTTTGCATTTAAATGTGCTAGCCATCGCAATTTATTTATTTCTCCAGTATAAATCGCAATATCTTGGAAATACTTTATTGAGTAACCCTTTCCTTCATACGATAATTCTGCAGCAGACGACTTAGAAAATCTCTATAATTGAATGGATAACCTATGACTAAAAGTGGAAAACATTAAGAAGAAATTGCTCGTTTTGAGCAAGAAATTGCTCGTTTTGAGCAATTTCTACTTTTGTCACTATGTTTTCAAAAAGCCGTCTGCTGCAGAGGCATCAGAAAGCGTTTATATGAGGGAAAGGGTTAATAACCTCTCTCTCACTTTAAGTTTTAACCCATTCCCTCATGCAGACACATTTCCACACATCAGACATTTGATAACATTGTGACAAAAGTTGTTTTAAGAAATGAGTTATTGAGTACCCACGACAAAGGCTTCAGGGATCAAATAAGTATTTAGAACATGAAATACGTACCTTTTATGGAGCTCTGCTCTTAACCCCACAAAAGAAGTAAGACAACATTTCTTAAAATTATTTACTATGAAAACAACACACGAAAATGCATGACAATTAAAGAAATTAACAATTTAGATATATCTAAGTTTATTTAATATAATAATTATTATAGAACAGACAATAATAGAGTACTTACCCTCGCCCAAGACCCGGAACATATCCAAGAGGGGCCGGTAATCCAATAAAGCTTTTCTTCTTCCGACTGACAAGCGCTTGCACCGACATTTTTCGTCAACGAATCGCAAACGCTTTGAAAGTAGTAGTGAACAGTTTTTCGTTTCTTTGTTCGGAAAACCGTATTTGCAAATATTCCAAATTTCATGATACTTTATAGCGGGACCTGCAATTAGAAATTATGTTACTTCGTGAAATAAGAGTTCTAATTATTTTGGTATTTTGTGAATATTAGAATAAGATTATCGCAAAATCCTGCCAATCAGAGCAATCAGAGCAAAGACATTAAATAGGCCTACGTTTTTTTTATTTTCTCTGATAAGATCTACGTTCCTAATCCTGCAAACAACGATCCATCGTGGCCATCCAAAATTATTCAATTTTCAATTTTATTTAAGGTTGTTCTATTTATTTGATTGTTAATGATAAAAAAAAAACGTCGTATAAGGAAAGAATGAGCAATGTCTCTCTTTATCACAGTGCAGCATCTTCAATTATCTACCAATGATTAGGCCTATACATAATTAATTTAGGCCCCTAATCAAATATTTTTCCATAGCTTTTCTTTCATGTTTATGAAATCGTCTGCTGCAGATTTTTTGTTTGTGTTTGTTAGCTTGTATTGTGTTTTACGTCGCTTTCATCAATGTTTCCGTTATTACACGGCGTTTCCTATGTAAATAGAGGATATTACATGAGTGGTCATTCAATACGGAATTTATTAAACGAGTTTTCTGAAATTGATATAAAGAACGAGCCTTGGCGAGTTTTTATCACTTTTAGAAAACGAGTTTAATACATTTCGTATTGAATGACCACGAATGTAATGTTCTTTTTATATCATAAATACTAATTTAATAATTTACAGCGCTATGTCCATATAAACGTCGCTATAAAGCGCGCATATTTACAACGCTAAACGTTACGTTATGACGTCACGTTACGAAGCATTGTTATTACACTAGTTGAATACGCAATTTATTCAATGGCTTTATTACACTCCGGCGACGTCATTTATGATATAAGTTACATTATTGCATAAAATCTATGTTTTACGCCCGCTTAAGGGATACAGAAACATTGCAAAAGCCGGGCGTAAACGGCGAGAAAACGTGTATAAACAAAGCGATTCTCGCGCGTACGTGCCGTTTCAGACCGGTTAGGTGTTTTACATATGCATTACCCGGGCACCGTTAGTAAACAAAACATCTCCCATCTCCCCTAGAATAGGAGCAATTGTTGGGTTAACAATAACATCAGCTTCTTTAACTCGATAATCGGTAACATGCAATAGACTCACAGTTAAAGAGCATAACATAATCCAAAACCATTCGAGTCAGCGATGCCAACCTTTATGTAGGACCGGTTCGTGGATATATAAAACATAACTTGTTTACTTTATGACGTCACATGTGTCAATCCTTATCGCGTCATGTTCATCGGCGGTTATCGTACAACTGAACGTTACAGCGGACTATAGGTTGGACGTTTGCTCTTATTTTATGCAATAATAGCGAAAATACACATTTTCTCGGGCGTGAACATCTGCGGACGCCCTTAAAATGTGTTTATGCCCTCGTGCTTCGCACTCAGGCGTAAACACATTTTGCGGGCGTCCGCAGATGTTCACGCCCTCGAAAATGTGTATTATCCCTATAATAATTACTGGTCTGCTTAACCCTTTGCCTCATACGACAATTTTGCAGCAGACTTTGAACGTATTTTGTCAAAAAATAAAAATTCCCCATAATTGAATGGATAACCTATGACAAAAAGTGGAAAACATTGTGACAAAAGGAGAAATTGCACGTTTTGTGCAATTTCTTCTTTTATCACTATGTTTTCAAAAAGCCATCTGCTGCAGAGGCGTCAGAAAGCGTCTATATGAGGGAAAGGGTTAACGTGATAACAGCGAGTCAGTCGTAATTAACAACACCGAGAGCCATTACTACCATTTTTTTTAAAATTCGGTATGATCCGACCTGGGATCAAACCCGCGACCTCCCGCACGAAGGCGGACGCTTTACCACTACACCAGCGAGGCGGTTTGTGTGAGCGGGTTTAGTTCTGAGGAGTGAGTCTTGATGGTTCCCTTTTTAATCGGATAGTAGCCATTTTTCATTTAAAAGAATTTTTTAAAAAGGGCGGGTTTATTACTCTGGAAGTCAATTAGCTCAGTTTATGGATTGCTAACCGAGCCCCGGTAGCTCAGTCGGTAGCGACACGGGCTGTCAATCCAGGGGTTGTGAGTTCGAATCCCGGCTCGGCCAACTTTCTTTCCGACGATTGACAAAAGTCAATGCGACATGCGTCATTCGTCTTCCATCAATGGGCTAAGTCTATGTGGAAAAGCAGCCAGTTGCTTGGAAAGATTGTTGTGTGGAGTAGGACTACTGGTGTGAGAAAACCAGGAAATGCATGAGTAGGTGAACTGGCCGCCGTGATATAACTGAGAAATTGTTAAAAACGGCGTTAAACCCCAATCAATCAATCAATCAGTTACGCATAATCACTCGGCGGTATCTACGACTTAGTCACTACCCGTCGTGATCTCCGACTATCCGCCATTATAAAACTTGCAAAAAATCTAAATCATTCATTTAAAAAAAAAAATCTGTATTAAAAAAAAAAAAATCTTAAATACTGTAAATACAGATAGAATCTAGGATGAATTTTTAATTTATCTACATAGAGTAACTTGCTTAAAAGGATTATTTTGTTTGAAAGTTGTAAAAAGGCGGATAGTCAAAGATCACGGAGGTAAGTCGCACATGTATGTATACCACCAAGTACCTAGGTTACGCATTCTTCTCCACATTTCAACTTACACGGACTATAGTAATGTACTGATTTGGAAGGGGCGTTCCGGGTTCGATCCCCAGTCGCGGCGCTGACGTCATGGTGGAGCACTCCTGGGCAAAGCCCATTTCCTAGCCTTGTATTCGATTGTTTACCCAGGGATCATGAATAAGTGAACTGTCGCCCTGATATAACTGAAATAATGTTGAAAACGGCGTAAAACCCGTAACGAAACAAAAAATACTAATGTACTAATGTGTCATAGTGTGGTGTATCAGCGCAATGGTAACCTCAACGTACCTTGTATTGGAAATCAACACGTCTGTCATACAGGGCAAGGTGAAACTGTTTCCCAGGTACATCAAATCGGAAGCAGACGACTTTGAAAATATCTACGCAAAAAATGGAGAACATTTCAGTTTAAAACTTCATATTATTAGTGCCTCTCGTAGGATCGCCAACTTAACTATGAACCAATCAAAACGTTTCATTTCCTTTATTTTTTCGACATTATTCATTAAATACAACATTTGATTGGTCTACAATAGAGATCATTTGTTTAACATCTAGGTCAAAACTGAGGTTAAACAGCTATCGCCGAAAAATACTAAAGTACTGATGTGTCATAGTTTCGTCTATCAGATCAATGGTTACCTTAACATATCTTGTATTGGAAAACAACACGTCTGTCACACAGGGCAAAGTGAAACCCTTTCCCAGGTACAGCAAATCTGAAGCAGACGACTTTTGATACATCTACCCCCCCCCCCCCCCCCCCCCCCCCCCCCAAAAATGGACAAATATCTCTTTAAATGAAGTTAAATGATAGGGGAAAAAAATTGAAAACATTGTTCCAAAAAAAAAAAAAAAAAAAAAATGGTCTTGCTTGGAAAAAATGTTGTATGGAGAGCCTAGAAACATATGAAAAGGTGAACTGGCCGCCATGATATGACTGAAAAATAGTTGAAAACGGCGTTAAACCCCAATCAATCAATTGTACCAAAAGGAGAAATTGCTCGTTTTGAGCAATTTCTCCTTTTGTCACAATGTTTTCATAAGCCGTCTGCTGCAGAGGCGTCGTAAAGCGTTTGTATTTGGGGAAAGGATTAACGTACCTTGTATTGGAAAAAACACACGTCTGTCACATAATAACATACTCGAAGACAACACGTAAATCGATATTCTATGGAATTTGCGTGATTCACCTCGTCAACAGACAATACCAGGTTCATCCGTAATGGTGATAGGAAACATGCCTGGTTAACCCTCCCCTCATATAGACGCGTTCTAACGCCTCTGCAGCAGACGGCTTTTTGAAAACATAGGGACAAAAGAAGAAATTGCTCAAAACGAGCAATTTCTCCTTTTGCCACAATGTTTTCCTCTTTTAGTCATAGGTTATCCATTCAATTATAGAGATTTTCTTTTGTTTGACAAAATATGTTCAAAGTCGCCTGCTGCAGAATTGTCGTATGAGGGAAAGGGTTAACCCTTTCCAACATACAGACGTATCTTGACGCCTCTGCAGCAGATAACTTTTGAAAAAACATTGTGACAAAAGGAGACATTGCTTATAATGAGGAAATTTTCCTTTGTTGACACAATTTGATCATTAAAAAAGGAGATGTGTCATATCTGTATATAAATATGTTTTTAAAGTCGTCTGCTGCAGATTTGTTGTTAAACCCTTTCCTACATACAGACGTATTTCGAGGCCTCTGCAGCAGATAACTTTTGAAAACATTGTGACAAAAGGTAAGCATTATCATAATGAGCAAATTCTCCTTTGATGACACAATATTTTCATTAAAAAGGAGATGTGTCATTTCTTTATATATATATATGTTTTTAAAGTCGTATGCTGCAGATTTGTTGTTAAACCCTTTCAGACGTATTATGACGCCTCTGCAGCAGATAACTTTTGAAAATATTGTGACAAAAGGAGAACATTATCATAATGAGCAAATTCTCCTTTTGCCACAATAACATCATTTAAAGAGATGTTCCATGGTGATGATGGTTTGGGGTTATTTACCGTCGCCTTTCGGCATAAAGCCATATGTTCCATATGTATCTTAGTGTTTTTTTTTTTAAGTCGTCTGCTGAGGATTAGTTGTTAAACCCTTCTCCCCACATAAAAAACCACCAAGAAGCAGACGACTTCGAAAACATTAAGCCAAACATAAGGAAAGTCTCTGAAAATTAAACAAAAAAAATTGTTTATGAATTATGAATTGTGAGAAGAGAGAAGATGCTAATCTTGAGTTTATCATAATTGAAAGTCTCTGAAAATCAAAAAAAAAAAAAAAAAAAAAATTATTGTGAGAAGAGAGAAGTAGCTAATCTTAACCTTAACATAATGGAAAGTCTCTGAAAAACAAAAACAAATATTTTTTATAAATTATTAATTTGGAGAAGGGAAAAGTAGCTCATCTTGAGCAAATTCTCCTCTTGTCACGATGTTTTCAAAACTCACCCGCTGTAGATGGGTCTGCACGTAAGAAAGAGCTACCCGTGACCCGATGTGAACAGAGAATAAAACTTTGTAATCTGGTTTAGTTTAAACTTATTTCTATCACATCGATAGCTAAGCAAGATTTGTAACAATAATGAAATTATTTTCAGATTACTAAGAAAATAAATCAAGTGGGAAATGAAAATTTTTTTTCTTAAAATATGCTGCTTTCCTCCTTTTTCAGCAAAGTTTTCAAAATCTGTCCGCTAGGGATGCCACTTAAATTAGTTGCCTGTTCTTAAATGTGTAGGAGAAATGGATTATTAAATAAGGAATGACTGAGACTGGACATTCAGGTCGATGCTCAATAAAACATGACATTCATCAACCTCTTTACCGCCGGAAGACTCCATGTGACACGCATTGCAATACGTTTGTCAATCAATACACGCTGGGAAATGCATTCAATTTATACCTTTCCCTCATATAAACGCTTTCTGGCGCCTCTGCAGCAGACGGCTTTTTGAAAACATTGTAACAAAAGAAGAAATTGCTCA
>JASEVX010000013.1:55208781-55297834 GCA_031761405.1 Serripes groenlandicus | reverse complement strand
TGTTCTTCGTTTAAACAACATTTGAAACAGTCGTTTAAGGCAAGGACGCCATAATGTCGTCCATATTAGGGGAATGGTTAGATACAGGATGTACCACCACTTATACGTCTACAAGACATAATGATTTTAACATTCTGTGCCTTAATTCTTTCCCATACAGAACACATCTGCAGCAGATATCTTTAAAAACGAATTGAAAAAACTATTAAAATTAAATTATCGTTACGGAATACAGTGGAAATGACCATACCAAAGGGAGAAATTAATCACAATTTTGCCATATTGTTTTACAATAACGTCTGCTGCAAATGTGTTAAAACGCTTCTGCATCCGGAAAAGGGTTAAATGATCAATATTATTGTAGAAGCTGGCACGGAAAACACGCCGAACACATTAAAGGTATACTTTAGAATCACGAACAGAATCGTTCAATACTTCGGACGCCTCTACAGTAGACGCTTTTTGAAAACATTATGACAAAAGAAGAATTGTTCAAAAACGAGCAATTTCTCCTTTTTGCCACAATGTTTTCAACTATATCTCTGTCTGTCTTCTATCTGTCTGTCTTTCTGTCGACCTGTATGTCTGTCTGTATGTCAACATTTAAGGAACCATTGGCAAGATTGTTTATGCTTTCATTTATAGAGACGTTTTATAGTTTTGCATTACTGTTTACAAAGTCGCATACTGCTGATTTGTTGTATGTGGGAAAGGGTTAATTTCTACACTTAACACTATTTTGTAGGTCGTCACTCTACGACTTTTCTCGATACTGAAGACGATCGAATACACACCGATAGCCTATACCATACATGGAACGTAAAACAAAAGGGAGATATTGATGATTAAAACTCGTGTTTTCTCACCGTAACGGTATACCCCCGAGAGTTCGTTGCATGTGACGGAGAGTTAAAGAAAGAGCTGTTAAAACATGGAGTTTGTTGCATTACATAACGTTGATATTCAGGATCAAGGGAGTGTTGGTACTCTGGCTCGCAACGATGTGGACTTGGAAAGAGGTGTGTATCTGTCTGTCTGTCTGTCTGTCTGTCTGTCTGTCTGTCTGTCTGTCTGTCTGTCTGTCTGTCTGTCTGTCTGTCTGTCTGTCTGTCTGTCTGTCTGCCTGTATGTATGTATGTCTGTATGTCTGCCTGTATGTATGTCTGTATGTCTGCCTGTCTCTCTGACTGACTGTCTGTATGTATGTCTGTATGTCTGCCTGTCTCTTTGACTGACTGTCTGTATGTATGTCGGTATGTCTGCCTGCCTGTCTCTCTGACTGACTGTCTGTCTGTATGTCTGTATGTCTGCATGTCTGCCTACCCTTATATATGTCTGTATGTCAAAATTTAAGGAAGCATTGACAAGATTGGTTGCGCCATCCTTGTATTGTTACACAACAGGTTGTTCGACAGCTGCCCATATAAGATGGAGTTGACTGATCTTTTTACTACAATATAATACAATTTATATCTAGAAAACAGACAACTACTAACTTGATGATCCGTCAGACTTTTTGAAAACATAGTGACAAAAGAAGAAATTGCACAAAACGTGCAATTTCTCCTTTTGCCACAATGTTTTCCACAATAATTGTGAGTACCAACAACACATTTCCACCTATAACATATCTGCAGCATTCGGAATACCTCGGTGATGAATGTGGATTACGGAATTACCCGAGAAGTTCCGATTGATATCTGCAGCAGTCGAATTTGAAAACATCTCTGTAGGCAAACACTTGAAAAATATTTATATATGAAAGCTTAATTATTGAATAGGGTTAGTTTAAACTTATTTATTTTACATCGATTGCGAAACAAGCCTTGGGCTTAGATTAATCACGCTCGATGTCTGCTTCCTGGAGACTTCACCAGTACTCGCGCCGTTTGTGTGGAAAAATCCCAAAGTCAGGACCCGCTCATCACGGGACTCGAACCAGGGACCTTTGATACGAGAGGCCGACGCTCTACCTCTGCACCACTGTCTTCCACTAATTATTTTTCAAATCTCGTCTGCAGCAGAGGCGTCGGAAGGCAATTGCATGTGGAAAAGGATCAATAGTCACACAAATATCTCTAAAACATGCAACATGCAACACGAACATCATTTTAATGTGCCCGGGCCGAGTTTCCCATATACAACACATTTCATCAGAAGACTTTTGAAAATATGAAATAAATTATAATTGTTGAAAATTGTTGAAAAATGTTGAAAAGCGTTTAAAACACTTGGACAAAAGACAATTGCTTATTTGTCACGTTGTTATGGATACGCGTTTAATGAGCCACACAAGGTGACATGGTTTTAAAGCAGACGATTGTAAAACGTCGCCTAAGGTAAACTATTAATAATAAATGATGGAACTATTTTATTACCACATGTTTGATCGCCATTGATATATTCACTGATTTTATGAAATTTATTTTAGATGACCATTGTCATGAACTCTTGTTCCTACCTGAATTCCATGTGACCATTGTATATTGCTTTGAAGAGCTTAACTTAGATTTAAAACACTGATATATCACTGATATGAAATATGTTTCCTACGTATATTACAGATGACCACTGTTTTCTATGCTCGCCTTTTAAACGTTAGCGTTTTCTCTATTTCCTCACATCTGATTGTCAGTGGCATATTCAATGATATATCATTGATATGAATTATGTTTTTCCTACGCATATTTCAGATGACCACTGTATATTGCTATAAAGACCTTAACTTAAAGTTAATCATGTATCTGATCAACAGTGATATATTCACAGATATATCACTGAAATGAAATCTATTTCCCACGTCTATTTCAGATTGCGATAAAGAGTGTTACCTTGACTCACAGTTTTCACATTTTGTCACATATTTAGTTGAAAGTGATACATATATTCACTGATATATCACTGAAATTAAATATGTTTCCTACATATATGTATGTATATTTCAGATGACCCATGCCTACTGCGATAAAGAGTGTTACTTCGACTCAAACATCTCACACTGTTTCACATATCTGAGATCAACAGTGATATATTTACTGATATATCACTGATATGAAATATATTTCCTACGTCTATTTCAGATGACCACTGTCTAGTGTTACATAGAGTGTTACTTTGACTCACAGTTTTACACAATTTTGTCAAATATTTGGTTGACAGTGATATATATTCACTGATATATCACTGAAATTAAATATTTTTCCTACATATATGTATACATATGAACCATGCCTACTGCGATAAAGAGTGTTACTTCGACTCACAAATCTCACATTTTATCACATATCTGATCAACAGTGATATATTTACTGATATATCACTGATATGAAATATATTTCCTACGTCTATTTCAGATGACCACTGTCTATTGTTACATAGAGTGTTACTTCGACTCAAATTTCTGGCATATTTAACGTTAGCTTTCTCTCTATTTCCACTCGGGGTTGGAACAGGAACCATTCTCTACTCTGTGTCAAATTTGCCTGGTTACCTGCTTGCTGCTCTCGTTACAGGAATCGTGGTAAGTATAAACAGGGCTTGGCGTGAAACGGTTGTAAATAAAAAACCTATTTTGAAAACTCTGGTTTAGGGGTAATTTTGACCCCTTTGTAAACAATGCAAATTTAGGTGCCATTGCTCATAACGAGCAATGGCACCTACATTTCCATTGTTAACCAAGAAAAATTAGTTAACGCTTATAAAGACTTTATTGAGGTCATTAACTTCAAAAGTGGTAAAAAAAATACCAATTTTAGTTACAACCGTTTCATGCCAAGCCCTCGATATACAGGGACGTAGATAAGAGGGATTAGCAACTCCATCTGTACAATATATCAAATGGAGAAATAAAATTGTCACAATGTTCACATTTTGAAGCAAATAAAACTTTGAAGTCACATTTGGCTCATAAACAAAACATACATATTCTGAAAGCTTAAAATTTCAACACAAGTTAGAAAAAACAATGAACAACTGGAATTTATTTGTTATTTTGAAAAATGACTGGTCTAAAAGACACTGATATTGTGATTTCTGAATTATATTAAATTTGTTCCAAAATTTAATAGATTGACATTATTCATAAGGATAAAATATCATCAGAACGTGAAGTATATTATTATATTTTTATCTACTGCAATAAACGAATGTTTAAACTTCCAGAAAGTATCTTTGTTATTTTCATATCTTCAATAGTTTTTGAGTTTTACTTGCTATAAATGTTGGTGACGGGTGATATCTTATTCTAACATGACGTTGATTTCCTTGCCTATAGAGAGCGAAGAAAATAACCGTTGATTATTCGTCAATAACCAATGGAAAACATTTATTTCCCTTTGTTAAGGTGTTGGGTCATGTTAGACTCGAAACGAACTATCAAAAACCGTGGTATATTGGCGAACAAACAATGGTTTGTTGTTCTGATGCGTTGTAATTAACCACTCAGGCCTACGGCCTTCGGAGTAAATTGCTGCGCATCAGAACTCCAAACCATTGTTTATTCGCCAATAAAACACGGTTTTTGATAGTTTATTTCTGAAGTATACAACTTAGTTACCTATCCCTTTTATCTACGTCCCTGGTATCTACTAGTAATCAATGTACAAAAGTATTGGGATAACTGACATCTGTTTGATTGATGTGTTTATAGCAAGAATATGATCGCATTACAGTGAACAGTTTCGGAATAGATGGCGTTTGCAAAATTACAAACTCATGTGTTTAAGAGAAGAAACATTTGGTCAGTTTGCAATGCAATACTTTTAAATTGGCATTGATGTCTGCTCTCCCTGGCGCTCAGGGTTGCGGGGTTAGCATTACGACTGACTGACAGATTGATGTCAGGATAAATGGACAACTAGTGCTGGTAACTTACCCAGGAAACGCCGTGATATAACTGAAAAATAGTGGAAAACGGCGTGAAACACCAATCAATAACAGTATGCGACACACGCGTTACAAACAATTACACATTAATTAAAGCGTAAAGTCGGGGTAGTAATTCCAGATAATTAAATTAGACGGTTTGAAAAGGGTCGTTTATTATTTATGTATCTCCCTTTGTTACGGAAACGTGTCGCATGAATTAAACATTTCATTCAGAAACAGTCTCTCATTGACTTACTTATTGAACTGTTTTTTAGACATCTGGGATACAGTTCGTTAATACTTGAACATAAAAACGCCTGTCGATTCCCTGTCGAAAAATGAGATATTAGCCAATATACAATGAACAATGTTAATTTACCATAAAAAATGGCCCAACTTTAGAAAATTGAACCCCTTGGTAAAATTAATGCTAAAATACACAGGTTGAAACCACGAACAAAACAACATTGTAGACTCTGCGTAAAGTATAGACCCGGATCAGCCTAGGCATCCAGCGCAGGCTAACCCGGACAGACACTTTACTTCTCCTGCAGAATTTCTGTTTCACGAATCATTACGCTATACCTCTATCACCCTGAGACGGAATGTGTCGGCCCTGATTAGCCTGCGCAGGCCTATCTGGGTCGATACATTACGCAGAGTCCATAATGTTGGTTTTCTCATGGAACGGCTCATACGTCATACTGTAAATCACTTCGATGTCTGAGATTGAGACATGTACACGTGTACAGTACAAAAATAAAACGTCTTTTAAAAAAAAAGCCGGGGCTGATCTGCCCTGGAATCGCACATTCTCCTTTCGTCCGTCCTTGCTTTGGATCAGTTTTAGAACGCCAAACAGACAATGGAACTTATTTATCTACATTGTGCTAGAAAACCCAGTTGTATCATGTAATAAATGTCCACCTTACTCCAAGGGTCTCCTTTATTACGGCCACAGGGAGGATATCCAGATACAAAAACTTGAATTGCTCGATGGACTGTCAATCGAGAGGTCTAGGGTTCACATATTGGTACGGGTTCTGGATTATTCTGAGGGGGGGGGGGGGGGGGGGGTGGTTAAGTGCCTCCCACTTAACTAGAGGTCAAGGTCAGAATACTGGTCCTTTACAGGAAACGTGCCTCGCGTGTATCGGTACTATATACCTCGGACAACTAATACTTATACTTATTAGTTGTCCCCGTATATACTGAGCACGTTAAAGAACCAAGTTGTGTTTTCGGAAAGAGCAAGGGTATTCCCTTGTATCTAACTCTGTCTCTTGAATTTATATGCACCTGTCAGAGGATTGTACATGATATAGTGTACAATACCAAATGGGCATATAGAAGCTAAACAAGCTTATGTGTCAACTACAGACACATATCCTCTTTTATTTAAGGCGTCAACTACAAACGAATAACGTCTTTTATTTAACCCTTATCCAAGTATACAATGAATATTCAGCAGACGACTTATAGACAAAATATGAAAATCTCTGTATACATATGAAAGAATAATATTGAAATGAGTTGAAAACATTGACGACAAAATGAGAAATTGCGCATTATGAAAATTTCTCCTTTTTTTCACGACATATTCAAAGATTGTGCGTATGTATGAAAGAAAGGATTATGGCAGACAATTTTATCTCTTTTATTTGAGGCGTTGACTATATACAAATCAAGGAGATACGTTCGAATGCAAGAGGTGATCAGTTCATTATGTTTGTCTACTTTAAGTTTTTACTTCAATCCCTGATGGTCATACTGCTGGTGTCCGAAGGTTGGGGGATTGCCACAGGAAGTCCTAAAACTTGCCTCTTCCGGTGCCTTGTAAGTTAACCTTTTATCTTTTGCAATCGTAATTTACTCGGCTGTTTTCGGAAAACCTCAGGAATAATTACCTCCCGAATGTTAACGAGTTTTGTTGATTTCACTGATTGCTGCTCAGGACAATTGTTGATGGATTCTAATGATACCATACTTGACAATGACAAGTTGTTTGTTGTTTGTTTGTTGTTTGTTAGATAGGGTCTGAAGGTCGAGGAGCATTGAAAGCAGATGTGTTATTATTAAATTCGGATCCGCTTCAAACACAAATTGAACAAAAATCAGCATCGTACATATCCTGTTTAATGATTAGAGTGTTTACCGCATCCACAGTGTACTGGTTAGAGCGTCCGTCCGTCAGATCGCCTCGGTAGAGTACTTGTTGTTCAAGACTGGTGTTTATCGCCTCGGTATAGTACTTGTTGTTCACGACTGGTGTTTATCGCCTCGGTATAGTACTTGTTGTTCACGACTGGTGTTTATCGCCTCGGTAGAGTACTTGTTGTTCACGACTGGTGTTTATCGCCTCGGTAGAGTACTTGTTGTTCACGACTGGTGTTTATCGCCTCGGAAGAGTACTTGTTGTTCACGACTGGTGTTTATCGCCTCGGTATAGTACTTGTTGTTCACGACTGGTGTTTATCGCCTCGGTATAGTACTTGTTGTTCACGACTGGTGTTTATCGCCTCGGTAGAGTACTTGTTGTTCACGACTGGTGTTTATCGCCTCGGTAGAGTACTTGTTGTTCACGACTGGTGTTTATCGCCTCGGTAGAGTACTTGTTGTTCACGACTGGTGTTTATCGCCTCGGTATAGTACTTGTTGTTCACGACTGGTGTTTATCGCCTCGGTATAGTACTTGTTGTTCACGACTGGTGTTTATCGCCTCGGTAGAGTACTTGTTGTTCACGACTGGTGTTTATCGCCTCGGTAAAATACTTGTTTTTCACGACTGGTGTTAATCGGCTCGGTAAAATATTGTTGTTCACGACTGGTGCTTATCGCCTCGATAGAGTACTTGTTGTTCATGACTGGTGTTTATCGCCTCGGTAGAGTACTTGTTGTTCACGACTGGTGTTTATCGCCTCGGTAGAGTACTTGTTGTTCAAGACTTGTGTTTATCGCCTCGGTAGAGTACTTGTTGTTCACGACTGGTGCTTATCGCCTCGATAGAGTACTTGTTGTTCATGACTGGTGTTTATCGCCTCGGTAGAGTACTTGTTGTTCACGACTGGTGTTTATCGCCTCGGTAGAGTACTTGTTGTTCAAGACTTGTGTTTATCGCCTCGGTAGAGTACTTGTTGTTCACGACTGGTGTTTATCGCCTCGATAGAGTACTTGTTGTACAAGACTGGTGTGTATCGCCTTGGTAGAGTACTTGTTGTTCAAGACTGATGTTTATCGCCTCGGTAGAGTACTTGTTGTCCAAGACTGGTGTTTATCGCCTTGGTAGAATAGTTGCTGTTCAAGACTGGTGTTTATCGCCTCGGTAGAGAGAGAGAGAGAGAATCTTTTATATACATGTACTTTTATATTTCGTTTCAGATAAAGTTTCTGGTTGTAACAACACTGTGTTCGATACTCACCGTTTTAACCTACATCGGACTCTCGGGAATTCTGGGTATCGTGGAATGTACGCTCAACTCGACAAACATACCCCACCCTCTTCACAGATGTGGTCCACACAAAAACTTTCTTATCTGTCTATCGATGACAAACCTAGTGACAGGATGTGTGTTATTGACGATAGTTTTATACATGTCAGATATTATTTTCAGAAAGTTTGTGAAAATAGGACTCACTTCAGTATCGAAAACTGGACAAGTTTATGTTCGATTAAATCACATTACAACTCCCTCGCTAACAGCAGACATATAAATCGGTCGATTGATTAATTTAACGATCGATCTATCGATCGATTGATTGATTGATTGATTGATTGATTGATTGATTGATTGATTGATTGATTGATTGATTGATTGATTGATTTATGTTCTATTGAATCACATCACAACGCACTCACTTACAGCGGACATATACATCGGTCGATTGATTAATTTAACGATCGATCTATCGATCGATTGATTTATAGGTTGATGAATTGATGAAGGGATTTCTTGGTTGTGTATTTTTTTCTTTTCAACTCAGCTGAGCACGAAATGCGGGATGAGCTTACTTATTGTGCTTACAGACTGTCCGACGTCGTCGTCTGTCCGTCCGTCCAATCACATTTTATTTCCTACAAATAACTTCTCCTCCTAAACCAAATGACCAATTTCAAATTAACTTCACTTAGATGTTCCTTGGTGACCTTCTTTCAAAATATCTCAAAGAATTTAATTCCATGGAAAATTCTGGTTGCTATGGCAACTGAAGGCAACACTTAATGTCCAAAAATACTAGGCCGATTTGAAAATAACTTGTCATATTGTTTTCCTTTGATAACTATCTACCAAGATTATTCAGATTACTCCGATCCGTTGACCATCATGGCAGCCAGGTGACATTTTTTTTTTTACATGAATGTAAACAGTAAACACTTTAATAATCCTCTTGTCCTAAAGAATATAAAGTCCCGCTTTGAAAATATTTTCGCATAAAGGTTCTTTGTTTGACTCTCTACCAAAATTGTTCAAACTATTCCGATCTGTTGAAAAAAAAAATGACGCCATGGTGATTAGTTTTTTAATCACATGTGTTTGAAGTGAAAATGTAATTATCTTCTTGACCAAAAGGACTGACACGATTTGATTTTTTTTTTTTTTTTTTTACGACGAATATGATCATTGGATGACCCTCTTCCAATGAGCACCGGTAGCTCACAGACAATCCAGGGGTTGTGAGTTCGAATCCATGCTCGGCCAACATTTTTTTCGACGTTTGACAACAGTCACTGTGACAAGCGTCATTCGTCTTTCACCAATAGGCTAACATTATATATGGAAAGGCAGCTAATTGCTTGGAAACGGTATGTTTTGTGGATTACTGGCGTGAGAAAGCTAGGAAATACATGAGTAGGTGAACTGGCTGCCGTGATATGACTGAAAGATTGTTGAAAACGGCGTTAACCCTCTCCTTCATATAGACGCTTTCTGACGCCTCTGCAGCAGACGGCTTTTTGAAAACATAGTGACAAAAGAAGAAATTGCTCAAAATGAGCAATTTTTCCTTTTGCCACAATGTTTTCAACTTTTAGTCATAGGTTATCCATTCACTTATAGAGATTGTCTTTTTTTTTACAAAATATGTTCAAAGACGTCTGCTGAAGATTTTTTGTAGGAGGGAAAGGGTTAAGCCCCACTCAATCAATCAATCAATCATTCAATCAATATTCCAAGAGTGTTAAAATTATTCCGATCCGTTGAAAAATATAGACACTGGGATGTGGGGTTCTTTTTTCTTTATTTGTTTTAAAGTAAAAACTTTAAAAAAAAGTTTTATGAAATCAGGTGAGCGAACGTTATATATAATTATGATCAATTACTTTACACACTACATGTATTATATAATAAAACGACATTCAGAAACATATGGGAATAAGAAAAAAATATAGTAAAATAGAAACTGCTTTTGTACTAAACGTGCCAACCGGTTTCGTATATATTATATATATGTTTTCTAAATTAAAAAATAAATCTAGGTTAAGCATCAATACTATATAAAATGTGGATAACTGAAAGCATTTTTGAATAATTTTTGACACCCCTCCCCCACCCCAAACAAAAGAAAAGAAAGAAAATACCTACCTAAATACAGTATACCAGTCGACCCGCGAGAAAACCAACATTGTGGACTCTGCGTAAAGTATCGACCCGAATCAGCTAAATCATACCGCGCAGGCTAACCCGGACAGACACTTTTCACCTCCTGTGGATCGTTTTCTGTTTCAGGAATCATTAGTCTATACCTCTATCCCTCTGAGGCGGAATAAGTCGGCTCGGATAAGCCTGAGCGGATTGCCCAGGTTGATCATGGTCGATACATTACGCAGAGTCCATAATGTTGGTGTTCTCACAGGACGGCTCATATATGGAAAGCTCTCCGCGTGATATTTCCCGGCCTACTTCTAAGTGAGCGACCTACTGGAAGAGTATTTTGGACTAGGAGCTCGGGGTTACTACTGATGTATCGGAGTCAGGATAGACAACACCGGGTAATCAAGGAAGCGTCGTGATTGTTTGTTTTTATTTACCCTCGTCGTGCAGAATTAACTATTTGGCGAGCAGACAAAGTTAGATACAAGGGAGTCCGGGTGCATTACCCTAGCTCTTTCCGAAAAGACGCATTGGTTCTTTTACGTGCCCGGTGTACAGCACCGATATACACGAGGTTATTTTTTCCTGGAAAGGATCAGTACTTGACCTCTAGTTAAGTGGGAGACGCTTAAAAGTACCTCTTAAATTTCAAGAACCCGGGCTGGGATTTGAACCCCAGACCTCTAGATTGACAGTCCGGTGTGTTAACCACTGGGCTACCCCGCCAAAGCGCCGTGATACACCCGAAATAATGTTTTAAGTGACTTAAAACTCCATTTAAACAAAATCCTGACCAAACCGAGAATGTGAATATTTATCAACGTTTGGGTCACACTGCAGAAGATGCTGGGCTTTAACACTTTCAGCGCCGAATTGTTTAAAGTAGACTCTTACATGTAATAAAAGTCGGGCGACTGTATTTCATATGTTATAAGAGTTTTAGAATATTTGGATAACTACAAGGCAAACAATGCTGATTTCAGATGAGTCAGTTCGTTACGAGCTGACTCACCTGAATCTGTATTGTTTGCAAAAAACCTCAATCATTGCCTTTGGCGCTAAAAGAGTTAAAGCCGTTTTCAACAGTATTTTAGTTATATCATGGAAGCCACTTCAGCAAGCCACGTGTGTTTTCTGACTCTCTACCACAAGTATTCAATACATTCTTCCCAGCCCACTCGTTGCCTTTATTCAAAGACATTTAGCCTACTGCCGAAAAAAATAAATAAACGGGAATGTACAACAAGTACGGATATATATCTCCATGCGCACCCATGTTAACAGATCAAAGCGAACACAATTTGTCCGAGATCGAGTTGTAAGGCCGTTATCAACAATATTTCATTTATATCCCGGCGGTCATTTCAAATTAACCCCACGGGATTCCTGGCTTTTTCTTTCTCACCAATACTCCGCCCCACATTCCAACCTTGCAAACCGAATACCTTCCCACATAAACAGCATTTGGGAGAACATATGTAACGGCGAACATGGAAGACCCCGAGCACACTAGTCTAAGACGAAGCTCTAGTCAAAAATAAACACATAATAAACACCGTTTTTAAAACATCTAAATATGGTAATTATATATTTATTGGAATCGCAAACAACGTATCGACTATTAATATAAATGTACTCAGTGCCTACGTTAAGCAATTTCTTCTTTTGTCACGATGTTTTCGAACGTCTTCTGCTGCAAATTCAGCAAAAGGCGTCTGTAAGCGGGAAAGGGTTGAATAGAATATTGAAAATATTTTGGAAAATGGAGCTATTGCTGACAATGAGCAATTCCTCCTTTTCGCACAATGCTTTCAAACCAATTTCGCATTAATTATTAATATATTAAAACATTTTACTACAGACATTGTTTTACTCTTTCCCCGTTTTGACACATGTTGAATAACAGATGAATGATAACGATCAATTTTGCCTTACATCTAGGGAAAAATATGGATAGTAATTCTTGAAAATAGTTGAAACCTTTGTGGAAAAAGAGAAAATGGGTCACGATAAGCAATTTTTCCTCTTGTCGCGATGTATTCAAATGCCGTCTGCTGCACATGCGTCAACAAGCGACTGTAAGCGGGAAAGGGTTTAACCGTTTCCGTTATAGCTACTAATTACATACGAATATTGAAAATATTTTTGGAAACGGAGCAATTGCTGACAATGAGCAATTCCTCCTTTTCAAACAATGCTTTGAAACATGAGTCAAGTTTTTTTTCTACAATTTATTTAACAAAAAAGATTGCCTACACATATTAGTTTAACCTTTTCCCCTTTTAGACACATTTTGAATTTTCAATTAAATTGCAAATCGCTATATGCGGCTTATATGTGATAACAAATACATAACAAAAAACATAACATGTTTACCTTTTCCTAAACACAGACGTGTTTTGACGCATCGAATCCAGTCTTCTGTTATCAATACTTGAAGTGTTGTCTGTTTGTAAAGCTTGGAGGCATTGTTTGGCTTTCGGTCGGCTGTCTGTCTGAATGTGCGTCCGTCCGTCCGTCCGTCACGGTGTGCATTTATTGGTAAAAACGTTGTTTCTGTTTGGCAGAGTGATCACAGTTATACCGTGTGATCAGGAGAACGGCAAAATACTAGGTACATAACTCTGGTCTTCTTATTTTAGTCGTCTCCATTTTTCCTTATTAAATCAGCCATTGTCTGAACTAATTTCAATTGAATTCATTTTAAACTTGGTTTTTAGGTAACTTAAAATGACCTACATGTGTGCAGTTAACATAACTTAAGCATGCTGTTTTTGGAGTGTGTATTTCTTTGACCTTCGACGTTCTCACTTATTATATGACTTTCGCATGCAACAAATT
Source organism: Serripes groenlandicus (assembly GCA_031761405.1). Taxonomy (NCBI): domain Eukaryota; kingdom Metazoa; phylum Mollusca; class Bivalvia; order Cardiida; family Cardiidae; genus Serripes; species Serripes groenlandicus. The sequence continues at coordinate 55,284,539 of JASEVX010000013.1, read as the reverse complement.
CCGTGAAATTTCCCAAGTTCTGTACTTTGTCCGGAGCGATTGACTGTTTGTGCGAATTTGTGTTCATCCATCCGCCCGTCTGTCCGTTACGGTTTGCATTAATGGGTCAAAATGTTGTTTCTATTTTGCAGATTCATTTTAAAGTGGTCACACATATACATTGGAATGAGGAGACCGTTACAATATTTCGAACACTAATCCGATTCTGCTTTTTTTAAGGCGTAAACTCTTTTTTTCATATTATTTTCTTCGGCAATTGTCTCAATCAAGTTTCAATTTATCAATTTCAGACTTGGTGTTAAGCAAACTTATGACCTACAGATGTGCAGTGCACGTGAACCATACCTATAGCATGCTTTCGATTGTCTGCTATTTATCAGCATGATTCCAATATATAACGTGGATCTTAAGTGTTCACTGAACTGGAAAGTCAATATTTTGTCCTTCGTGATTTATTTTGCTTACACAAGAAAAGGGTCAAACTTTAATAAATTAGGTATTGGTTATAGGAGGGCAATCTATGTTGTTTCAAACATTTTTGGTTTGGTTTGTTTAAAGTCGATCATACATTGTTTCAATAATGTTTGTCTGTATAAATTATGCCTTATTTTTTCACCTTACATATGCCCCTATATCAATTTTAAGTACTTTCAACGCTTTGATTTCAATCCTGAGCATCATTCGGACTTTTCCGTAGATTACGGATAAGACCGAGTATTGTTCGGAATGCTTCTACTTCCTGTTCACATGACAGTTCGCAAACTTCCGGTCTAATTGAATGCTCTATTATTTTACATTAATTATACATTTTCTGGCGTTTTAACGGTGAAAAAAACCATGGCAGACCTGGCAAACATACAGGCCGTGATGGGAAATATAGATGACATAGAAAAAGGTAATCTATCGAGTTCCGGTGGTCTCTGATTTCCCGAAATTGGCTAAAATAAATGAAAAATATACCCTAAACTAATTTGATATTTCAAGTTGTAAAACAATCAAGTCCGTAGGTTTTTAGCGCTCTGGATATTTCATGTTAAGAACTCCTTAAACAAATTCTCTCAATCAAGGATTCTTCAAGTTCTCAAAGTCAAATTGCTTAACCCTTTCCAAAACGCCTCGGCACATGTTGACCATTTATTTAAAACATTTTGGTCCAAAGGAGTGTTCACAATGAGTATCTTCTCCTATTGCCACAATGTTTCAACTCTATTCAGAGATGTTCCATCTGTTTGCCTAGATGTTTTGTTGTCTGCCGCAGATGTGTTGTATTAATGAAATGATTAAGAATGCAATGGGATTATCGATATCTTAAAGGAAAGACACATTTACTCCTTCTCGCAGAGTTTAAAAAGATCCTAGTCAATTGTCAGGGGAACGGAGGTCAGCTATTTATTTCCCTAAATATCACTCTTATAAATAGATTGAATCCTATGTTGTGGTTACTCAAAAGTCACAGTCTGGTAAGGACCGCACATCCTTACTAAGGATTTAATTGTTGATTTTTGTTTTGTTCATAACAAATACATATCGAGTTCATGTAGTTTCAATAGTTTTGCATGAAGCCTACTATAAGTATTTAACCCTTTCCCTCATATAGACGCTTTCTGACGCCTCTGCAGCAGACAGCTTTTTGAAAACATAATGACAAACGAAGAAATTGCTCAAAACAAGCAATTCCTCACTTTGACACAATGTTTTCCATAGAGATTTTCTATTTTTAGACAAAATATGTTCAAAGTCGTCTGCTGCAGAATTGTTGTATGGGGGAAAGTGTTAAAAGTATACTCCAGGTGCCTATATTCTAGGATTGGCATATTTGTACAACCAAATAACTAGAAACTGTACAATAACGAAATAATGTCTAGATCAGAGCTTGATAGGATTTGTATTTCATGTTCTCAAATCCTCATAATTATGACGTCCTTAAAATTATGTTGTGGGTACTCAAAAATATTGTCTAGGTCAAAGTACCCAGAATATAAGGCTTGGTCAGAGCTGTAGATAAGGCGAGTATTTCAAATTTTAAAGTCCTTATTTGATACTCAAACCGTATGTTGTGGGTACTCAAAAGAATCGTCTCAGTGAGACGATTCTTATGATTACCCACAACATAGGGTTTGGTAGAGTCATAAGAAAAAATATTGACCATAAAAGACCTGTTAACTCCTCCTTATGTAGTCCTCTGCCGGGTAACTCAATTGGTAGCGTATCTGACTCGTGATCTGGAGGTCACGGGTTCGATACCCGGTTGCGGCGACATTCTTTCGGGCGATGTTTTCCATTGCCTCTCACCTCTGATCTATGTGAGAAAGTAGTCAGTGACTTCGAAAGAATGTTGTGTAAGTACTGGTGTGAGAAAGCCAGGAAAACATGGGTAGGTGCACTGACCGCCGTGATATGACCAAAGCTGTTGAAAGCGGCGTTAAACTCCAAACAAACAAAGCTTGGTGATATATTGCAATTTATTCCATTTCTCCAAATATTAAGACCTCTTTTCTATAATCCAAGCATATTAAGTATTGTACATCCGTGTTCAAAGAAATAAAGTTATCATTAATTAGAAATATATTGATTTATTTATGTACACATCATACTTAAAATGCTTTGGGCACTTTATAAAACGTTACTTTGATGTTTTTAACCCTTTCCCTGATAAAGTCTGCATTTGACACCTTTTGACACTAGACGAAAATGTTTTGGGAGAAAAATAAATCATTTTTAGAACTCTCTTTCATATTGAGTTGACAAAATTTACAGCTGACACATCTTTTCCCCATTGATATTAACAACTCTATGAATGACAGGTCATTGACCCCATTTAAATTGAAAGTTCACATTTTAGTTATTTTTCGAGCACATTGGTTGCTTTCTATTGCAAAAACCAAAATATGTAAATAATAAATATGTTTTCTGATGAGTTTTTCTGTAAAAAAATGCAAGAACAAATGCTGGACACATACTTCTGGATTGAAAACAAAATAGCTTTCAAAATTTACTGCTAGACCCAATTTGATGCTCAGCTATAATACTACATGTAGTGCAAAAATGATTCAATATGTATGATTAATTAAAATTAAGAATTCTGTATTAAAAATAAATAAAGGGTAATAAATTGCCCTAGGACACAATCTTTTTACTTCTTACAAAATGTACTTCTTTTTGGAAATTGTTGAATACATACACAATCTTTAAGTAAAGTTATATTGCAAAATAATGCAATGATTTAAGTCATTAAATGAAAGACCAAAATATCCTGTATACAAAATAAAATAATGGACGTAATGGAGGCCATTAGCTTGGTCTGATCTATAATTCCACATACAGCAAATCTATAACAGACAACTTTGAACCCATCAAAATGATCAAGGCAAATGTAGAGAAACACTCTTGGAATGAAAATATAGTTATTGAATAAAGTTGAAATGATTGAGGTAAAAGTAGGAATTGCTCATTTTGCTACTTTATTTTCAAATGTTGTATGCTTCAAATGCCTTTCCCTCATACAACAATTCTGCAGCAGAGACTTTGAACGTATTTTGTCAAAACATAGAAAGTCGCCATAATTGAATGGATAACCTATGACGAAAAGTGGAAAACATTGTGTCAAAAGGAGAAATTGCACGTTTTGTGGAATTTCTTCTTTTGTCACTATGTTTTCAAAAAGCCGTCTGCTGCAGAGGCGTCAGAAAGCATCTATATGAGGGAAAGGGTTAAAATGTGTCTGTATGTGGGAAAGGGTTAACTTAAATAACTTGGTTGGACATAGACCCTTTGGCTCCTTTTCAAGGACTCTGATGCTCTTATAAATTCCTCCCAATCGTCAATTTAACCCTTTCCCTCATATAGACGCTTTCCAACGCCTCTGCAGCAGACAGCTTTTTGAAAACATAGTGACAAAAGAAGAAATTGCACAAAACGTGCAATTTCTCCTTTTGACACAATGTTTTCCACTTTTTGTCATAGGTTATAAATCCATTCAATTATGGAGATTTTCTATGTTTTGACAAAATACGTTCAAAGTCGTCTGCTGCAGAATTGCCGTATGAGGGAAAGGGTTAAGAAAATAGTTTTCAACTTATAAAAATAAAAGTATGCTGTTGACAAAACATTTGGGATGTGGAGAAATGAATTCCTGATTTATACAATTGCTGAATTCATACAATGTTTTCCATAGTCACTTCTGCAGATGAATCAAAATGTTATTTAATATGTATAGGGGGAAAGGATGAACTGGACATATTTTCACATCTATTTCCTGGTTAACCCTTTCCCCCATATAACAACATGCATCTGATGATGAAAACATTTAAAAAAATCGAAAATCGACATAAATAAAAATATAAATTATTGAATAGAATTGAAAACATTGAGGCTGAATGAGAAATTGCTCATCATGACCAATTTCTCCTTTTGCCCCAAGGTTTTCAAAAGGCGTCTGCTGCAGATGTGTCAAAATGCGTCTAGGAAAGGGTTAATTTTGAATGAAGTATAACCCCTCGGTATCTGCAGGCGAAAGGTTAAAATATATTATATGTGCTGCAGCAAACTTTGGAAAGTAACAGTGGCTTGTTGGATTCATTTTAACTTTTATTTGTCTGGTTGATATAAGTGTTAACAAAATGTGACGCACATAGTACAGTGAATTGACTTCTTGATGGAGCGTCGACAATTTTCGCAATATATTTTTGACGTACTTGAAATCAATGTAAACACCATGCGACGTACATCAACATATTCTGTAGCGGATCATCGGATACAAACTCCGTCAGAAAGTGGAATTTATGATTTTAATTATCGGAGTTTGTCTGTCCCACTTGTGCCAAGCACGGTGTCCGAGGAAACATTGCAAGTTCTCAAGTTGAAATCTAAAACACTAAAAGGTGATGCATGTAAAATGAACTTCAGTTTAACACTTCTGCCTACAGTTTATTCCTCTTTATTGCAATTAACCCTTTCCCTCATATAGACGCTTTCTGACGCCTCTGCAGCAGACGACTTTTTGAAAAGATAGTGACAAAAGAAGAAATTGCTCAAAACGAGCAATTTCACCTTTTGCCACAATGTTTTCTACTTTTAGTCATAGGTTATCCATTCAGTTAAAGAGATTTTCCATATTTTGACAAAATATGTTCAAAAATCGTCCGATGCAGAATTGTTGTATGAGGGAAAGGGTTAAAATAAAAATATTCCTTATTCTATTTATGCTTAACCACTTTCCATAACAGATCTTCAGAATTCGCTGTGACTGAGTTGTTAGCATCAGAGAATAAAAATGGGCATCTCGGGTTTGATCCCCAGTCGCAGCACAACGGTTCTGGTGTAGTGCCCTAGAGCAAGGCACATTCCCTAGCCTAGTACTAGTTTGTTTACCCAGTGATCATGAATAAGGGAACTGTCACCATGATAAAACTGAAATAATTTTGATCTTGAATATGGAAAACCTAAATAAATGAATGTATATCTATTGATAGAATACAGTTGAAAATATTGTGGCAAAAGTATTGTTGATCTTGACGAATATTAATTTTCGTCACACTCATTTCAAATGTCATCTGCTGCAGTGTACCAAAAATGCATCTGCATGTGGGAAGGGGTTAATGCATAACAAAGTCATGTTTTCTTATGAAAGATAAAAAAAAAAAAATTCCATATAAAATAAAGTTCTTTAATTGGAGAAAACTTAAATGTTTGTGGTAAAAACTTAAATATGTGATTTTTGTATGTTTTAACAACAGGAGCTCAAGTTGCCACATCCCTGCTACAGCAAAGAGCAAATGATGTAAGAGCAACTGTTGTGAATTGGCAATCATATTTACAGTAAGTAGCAAATATCAATCCAACTCCCCCTTTCTCCTCCTTTCAGGGGATGTGAAACCGGGTGTCCCGGGTTCGATCCCCGGTCGTGGCACTACGGTCATGGTCGAGTGCTCTTGGGCAAGGCACATTTTCTAGCCTAGTACTGGTTTGTTTACCCAGGGATAATGAATAAGTGAACTGTCTCCGTGATATAACTGAAATAATGTTGAAAACGGCGTAAAACCCCAATAAAACAATCCTCCTTTCAACAGGGCCCAGATACATGTAGCTCGGTTGAAAGCCACACAGGCTTTCAATGTAGGGATTGTTAGTTTGAAACTTAGCTTGGGCAACATTCTTTCTAACTTTCTACCCATGTGCTAACAGTCTATGTGGAAAAGCAGCCAGTTGTTCACAAAGATTATTGTGTTCAGTACTGGTGTAAAATACAAGATAACACATGGGTTAGGTAAGCTGGCAGCCATGTCAACATGACGTCGCTGTGGTATAGCCTTTGCACTACCAATAAATCTAATCGGAAATTGAACCCATAATTTTAGATGACAGGGCTTATGTGTAGCAGTGATATAATTAAAATAATTTAGTAAATGGTATAAGAACCCCAATAAATCTAATCTAACATTGAACTTATTATTTTAAAGGTCAGGGCTTACCCGTATCTAGCCGTGAAATAACTTTTGAAAATGGTGCTAGAACACAGTCTGTCACCAATAAATCTAATCTGAAATGTTACTCAATTTTTCAGAGGTCAGATGATTTCCCATGATGACTATCAGTTTATCTCCAAGTTTGACAACGCCAATGGTGAACAGCGATGTATGATGCTTGGAGATCAACATGGGAAGAATCAGGTAAGGCTAGTTTAGCGTGATACAGCAGAGGTCCAGAAAAAAGAAGGTATACAGCTCTTTTCCCCACAATATCTCAACCAAACTCTAATTGAGACGATTCTTTTGAGTACCAGTCGAGTCCCAGTAGCTCAGTCGGTAACGACGCGAGCTGTCAATCCAGGGGTTGTGAGTTTGAATCCCGGTTAGGCCAACTTTCTTTCCGACGTTTGACATCTTTCACCAATGGATTAAGTCTTATGTGGAATAGCAGCCAGTTGTGTGGAGTACTGGTGTGAAAAAACAGAAAACACATGAGTAGGTGAACTGGCCGTCCTTATTATGACTGAGAAATTGTTAAAAACGGCGTTAAACCCCAATCAATCAATCAATCTTCTGAGTACCACAACATAGCTCTTTTTCCAACACTATCTCTCTTATCATCCAACCAAATCCTATGAAGTGGGTACTCGAAAAGATCGTCTCACTGAGACGATTCTTTTGAGTACCCACAACATAGGGTTATAAGGTCAAATAATGATTTTAGAACATGCAACATGCCCCCCTATCTAGACCTCTGATACAGATAACCCTTTCCAGGTACAGAAGCTTTTTGACACCTCTGCAGCAGACGACTTTTGAAAACATTGTTGCAAAAGGAGAAATTGATCATAAAGAGCAATTTGTCCATTTTATCGCAACGTTTTCGATTCTATTCAATAATTACATTGATACCAAAGTTTTGCCTACTGTTGATTTGCTGTATGTTGGAAAGGGTTAACCCTTTCCCTCATACGACAATTTTGCAGCAGACAACTTTGAACATATTTTGTGAAAAAAAATAGAAAATCTCATTAATTGAATGGATGACCTATGACTTAAAGTGGTAAACATTGTGGCAATTTCTTCTTTTGTCACTATGTTTTCAAAAAGCCGTCTGCTGCAGAGGCATCAAAAAGTGTCTGTATGAAGGAAAGGGTTAAATAAAATGTCTAGATAAGGAAGTGTCAACTTGTTTTTACTCCACAATATCTCTCTTATTAATCAATTAACCCTTTCCCTCATATAGACGCTTTCTGACGCCTCTGCAGCAGACAGCTTTTTGAAAACATAGTGACAAAAGAAGAAATTGCTCAAAACAAGCAATTTCTCCTTTTGCCACAATGTTTACCACTTTTAGTCATAGGTTATCCATTTAACTTTCTATTTTTAGACAAAATATGTTCAAAGTCGTCTACTGTAGAATTGTTGTATGAAGGAAAGGGTTAAACACTAGCTTGTTGATACTCATGCTGAGACATGGGATCTGTTAACCCGTTCCCACCTGCAGACGCATTTTGGCACATCTGCAGCAGACGACTCTTGAAAACATTGTAGCAAAAGGAAAAAATTGCTCAAGACAAGCTATTTCTCCTTTTGCCACAACGTTTTCAACTGTATTCAGTAATTATACCTTCATTTATAGAGACTTTCCATATTATATGCTTAATGTCTTCAAAGTCGTCTGCAGATTTGTTGTATGTGGGAAAGAGTTAATAAAATATGGATTCTAAACCTGATTCAGCTCCCTTATTTAGAGCTCTGTTCAAATAATCCATTGCTGACATGTATAATTTGAGAACAAGAGTATTTATCTAATTTGTAGATATTATGCCCCGTTACAGTTTGATATCACAGACATTTAAACCTTTCCCACATACAGATGTCTCTGCAGCAGACGTCTTTTGAAAACATGTACGACAAATATGGTAACATCCACAATTTCAGATGTAAAATGTTATTTATCATACCATCATTCGATACCATTCAATCTAGGATATATCATACATGTATCTCATACATTGAGCATATCTGAACACAAACTTTTACCTTAAATATATTGAAACAAATCAAGTTGAAATATTTTTCATTATTTTATGTACACTTATGTGTCAAATAAGGATTTAACCCTTTCTCTCATATAGACGCTTTCTGACACCTCTTTCTGATAGCTTTTTGAAAACAAAGTGACAACAGAATAAATTTCTCTTTTTGTCACAATGTTTTCCACTTTTAGTCTTAGGTTATCCATTCAATTATAGAGATTTTCTAAGTTTGACAAAATATGTTCAAAGTGGGCTGCTGCAGAATTGTCGTATGGGTGAAAGGGTTAAGAGCCTGAAGTGCACTCCTTATTTAGAGCCCAGGGTTCAATTTTGAACTTCGTTTGTTTCAGCTTGCCAAGACGTTTTTCAACCTGATGAGCCATATAGCCAAAGATCAGACCCTGCAGTACATACTTACCATGCTAGATGATGTCTTACAGGTAATTAAGTGCCTCCTTCAGTGGTGTAGTGATAGAGCATCCGATTCGAGGTGCGTGAGTTTGCGGGTCATACCAAAGACTTTAAAAGTGGTAGTAATGGCTTTCCCTCATCGGTGCTCAGGGTTGTTTGGTTAGCATCATGATTGACTCGCTGATGTCAAGATATAAGGACACTGGTAACTCATCCAGGAAACTCTGTGATATAATAAACAAAAAAACATTTCCAAAAAATGGGTAATTTAGTCTTAACCTGTTACCACATGCAGACACATTTTCAATTTAGATGTTTATGAATATGCAGCAGAATGCTTTGGAAAACATTGTGGTTAATGGAGAAATTACTGAAAATGATCTAATCATTCCCTGTATGAATTTACTCCGAATGACTGTCCTTCATTTGTATAAGAGATTGAACAACATTGGTATGGGAGACTGTTTTTAACTGTACCAGGTACAGGAAATTGATGAGTGTATATATGTGTGTGTTTGACTATTCTGACACTGTACACGAATTTAGTCTACTTCAGTTGACATGCATGTATTTAGTTACCAGACTGATGATTATTATCATAAAAGCAGCTTGTCTGCGTGTTTCTTGGCTTTCTTAGCATTCAAAGTTGGAGACATTTTACATTTCAGGAGGACAAATCAAGGGTGGAAATATTGAAACAGTACTCCCGTAAAAACAAAGAATCCGTGTGGACCCCATTTTTACATCTACTAGATCGTAATGACAGATTCATAGTAAACCAGGTTAGTGTGTGAAAGGGCTGTAAAATAATGTAATGTAATAATCCCCTCTGACCCACATACAAGAAATCTGCAACAGACAACTTTGAAAGCATCTTGTTGAAAATGTCAAATATCTCGCCGGACCGATTGTGATTTTAAAATTTCCGGAGCCCTGTATAATTTAATTATACCCCCCACGAACAAGTTTTGGGGGGGTATATAGGAATCACCTTGTCCGTCTGTCTGTCTGTCTGTCTGTCCATATGTCTTGTAAGCGCAACTCCTCCTTAACGGCTGGACCGATTCTGATGAAACTTTACACAGTTGCAGTACACAACCTGAGGATGTGCATGAAGTAAGATTATCCATGTCCGTGCGTCCGTCCGTCCGTGTCCGTCTGTCTGTCTATATGTCTTGTAAGCGCAGCTCCTCCTTAACGGTTGGACTGATTCTGATGAAACTTTACACAGTTGCAGTACACAACCTGAGGATGTGCATAAAGAAAGATTATCCCGGTCGGAAATATATCTGTACGTCCGTCCGTCTGTCCATATGTCTTGTAAGCGCGGGACAGGGGGGTATCCTTTTGTGAGTTCACTCACAGTTCTAGTTTAATTTAACATATACATTAACTAACCTCTCATACGCTCACCTACCCTCCTTTTCCCCTCTCTTGCTCTCTCTCTCTCCATTCTCTATTCTGTATTTTTTTGTCCCCCGCTTTAGCGAAAGCGTGGGGACTATTATTTCTCATTCGTCAGTCAGTCAGTCCGTCAGTCCGTCCGTCAGTCACGCTGTCACAAAAACTTTAACCTTGGTCATAACTTCTGAACCGTAATAGGTACTGCTTTCATATTTCACATGTGTATTCCTTGTGACAACCCCTTTCCATCAATACCAATTTTTTTGACCTTGTGACCTTGACCCTGGCGGGGGACCAGAATTCTCTGAATTTGCTTGTTTTTCTTGTATGATAAATCACAAAGCTAAAGTATTTTCTGAATTTGTTAAATATTCACCGTGCTTCCTGTAAATCAATCTTTATTGGAGAGGACCTAAAATAGGCTATGAGCTTTTAGTCCAATCCATTTCTCCATTGTATATTTCTTGATGTTTCCTACTATGTAAAACATATGAGAATTAAATATGTTTAAACTAATAAGAAGTGGACTAGTCTTACGGACAACCTTTGTTTTATCTCAATTTTTTTCAGAACAAAAGACACTAAAAATAACAGGTTAAGAATTAAAAATGGATAATATATGATGCATTTATATAATTACTATTTTATAAATCAACTTTTGTAATCTAAATCAACATTTTTGTTTACCTTTCATGAACTAACCAGACAAGTCGCATCATTGCCAAAATAGCCTGTTGGGGAAAGGAGGCCATGGAGACGAATGACCTAAAATTCTATCTAAACTGGCTGAAAGAACAACTGAAGTTACTGGTACATGTTTAATTCTTTTAACTGTTATATGTTTTTGTTCTATGTTATTGGTTTATATTATTGTTATTATTGGTATATAATTATTATTATGTCTCCCCCTGTATACAGGGGAGATATATTGTTTTTGTCCTGGGCTTCTGTCCTTCTGTCTGTCTGTCCGTCTGTCCGAAATCGTGTCCGCTCCATATCTCCAAGACGGCTTGAAGGATTTTCATGAAACTTGGCTCACATATTCACCTCATCAAGGCGACGTGCAGAACCCGCGTCTCGACAATATAGGGTCAAGGTCAAGGTCACGCTTGAAGGTCAAAGGTTTGAGGCTTTATTTCGTGTCCGCTCCATATCTCCCAGACGGCTTGAAGGATTTTCATGAAACTTGGGTCACATGTTCACCTCATCAAGGCGACGTGCAGAACCCGCGTCTCGACAATATAGGGTCAAGGTCAAGGTCACACTTGAAGGTCAAAGGTTTGAGGCTTTATTTCGTGTCCGCTCCATATCTCCGAGACGGCTTGAAGGATTTTCATGAAACTTGGGTCAAATGTTCACCTCATCAAGGCGATGTGCAGAACCCATGTCTCGACTGTCTGTCTGTCTGTCCCAAATTTATAGGTTGGAATGTTTTGAGAGATTTTGACAGATATTTGAGGGGAGACATCTGTTTTTTGCAAAAACAATTCTAGTTATTGTATACTTTGATATTGTTCCTTCTTGTTTCCATATGAACAAAGGATGCAATATCATTTGATATTGCACGGGTTGATATTGCACTGGAATCTTTTTCACGTGACGCTAAGGACGGAACTATTTCCATACACTAACATTACAAAGCGCTCTCATCCAACCTTTCATGATTTAGAGACCAGCTAACTTCTACTTCTACTTTGTTACTGTCAGGGCTTAGTGCATCACAGGCAAGTAAAGCCATTAAAACGGTTAAAACAACTAATTAGGCATATTTACAAATATAAATGAAATAAAAAAAACATCTGTGTTGTTTAGGCTGTGTATCAATGTAGACGGGACTTAAATCCGTTTACAGATGTGATCTGCTCAAGGTTCGACTCTCTGATAGTCCTAGGAAAAAGCTGTGCTTATACGTTTCGTATTACATTGTTTGGTACATCTTTTATAGATGACACGTAGTGAAAAAATCGATAGACATACACAAAGCCCAATCTGATCTATTTATAGCGTTAGCTATGCTAGTAAATACGTACGTAGTTTCTGACGTAATAATGTGATGTGTACATCAATAATATTGCTCGATTGTTGTTTTGATTGTCGTTGACGATCTATTATAAGTGTATCAACACATAAAGAGGGATTCATAACTGCTAGGATGAATAAGCAAATGATTGTTTTAAAGGTAGGTCTTCAGATTTGTATTGTTATCCTCCGATGTGAAGTTTATCAACGCAGTAGCATTTATATGTATATCAAAGATGTGTGTTCGCTTTACTGAACATACTGCGAGGTCAAAAGGCCTTTTTAAAGAGGCATCTAAATCGTAATAAAAAAACAAATATCCAGGCGTAAATACAAGAATAAGATAATACACGAGTTCTGAATGAAAAACACTGTTAGAAAAGGCGTTACACATCATTTTGTCGACGAGTCCAATTTCGAGTGGACAACAATGGCGGTTCGTAAATTATATTTTCCGCGACCTTAGCAACCAGCGTAAAGGAGAGTATATATAATCCAGAACGACTGTTAATTTTCTAATAGTGTGATGTGTTTAAAACAAACAAACAAAACAACACATTTTAAATAGCCAATATCAAATTATATAATAAAAAGGTTATTGCATGATTATGGGAATCTATTGTGTTGGGACTCGCAAGCTCGGGCAACTCAGACTCAGCCGAAGGAACTCGTCTAACACAATATTTTCCCATATTGATGCAATAACCTATATTATTTGTATATATATGTATAATTGTTATTTAATTGCTATTATTGGTGGGTATATATATAATTTTTATCTTATATATAATTGTCATGTCAATCATATTATGGGTATATACAATTGTTATTTGATTGGTACATTTGTATATGTAATTGCTATTATATTTATTGTTATTATTGGTATTTATAATTGTCATAACCCCTTCAAAGAAGAAGGAGTATATAGGAGTCACTGTGTCGGGCAGTCTGTCTGTCTGTCTGTCTGTTGGTGGGGAGTCATATTTTGTCCGGCCTATTTCTTACAAACCACTGGATGGAATTCAATACAATTTTACATGAAGCTTCTATACCAAGAGGAGGTGTGCACATCCTAAAGGGGTTATAATTGCATGATATTTTACAGAGTTATGGCCCTTTTACTAATTAAGTTATGGTCTAGGTCTAGGTGCTGTTTAGGGGGTATTTATCATCTTCAGTGATAGTTTTAGTTTTTATTGTTATTAATGATATATAAATATAATTGTTATTTTATTGTTATTATTGATATATATAATTGTTATTATTGGTATATATAATTGTTATTATTGGTATATATAATTGCTATTTTATTGTGGTTATCGGTATATATAATTGCTATTTTATTGTGATTATAGGTATATATAATTGCTATTTTATTGTGATTATCGGTATATATAATTGCTATTTTATTGTGGTTATCGGTATATATAATTGCTATTTTATTGTGATTATAGGTATACATAATTGCTATTTTATTATGATTATAGGTATATATAATCGCTATTTTATTGTGATTATCGGTATACATAATTGCTATTTTATTATGATTATAGGTATATATAATTGCTATTTTTTTGCCACCAATTGGCTGTATGTGGGATGGTAGTCATTTGCGTTGGAAGAATGATAGGTTGAGTACTGGTACGAGAGAACCAGGGGTTAGTTGTACTTGGCAGCGTGATAAAATGAAATAATGCTTAAGTCTTTAACACAAATCAATCCTTTATGATTGAAGCTTTAAGTTTTATATAAATCGCGCTCGATGTCTGCTTCCTGGAAGGACTAAACCACTACTCAGAGGTCCAGATAAGAACGGTTTACAGCTCTTTTCCCAACAATATCTTTATAATTCAACCAAACCCTAAGTTGTGGGTACTCAAAAGAATCGTCTCATTGAGACAATTCTTTTGAGTACCCACAACATAGGGTTAGTGGATAAAATAAGGATTTTAGAACAATCAAAACGCTCCTTATCTAGAGCTCTGACTACTCACACTGTTTGTGTGGTAAAAAACAAAGGCAGAACCAGCTCATCACAGGATTCGAATCCAAGACCTTTAGTATGAGAGGTCTATGCTCTAACACTGCACCACTATCATCCATATATATGACCTATATACTTCATGTTTTTCAAGGGCAATGAATACATTCAGACCGCAGCACGAAGTTTACAGATGATGTTACGAGTTGACCAATACAGAACTGTGTTTGTTCAAGTCGACGGTATAAATACGTAAGTAACCTTCAAGTTAGAACGAATCTGCACTTAACCTTTTCCCATCTGCAGACGACTTTTATAAACCATGATGAGCAATTTCTCCTTTGGCCACGATGTTTTCAACTTGATTTAACAATTAATCTTTTATGGAGATTTTTCAGGTTTTTGTCACTATGTTTTCAAATTCGTCTGCTGCAGATTTGTTGTATGTGGGAAAGGGTTAACAAATATGCAGCAGATGACTTTGAAAATATTTAAGTAAAAATATGGATAAGTCAGTCAAAATGGCAGTATATAAATTTACAAATTATAACCTTGGAACACAATATTGGTTTCATATACATGAACAAACATAAACATTTTACCAGATAAAATTGTTAATGAAACGAGGTTAAACTCCTAGCATCCCTTTCCCACTTAGTTTATTATACCCCCTTCAAAGAAGAGGGGGTATATAGGACTCACTGTGTCAGGCTGTCGGTCGGTCGGTCGGAAGCCATATTTTGTCCGGCCTATTTCTTACAAACCACTGGGTGGGATTCAATAAAATTTTACATGGAGCTTCTATTCCGAGAGGATATGTGCATATCCTAAATGGGTTACAATTGCATGATATTGTACAGCGTTATGGCCCTTTTACTAATTAAGTTATGGTGTAGGTCAAGGTACAGTTTAGGGAGTATTTATCATCTTCAGTGATAGTTCTAGTTATTTTCTGTCCACATCAAATCTGCAAGTCGTTGGCTGCACATTTGTTTTATGTGGTATAGGGATTACCACAAAAGTGTCGCTTGTTTTAGGAAAATGTAAATAATAGAGTTATGTTACACTGTTCAAATTTGATAACTGTAAAACACGTTTTATTTGTGTTTGATTAATTTACACTAATATTTGCGAATTGATTTAGTTCAGGATTTCTAGACATACAGTTTAGTGTCAGTACTTTGATTTTTTTTTTTCTATTTGTACTTACAGTTTAGTGTCGGTATTAGATTCACCAAAGATGGGATTCCAGATCCAGTATCAGCTGATTTTCTGTCTCTGGTGTTTGTCCTTCAATCCTGTTTTATTGGACAAAATGAGCAGGTAAGTCAAACCTGCTTCAATCCATTTTACCACATGCAGACGCCTTCTGATGCCTCTGCAGCAGACAAATTTTGAAAACATTGCGACTAAAGATGAAATTGCTCATAATGTGCATATGTCCTCCTTTTGTCACAATGTTTTCAACTTTATTCAATTATTGTATTTTCATTTACAGATATATATTTTCATATGTTTTGCCAAAATGTTTTACAGTCGTCTGCTGCGGATTTTTTGTATAAGGGAAAGGGTGTAAAGACAAATTAGCTGTCATTTTCTCCACGTTTTCCCAAAACTCGAACCTTGATGCTAGTTAGTGTTGGGCCGATGATCGATTATAATTGAAAGTTGTTCGGTTATGCATCACATTGGCGATAATCGATTGCATTTTACCACAATCGATTATCAATCGGTTCACCGTTTTTGCTTAATTTATGCTTGATTAATATTCTCTTCCACAAGGGAGAATACTCTCGCAGTCATGTTTGAAAACTCATGTTTGGTGGGCTAGCATGTAAATACAACAACTTGAGATCGAAAAAAAGTGTTTTTTTGGCAATAAAAGGATACAACCTAGTAAAGACAAGACATTAAGCCGGTATATTTTTTTTATCAAACATAAATAATAAGAATCATTGCGAACAATGAGGCTTGTTAAATACAATACTGTATGAACCGATTATATAATCAATGTCTAATTGAATGAGGCAAAGCGATTGTAACCGATAATCGATTGAAAAAATTGGAACCGATGGCCCAACACTAATGCTAGTCATTATAAATAAAAGAGACTTTTAAAATAAGTTACAAACAGTTGAATTGTTGAAAAATTAGAAAAAATATTTTATCACATTACCTCTCAACAATGACTGAATATTTCTTTTTGACAACATTATTTAAAACCCGTCTCTAATTCAAATGCCTTTTGCCACAACTTTTTCAACTCTATTCAATAAATTTCTTTTATAACGATTTTCCTTATTTCTTGTGTAACCCTTTCCCTCATATAGATGCTTTCTGACGCCTCTGCAGCAGACAGCTTTTTGAAAACATAGTGACAAAAGAAGAAATTGCACAAAACGTGCAATTTCTCCTTTTGCCACAATGTTTCCCACTTTTTGTCATAGGTTATCCATTCAATTATGGAGATTTTCTATGTTTTGACAAAATACGTTCAAAGTCGTCTGCTGCAGAATTGTCGTATGACGGAAAGGGTTAAAGAGAGATTTCCAATGTTGCCTATATGTTGTATATCAAAGTCGCCTGCTGTTAACTTGTACATTTGTATGTGGTAAAGGGTCTATTTCTCCCGACACCGATACATCAGTCACAATGCTATTTCGAGGGCTTGGCGTGAAACGGTTGTAACTCAAAACCTATTTTGAAAACCTTGGATTAGGGGCAATTTTGACCCTTTTGTAAACAATGCAAATTTAGGTGCCATTGCTCAGAACGAGCAATGGCACCTAAATTTGCATTGTTTACCAAGAAAAATGATTTAACGCTTATAAAGACTTTGTGGCGAGGTGATTAACCTTGGTAAAAAAAATACCAATTTTAGTTACAACCGTTTCACGCCAAGACCTCGATTTCCGCAACCTTGACTGCCAAGGAGGGTAGCAATTTCTACTAATTTTTAATGACCAGACCGGGGATCGAACCGCCCCAAATATGAACACTCTAACCATCTATATGTCTATATGTTGATGTTAATGTTTGTTTTATTTGTTTTCAGGAGTAACACAATTCCAGTTCTATCAGATATTCTTAGTGATACAGTGAAAGAAAAAGTTTCCAGGATTATTCTCGCCACATTCCGAGTGAGTTGAAAATCATATATCTTTGAGAGTTCTAGATAATCTGGTATTTTCCTACTGATATCACTCTTATGTCTGAACGCTTCTTTTGAGTACCCACAAAATAGGGTTTGAGTGTCGAGTAAGGATTTTGGAATGTGAAATACATTTATGTGTCTTATTTAGAGCTCTGATCAATGACATGATACAACTCGAGGGCTTGGCGTGAAACGGTTGTAACTCAAAACCTATTTTGAAAACCCTGGTTTAGGGGCAATTTTGACCCCTTTGTAAACAATGAAAATTTAGGTGCCATTGCTCAGAACGAGCAATGGCACCTAAATTTGCATTGTTTACCAAGAAAAATGATTTAACGCTTATAAAAAAGACTTTGTGGCGAGGTGATTAACCTTGGTAAAAAAAATACCAATTTTAGTTACAACCGTTTCACGCCAAGCCCTCGAACTGTTTGTTCAGCTACATCTATGCGCGATATGTATATTTATTATACCTCACGTGACTTTGTAACGTTAAATTCTCATATACTCATCATGGGCAATTTCTTACTGTCTCATGCTAACAGTACGTTTTTGACCGGTTAACAGTATACTGTTACATGGCACGCGCGTGAAAATGTTGGTTATGCACGTGCATGACGTCATTTCAAACAATAACGTCACCTTTTAGATGCGCGTGCCATGTAACAGTATACTGTTAACCGGTATATTCATATGTGTGTGTTACATTGTTGTAGATCTACCCATATTCACCTCCCCTACAAAGGTACAGACTAGATTGAATAAACGTGTAATTTTGTTCGGTATAATAAAATAAATATTGCATGGCTTCCAGTGTGACAGTACATATTGTCAACATTCGGTAAAATACTGTTAACCTCGGCTTCGCCTCGGGTAACAGTATTTTCCTCATGTTGACAATATGTACTGTCACACTGGAAGCCATGCAATATTTATATAGTGCTTTATGCAACGGTAGTAATGGCTTTCCCTCCTTGGTACTCCGTAGTATGGCCCTAGCATTATGACTGACCCATTGGTGTTGGGATTAATATACCAGTAGTACTGGTAACTTACCAAGAAATGCTGTTAAATAGCTGAGAAACTGTTGGAAGCAGAGTATAACATCATACAAACAAACAAAGCTTTGTGCAAGCTGAGAGAAATATGAAAAAATAATAAAACTTTAATGAATAATAATGCTGATTTCTTGAAATGCTTATTTAAAGAACCTATCAAATTTTCAGTATTAAAATAAGAATTGTAATTGAGGACAGATGGTATTGAAAAAACTCCCCTTTTTCTCTATACTTATTCTATCAAAAATTTATGCTATCATTTGTAGTGAATTCCTATATTAATACCCCCATGATATTTTCCAACTCGTTTACTGAAGATTTGTATTATGCGGAAAAGGGTTAGTTAACCCTTTCCCTCATACGACAATTCTGCAGCAGACGACTTTGAACGTATTTTGTCAAAACATAGAAAATCTCTATAATTAAATGGATAACCTATGACAAAAAGTGGAAAACATTGTGACAAAAGGAGAAATTGCACGTTCTGTGCAATTTCTTCTTTTGTCACTATGTTTTCAAAAGACGTCTGCTGCAAATGCGTCGGAATGCGTCTGCAAGTGGGAAAGGGTTAAAGAAATGATCGAGCAACAATTTTATCTTTAAGCCACTGGAATCAAAGTAATTGCCCTGTCTGTGGTAGTAACTTTTCCACAAAAACCATAAATCCAATGGTTGAAAACGAATGTCTGCCATAGTGACTTTTGTCAATCGTCGTAAGGAATGTTGGCCGAGCTTGTACTCTAAATCACGACCCCTGGATTGACAGACCGCATCGCTACAGACTGAGCTACTAGGGCTTGTCTGGTTAAAACTTGAACATTGGCCATGTATCTTTTGACCCATTGGAGATAGGGCTTTCGTAGTTGACATTGTATGTGTGTTCATTGTGGCAATTTATTCCTTGTAATTCCGAATTCATTTGTCTTTCACAAACACGTTTCTTTTACCATGTTTTCAGAATTTGTTAGAGAAACCCGAAGAGAAAGAGGTGACCCAGGAGAATGCGTTGTCTATGGTACAGTGCAAAGTGTTAAAGCAGCTGGAACTGTTGGAAGCCCGACGATTCGACGATCCCGATATCGTGGAAGATCTTCAGTTTTTACAGGAAAAACTTCAGGAATCTATACAGGATCTCAGGTATGTGTCTTATGGTGTTTCAGTATGTTTGTCATTTAAGTAAAAGAATCATACATATTGACATGATAATGATGATGAAAATCACCCTGGTGTTTTATGCCTCTTTCAACAATTGTTTAGATACATCACAGCATTTCCTTGGTAAGTTACCAATACTACTGGTCCATTTATCCCGACACCTGCCAGTCAGTCGTAATGCAACCCCGCAACCCTGAGCACCAAGGACGATTCATTAGAGTACCCACAACAAAGTTTTTAAAGATTAAATACAGCTATGACCAATAGCTCAGATACGCACTGCTTATCTGACATGTATTAACAAGAATCGTCTGCTTTAGAAACATCTGACAAAAGAAATGGGATATTTATAAAAGTGGATTTTGATATTGGGTGAGAACATTGTGTGAAAAAGAGAAATTACTGGCAAGTTCTCCTTACCTTAAGATGTTTTCAGAAGTTGTCTGCTGCATCATTTGCATCAAATATAGTGTCTGTGTCAGGGAAGGAGATATTTGTTTGTCTACTGTTCATTTTTGTGTCACCTGCGTAGCATGGTAGGCACTTAGGGATTACTTTTTTTTTGTCCGGCGTCTGTCTGTCCGTCACACTTTTTCGTCACTTTTTTTCTGTCAAAAATTGAAATTTTCTGACAAGGCCCCGGCAGGTGACACACGTGCTCCGAGGAGCACTCCATTCTAGTAATGTTTGTTTGTCTACTGTTCATTTTAATGTTTGTTTGTCTTCTGTTCATTTTAATGTTTGTTTGTCTACTGTTCATTTTAATGTTTGTTTGTTTTCAAGTCATTTTGATATTTGTTTGTCTACTGTTCATTTTAATGTTTGTTTGTCTTCAAGTCATTTTGATAATTGTTTGTCTACTGTTCATTTTAATGTTTGTTTGTCTTCTGTTCATTTTAATGTTTGTTTGTCTTCAAGTCATTTTAATAGATAATTGATTGTCTACTGTTCATTTTAATGTTTGTTTGTCTTCAAGTCATTTTGATATTTGTTTGTCTACTGTTCATTTTAATGTTTGTTTGTTTTCAGTTCATTATAATGTTTGTTTGTTTTCAGTTCATTATGATGTTTGTTTGTCTAATGTTAATTTTAATGTTTGTTTGTTTTCAGTTCATTATTATACCCCCAGATACATAGCACATGGGGGCTATATAGGAGTCATGCTTGTCAGTTTGTCCGTCGGTTGGTTAGTCCGTTTGTCTGTGGACATTTCTTGTGAACACTATTTCTCAGCAACCCTTGGTCAGAATTCAATATAACCTCGCAAGAATGATTGATACCAAGGCTAGTTGTGCATATTGTCGGGGTGTTGCACTGGAATTATTTTTTAAATTTTTAAATTAGTTATGACCCCTTGAAGTTCTCATACATATGTATATTGTCAGGCACCAGCTGGGGGTATTCATCACATTCAGTGATATTTCTAGTTATGTTTGTTTGTCTACTGTTCATTTTAATGTTTGTTTGTTTTCAGTTCAATTTGATGTTTGTTTGTCTACTGTTCATTTTGATGTTTGTTTGTTTTCAGTTCATTTGATCAGTATGTGACGGAGATAAAGTCTGGCCGATTGGAGTGGAGTCCTGTACACAAGAGCGATAGATTTTGGAGAGAGAACGCAATTAGACTTAATGAGAAAAACTATGAACTTTTAAAGTAGGTTGTTATTCTAGTAAATTTATCATTTCCTTTATTCAGCAATTCTGGAGCAGACAACTTTGAATACATCTCATAACAAATATAGAAAGTCTTTGCAATTGAGAGCGTTATTATTGAATAGATATGAAAATATGAAAATGGCATAAGTACTGGTAAATTTTCAAGGAAGCAGACATCGAGATTAATTAATATATAAGCTGAAAGTTTCCTTCACAATTGAGGTAAAATAAAAAAGTTTAAACTATTAAAACAAAGATTGCCTGAAATTAAACACGAAACAAACAAACATATAACACCACACAAATATTACTTGATAATACATCTCATAAAAAATATAAAAAATCTCTACAATTGAGAGTTATTATTGAATAGATATGAAAATAAGGAGAAATTGCTCGCTGTGAGTATTTTTTGCTTTTCCAAAATGTTTTCAAGAGTCATCTACTGCACATGCGCCAAAGTGGTTCCGCATGTGAGACAGGGTAAATATAATAGTTTGTATATAATTGATGTTAAACATCAAGCAAATAGTATTTATGGAAAACCAAAAAAGCATGTAAAAGACTAGACAAACATAACATGACATTTAACACCAAACAAATAAAATAAAGACTAGTCAAGCATTGCATGATATTTGAATTCAAACAAATATTACAGGACATTCGATACCAAACAAGAGTTTCACTTTTCCCTGCAAACGGCACAAGTACTGGTACATTTTTCAAGAAGCAGACATTGAGATTAATATATAAGCTGAAAGCTTCTTTCATAATTGATGTAAAAAAGAAAAGTTTAAATTAAACACATAATACTAGAAATTATACACAAAACAAACAATATATTGTGTATATAACACCACACACATATCACTTGATAATAAACTCCAAACATTATGTATTGCAGGATATTAGTGCGGTTATTGGAGGGCAGCAAAGATCCATTAATACTATCTGTAGCCGCCCATGACATCGGTGAATATGTTCGGTATTACCCAAGAGGGAAAAAGTAAGAAATTATTCGGGTTTTGTGTTGCAAGGGCTAAGCCCCAGTAGATCAGTTGGTAGCAACGCAGGCTGTCAATCCAGAGATTGTGACTTAGAATTCCAGCTCAAAAAACATTTTTTCTCATGTTTGACAAAAGTGACTATGACAAGTATCATTCGTCTTTCACCAACGGGCTTCCTTTGGTGAAAAGCAGCCAGTTGCTTGGAAAGTATGTTGTGTGGAGAACTGGTGTGAGACAGCCAGGAAACACATGAGTAGGTGAACTGGCCACACCATGATATGACTGAAAAAATGTTGAAGACGGCGTTAAACCATAATCAATTTATGGCTCAGGGAGAAAAGGAAACATTTTCCCTGTATTTGTTTTTATTTTTGTTTTTCTGCTGCCACTATTTTAATTACTGGTATATTAGCTGACAACATATTGCACGCTTCATGCAAAACTGTTTTGCTTGAAGCCATCAACATATGTGTTTTCAAACACAACACACTTGTTTGTTCATACCATTACCATGAAAGCTATAGGTCTTTTACATCAGTATAGACTCTTATCTTGCATAACATTCTTTCGGCCGCCTCGGTGGTGTAGTGGTAGAGTGTTGCAGGTTTGATCCCTAATCAGGTCATACCATAGACTTTAAAAATGGTAGTAATGGCTGCCCTCTTTTGCCCTTAGGGTTGCGGGGTTAGCATTATGACTGACTGGCTGGTGTCAGGATGAATGGACCAGTAGTACTGGTAACTTAGTCAGGATCACCCAGATATAACTGAAAAATTGTTGAATCAATCAATCAATGACCTTTTTTCAGTTCGGTCGTTATCTTCAGTGTAATCTTCTCAAGTACTCTTAGTTATCTTTTTAACTCTTTTCAACATATAATAAGTCTTCAGAAGAAAACACCAAGGCAATTTTTTTTAAAATCTCTCATAACTAAAGTACACATATAATTATTGATTACAGTTGTTAACATTGTTGCAAAGAGAAAAATTGCAAATCATTAGCAAATTTCTCCTTTCCTTCAATGTTTTCTAAAGTCGTCTGCTCCGGAATGCTTCAAAACGTGTCAGCATTAACCCTTTCCCACCTGCAAATGCATTTTGAAGCAATAGCAGCCGACGACTTTTGAAAACATTGTGTGACCAAAGGTGAAATTGGTCATGATGAGCAATTATCATTTGGCCACAATGTTTTCAACTTTATTTAACAATTAAGCTACCGGTATATTTTATTCAAGATGTTTTTAAAGTCGTCTGCTGCAGATTTGTTGTATGTGGGAAAGGGTTAAAGCAGATGACGAATTTGAATATATAATATCAGGTAAACATTTATCCCTTTCCCAAAAACAACACAACCGCAGAAGACTTTAATTACCCTTTCCCTCACATAGACGCTTTCCGACGCATCTGCAGCAGACAGCTTTTCAAAAACATAGTGACAAAAGAAGAAATTGCTCAAAACTTTAGTCATAGGTTACCCAAATTTTCTATTTTTTGACAAAATATGTTTAAAGTCGTCTGCTGAGAATTGTCGTTTTGAGGGAAAAGGGTAATTAACGTTTTGGCAAAAATATGAAAAGATTCTATAAATGAAAGATAAATAATATTGTTGAATAGAGTTGAAAACATTGTGGAAAAGGAGAAATTGCTCATCATGAGCAATTTCTCCCTTTTGCTACAATGTTTTCTAAAGTTGTCTGCTGCTGAGGCATCAGAAAGCGTTAGTACATGGGAAAGGGTTAAAAATGATTAAAACTCTCTATTGCAGTGTTATTGAACAGCTTGGTGCCAAACATTTAGTGATGCAGTACCTGGTTCATGAAGATCCGAATGTGAGATATGAAGCTTTGATTGCAGTCCAGAAACTTATGGTCCATAATTGGTATGTGATTTTACATTCTCATTGTATGATATTGGATCTGACAAATGGCATTAACTGTCGTCTGGAATTGACCCTATACATTATAATATTCTATCCAAGCATATAAGCTAAAAGGAGATTTTATAGCTTGACTATTCGAAGCATATGGAGAGATTACATTCACTTGTGCCTCAGCATTGCAACTTTGGTTAAAGTTTTGCATGCAAGGCTTTTTCTCAAAAACCACAGATGCTATTGCTTTGAAACTTCACACACTTATTGGACATCATCAAATGACCTTGCAGGACAAGTCCAAAAACTCTATATAAGATTTTGACACAATTATGCCCCTTTATATAAAAGCAGACGGCTTTTTGAAAACATGGTGACAAAAGAAGAAATTGCTCAAAACAAGCAATTTCTCCTTTTGTCACCATGTTTTCAACCCTGTTCGATTATGATGTTTCATTTAAAGATAGTTTGCAAAAAAATTCAGGTGTGTTTTCAAAGTCGTCTGCTGCAGATTTGGCGTATGTGGGAAATTGTTTATCTCTCTCAAGATGGGATTCCCATATCCAAAGTTTAATGCTAAGCCTTATTTATATATATTTGACTATATATGTGTTGGGTATTTTCAGGGAATATCTAGGTAAACAGATCTCACAAGCCTCAAAACAATTGATGCCCTCATGTCTTTACCCGCTTATAACAATCACATGCTTATTAACCCTTTCCCTCATACAGCAAATATGTAGCAGACGACTTTGAAAATATCTACTTAAAAACATGGAAACTCTCTCTAATTGTAGGTATATTTACTAAATAAAGTTATAAACATTGTTGCAAAAGGAGAAATTGCTCGTTTTGAGCAATTTCTCCTTTTGTCACGATGTTTTCAAAAGTCATGTGCTGTAGATGCGTCTATAGGTCTGCAAGTGTTAATATCTCTCAAGATGGAAGTCCTGTATCCAAAGTTTAATGCTAAGCCTTATTTATATATATTTGACTATATATATATGTGTATTTTCAGGGAATATCTAGGTAAACAGATCTCACAAGCCTCAAAAGAAGACGGTCCTGGAGTGGTTCAAGCAAAAGCTTAGTGTAGTAGACTTGCCACTAACTGTCTATCATAACTAGTCATTTGTGATTTAGACCATAACATTTTATTTGTGTCGCATCCGGTGATTAACCCCTTTCCTCTTACAACAATTCACAATCGCAGCACGACGGTCATGGTGGAATGCCCATGGGCAAGGCACATTTTCTAGCCTAGTACTGGTTTGTTAACCCAGGGATCATAAATAAGTGAACTGTCGACCGTGATATAACTGAAATAATGTTGAAAGCGGCGTAAAATTCCAATAAAACAAACTTACAACAATTCTACAGCAGATGACTTTGAAAGCATACCAACAATAATATGAAAGAATATAAAAGGAAGTAAAATTATTGAATAGAGTTGAAAACATTGTGGCAAATGGAGTCTGTATGTGGGGGAAAGGTTGAGGGGTTTGTTGTATCTACGCACAGTGAAGACTCTGGTGAACCTGTTCATAGCCACAGTCTCATCCTTTCCCACATTTACACAAAATCTGAAGCAGACCACTTTGAAAGCATATAGGCAAAAACATGAAGGACCTCTATTAATTAAACTTTTTATTGCATATAGATGGAAACATTCTGGCAAAAATGAGAAATTGCTTGTATGGGCAATTTCTCCTTTCGTCAAAATGTTTTCAAAAGTTGTCTGTTGAAGATGCATAAGAGTGCGCCTGAGGGCTAGGGTTAAGAAGACCTATAGACGTAGCTTCTGTTCAAAATCTAGCATTGAAGCCCACCTAGACTCACTTACTTCTATCCACCTTTATGTGATACCAATACGGGGATACAACAAGAAATCACGAATTGCCGGATGGGGTTCATTTGTGATACTGTGTGTACCTATAAAGATGTACATACTTTGGTTATCCAATTGGTAACTATTTTTCTTCAAAGTTATAAAAGGGAGGTAATTATAGTAATAAAACTAGACGATGGAGATAAATTTAATTGTATAGATAGAGAATGATGATGAACTGAGTTTATTTACCCTCGCCTTGCAGAATTAATTATTTGGCGAGCAGGTTATATATATATATATATATAGGGAGAATTTGAATTTGTTTACACTCGCCGTGCAGAGTTAACTATTTGGCGAGCAGTTTATATATAGAGAGAATTTATTTATGCTTTGGTATTTTATACCCTCGTCATTTAACTATTTGGTGAGCAGGAAGAGAGAAGGAGACTCTTACGTCATATATACAAGCTCTATTTACTCTTCATTTTTAAACCATTTTGGCAAAAGCAGAAATTGCGCATTATGAATATTTTCGCTTTTTGCCACAATGATTTCATGATGCAATGAAGGGGTTTATTTGAAAACATAGTAACAATAGAAGGAATTGCTCAAAACGAGTAATTTCTCCTTTTGCCACAATGTTTTCCACTTTTAGTCATAGGTTATCCAATCAATTATTGACATTTTCTTTTTTTTGACAAAATATGTTCAAAGTCATCTGTTGCAGAATTGTAGTATGAGGGAAAGGGTTAACCCTTTCCAATATGAAGACACACATTGACATGTCTACAGCAGACAACTTTTTAAAGCATTTTGGCCAAAGGAGAAAGTCCTGGTACCAAATAGTTGTTAAAGATAGACCCATTAAGGAAAGGGTAGATGGAAATTAAGGAAATTAACAACTTTCAGAAACGAACTTTTTGTATGTATTGTAATGTATATAACCAAGCGATAATTATTATAAACAAGAAATAAAAGATTCAAAGACCTACCACCGTGACTTGTATTTTGCCCTTCCCCACAAACATTCCAGGAAAAAGGATAAAAAATTGATCGAAAATAGCTCTATAAATATAAAATGTATTCAAGAAGTAAAGAAAATCAAACATCAAATCATTGCTTATGCCGAAAGACTGGTAAAGGTTATGGAAGACAATTCCACTTCTTGTTGAAATTGAAAGTGATATCAATGCAACGGCCGAGATGGGCAAACGGATGAAACGACTCATGAGCTCTTTGAGGATGCTGTATTTTTCCTCATTATGAAAGAGACAGGAAATATTGAAGATGGGATGGAGATGAAAGACGACTTGCTGAAACAAGGAAAGCCGGTTACGTTAGAATTCCAGCTAGAAATCAAAGAGAAACAGATCAGTAATACGAGACCGCTAAGAAACGAGAACATCAGCTTTCTTTCAAGGACATATCCACTACGAAAAGCAAGAAAAACATTGCCACATGAGCCACATATGTCACAGGGTATGTTTTTATGGTAGGCGGTGAATTAGTCATTTGTGAAAATGACAATAAATCCGTAAAAGTCTATACAACTGACTTTACACTGAAGAATGAACTGACGACTGGTTCCTGTGTCTTGGATGTGGCCGAGGCCATTGTGACTTCAACAAATTTTCAATTCTTAACTCTGTCTGATCAAATTGAGAAGGATAAATGTATTACTGTCGGATTGAAATGTTGGGGAATTGACTGTAAAAAATGAAAGACTTTATGTAAGTAGAGGGAGGAGTGGTAAAGGTGCTAACGATGGATGGTGTTACCGTAAACACCTTTAACCCTTTCCCTCATATAGACGCTTTCTGACGCCTCTGCAGCAGACGGCTTTTTGAAAACATAGTGACAAAAGAAGAAATTGCACAAAACATGCAATTTCTTCTTTTTCCACAATGTTTTCCACTTTTTGTCATAGGTTATCCATTCAATTATGGAGATTTTCTATGTTTTGACAAAATACGTTCAAAGTCGTCTGCTGCAGAATTGTCGTATGAGGGAAAGGGTTAACAGTAGTCAGGTATATCCTTCCTACTTGGCTGTGAACATTTCCGGGGACATGTATCCTAGTTAGTAACTCTACCAACTATGGTGTATTGTGTATAGCTAACGATGGTAATACACTGAATACGTATTCTGAGAGAAAGCTTGAGGGTAGTCATGGTTTGTTAGGTGACTCGTGACCGTTCTAAACACAGGATTCTTCTTAGTAACGATGACGGCTTGAACTCACCTCTTTGTCTAGCTCACAAACCCAGTGATAACAATCTCTGATTGTCGGACAATATGGGAGTCAAGTACTCCTGGCATTTACCATCCAGTAAATAGAATGCACGAAAGTACAAGCAATTTTAAGCAAAAACTGAACATTCTTTCCAATTGCTTTTTTATACAATGATCAATCTCTTATTGTCGGTCTGTTAAGGTACGCGTTTACAGACAAAGGAAACTTACTCGTCTCATTTTGTTTAGTTTTCACCGAACATTTATAGCAACAAGTGAATGTGGTATGACTGAAAACGTGTTGAAAATGGCGTTATACTCAGATCAATCAAAACATTGATTCTTCTTTCTTTCATGTAATTTTATAGGAAGGAGTGTGTTTGTTGGCAATTTCGAAAAATATATATATAGTATTATTTGTCAATGTTATCCTATCATGTGTCAAAAAGCTGTATATTATTGGTATAAATAAGTTCTCGTTTTGTAATATACAGACGACGTAATAGTTACATAGGTTAGAATAAAATAGTGAAAGATAGATATAACTCATCACCTATTTCATATTTTCTCACAATGGTTTGCGCTTTCTTGAACTCATAATTAAGTTTTAGTATAAAGATCTATGGTTATTTGGAAATGGTTTAATATAAGGTAATAATTCGAAATCCAAAAGCAGCCAATCTATATTAGTCTGGTTACATTAACATCGTTTATTGATAACACTTAAGGTCAAATCCTACACCTTTTCACATGAACTGGTTGATTTTGAGAATTTTAACGGAATATTTCACCAGTTTAGTTGTGAGAGAACTGGTTGATTTTGAGAATGTTAACGGAATATTTTACCAGTTTAGTTGTGAGAGAGCTGGTTGATTTTGAGTATTTTAACGGAATATTTTACCAGTTTAGTTGTGAGAGAGCTGGTTGATTTTGTGTATTTTAACGGAATATTTTACCAGTTTAGTTGTGAGAGAGCTGGTTGATTTTGAGTATTTTAACGGAATATTTTACCAGTTTAGTTGTGAGAGAGCTGGTTGATTTTGAGTATTTTAACTGAATGTTACCAGTTTAGTTGTGTGAGAACTGGTTGATTTTGAGTATTTTAACGGAATATTTTACCAGTTTAGTTGTGAGAGAGCTGGTTGATTTTGAGTATTTTAACTGAATGTTACCAGTTTAGTTGTGAGAGAGCTGGTTGATTTTGAGTATTTTAACTGAATGTTACCAGTTTAGTTGTGAGAGAGCTGGTTGATTTTGAGTATTTTAACTGAATGTTACCAGTTTAGTTGTGTGAGAACTGGTTGATTTTGAGTATTTTAACTGAATGTTACCAGTTTAGTTGTGAGAGAGCTGGTTGATTTTGAGTATTTTAACTGAATGTTACCAGTTTAGTTGTGAGAGAGCTGGTTGATTTTGAGTATTTTAACTGAATTTTACCAGTTTAGTTGTGAGAGAGCTGGTTGATTTTGAGTATTTTAACTGAATGTTACCAGTTTAGTTGTGAGAGAGCTGGTTGATTTTGAGTATTTTAACTGAATGTTACCAGTTTAGTTGTGTGAGAACTGGTTGATTTTGAGTATTTTAACTGAATGTTACCAGTTTAGTTGTGAGAGAGCTGGTTGATTTTGAGTATTTTAACTGAATGTTACCAGTTTAGTTGTGAGAGAGCTGGTTGATTTTGAGTATTTTAACTGAATGTTACCAGTTTAGTTGTGTGAGAACTGGTTGATTTTGAGTATTTTAACTGAATGTTACCAGTTTAGTTGTGAGAGAACTGGTTGATTTTGAGTATTTTAACTGAATGTTACCAGTTTAGTTGTGTGAGAACTGGTTGATTTTGAGTATTTTAACTGAATGTTACCAGTTTAGTTGTGTGAGAACTGGTTGATTTTGAGTATTTTAACTAAATATTACCCGTTAAGTTATTATATTGGGAGAAGTGGTTGATTTTAAGTTTTTTATGTGAATAATACCACTTTGGTTGTGCGAGAACTGGTTGCTTTTGGGTATTTTAACTAGATATTACCCGTTAAGTTGTGTTATTGGGAGAAGTGGTTGATTTTAAGTTTTTTATGTAAATAATACCACTTAAGTTGTGCGAGAAGTGGTTGATTTTGAGTATTTTAACTAAATATTACCCGTTAAGTTGTGTTATTGGGAGAAGTGGTTGATTTTAAGTTTTTTATGTGAATAATACCACTTAAGTTGTGCGAGAAGTGGTTGATTTTGAGTATTTTAACTAGATATTACCCGTTAAGTTGTGTTATTGGGAGAAGTGGTTGATTTTAAGTTTTTTATGTGAATAATACCACTTAAGTTGTGCGAGAAGTGGTTGATTTTGAGTATTTTAACTAGATATTACCCGTTAAGTTGTGTTATATGGAGAAGTGGTTGATTTTGAGTTTTTTATGTGAATAATACCACTTAAGTTGTGCGAGAAGTGGTTGATTTTGAGTATTTTAACTAAATATTACCCGTTAAGTTGTGTTATTGGGAGAAGTGGTTGATTTTAAGTTTTTTATGTGAATAATACCACTTAAGTTGTGCGAGAAGTGGTTGATTTTGAGTATTTTAACTAAATATTACCCGTTAAGTTGTGTTATTGGGAGAAGTGGTTGATTTTAAGTTTTTTATGTGAATAATACCACTTAAGTTGCGCGAGAAGTGGTTGATTTTGAGTATTTTAACTAAATATTACCCGTTAAGTTGTGTTATTGGGAGAAGTGGTTGATTTTAAGTTTTTTATGTGAATAATACCACTTAAGTTGTGCGAGAAGTGGTTGATTTTGAGTATTTTAACTAGATATTACCCGTTAAGTTGTGTTATTGGGAGAAGTGGTTGATTTTGAGTTTTTTATGTGAATAATACCACTTAAGTTGTGCGAGAAGTGGTTGATTTTGAGTATTTTAACTAGATATTACCCGTTAAGTTGTGTTATTGGGAGAAGTGGTTGATTTTAAGTTTTTTATGTGAATAATACCACTTAAGTTGTGCGAGAAGTGGTTGATTTTGAGTATTTTAACTAAATATTACCCGTTAAGTTGTGTTATTGGGAGAAGTGGTTGATTTTGAGTTTTTTATGTGAATAATACCACTTAAGTTGTGCGAGAAGTGGTTGATTTTGAGTATTTTAACTAAATATTACCCGTTAAGTTGTGTTATTGGGAGAAGTGGTTGATTTTAAGTTTTTTATGTGAATAATACCACTTAAGTTGTGCGAGAAGTGGTTGATTTTGAGTATTGTAACTAAATATTACCTGTTAAGTTGTGTTATTGGGAGAAGTGGTTGATTTTGAGAATGTTAAATGAATATAACCAGTTCGGTTATGAGAGAATAGGTTCTTTTGGAGTATTTTAAGAAAACGTTTCAAGTATATCATTGCAAGAGTTGGCTGATTTTGAGTATTTCTACTGAATATTACCGTTAAGTTGTGCGAGAGTTGGCTGATTTTGAGTATTTCAACTGAATATTACCCATTAAGTTGTGCGAGAGTTGGTTGATTTTGAGTATTTCTACTGAATACTACCCGCTAAATTGTGGAAGATCTGGACAGATTATTATCATGAGTATGCAACATTGATGAAAAAGGAGAAATCACTGTGTATGATAAGTGTGTACTCTTTCAAGTCAGACGGCATGGGTGCTGATTTACTAGTGACACAGTCTCGTACAATCGGTACCATCTGTCACAGGACGGCTAACCATGTATCTGGTATCACATTTTTGATCATCGTCTTCTTTAAATTGATTACTTAAAGTGCTTTACGCTGCTTTGAACGCTTTTTGAGTAATATCTTATCGTTTGCTGGTTCCATTTTTCGTGACAAAAGTCAGTCAGCCGTAATGTTTACCCCTCAACCCTGAGCGTCAATGTGAGCAGCCATTACTACCGTTTTTAAAGTATTTTGTATAACCCGGCCGGGTACTCTTGTTATTGAACAGCATAGGGAATAACAATAAATACATACAGTGTCAATATATAATTCAGTCACATGTATATAACAGCCGGTTGAGTGGCGGTGTAGTCCAGTGGTTAACACACTGGACTGTCAGTCTAGAGGTCTGGGGTTCAAATCCCGGTCCGGGTACTGGAAATTTAAGGGATGCTTTTAAGCGTCTCCCACTCAACTAGAGGTTAAGTACTGGTCACTTCCAGGAAAAATAACCTCGCATGTATCGGTGCTATACACCGGCCACGTAAAAGAACCAAGGGATCTTTTCAGATCCCTGTTTGCAGTGTCCTTTGGCATGGTATATTGATTTCCTAGACCTGTTACTTAATATACTAAATAAGCAAATATTCTCTTTAACCCTTTTCCTTTTACAACATAATTAGTTTTGCTTAATTACTGAAGAAAGTTGAAACATTGTGGCAAAAGGAGTAATAACTTGTAATGAACAATTTCATCTTTTCGCACAATGTTTTCAAAAGTTGTCAGGGAGCGTCTAGTTTAAGACAGATGTTTTCTAACTATGTGAAGTGAGACATTCTACTTCATAGCCAAATTATTGAAATCCCATTATATTCCAAGGTGTTATGTGTAAACATCACAGCAGTTATGTTGTGTGTTAACATTTTCAAAACCAAAGTAGCTATTTATTGTTCTCCGCTGGCATGTATCATTATTAAGAAAAAATTCCTTCATATCTGTTTACATATTAGGAAGCCCAATGTCAGCTTTTTTGTAGTAAAAAGGGCACCAGCTTCACCACTTGATCTGCCAGTTCACCCTACCTCTTGGACATAAGCTGTGAAAGAATAGAAACGACTTAAATAAACGTTCTGCCATAACTAAATGTGAAATCTGCTCAGTAAAGTGTTAAGTTAACCATATTTTAACCCTTTCCCATACAGATTAAACCTTGACTTTATGAATACATGTTTGCCTTTGATTATAATTGCAAACCAGATTGCACATCTGTGTTTACTGTTAGATTCAGCTTTATCAACCCTTTCCCACTGAGTGAAATATAGACGCATTTTGACAATTACGCAGCAGACGACTTTTGAAAAGCAATTTCTCCTTTTGTCACAATGTTTTCAACTTTTCACAGTAATTACACTGTCATTTCTTGAGATCTTCAAGATGATTTCAGTCGATTTTTGTAGATGTTTTGTATGTTGGAATGTGTCAAGTGAACAATGTAGATCTTGATCAGCATTATCCATGCAGGCTGATCTGGATCTAAGCTGCAGGGATAGTTGATATAAGGCGTAAAGTGGGAATGGATAAATATCCAGCAACTTCAATTGACAATAGAAATTCAGAAATCATTGGACTTGAGAAATCAAATAAACAGTACGTTAACATTCAAATGTTTTATAGTAAATTGTTCAAAATAGAGCCAATATTGCTTAAATATGGGAGTATTACAACTTATAATAAAGGAAACATATGAACATTTAAATGATATATACAAGTATTCCATAAAGATAAACAGATTTATTTCTAAAGAGATCCTGTGTATCCGAATTTCAAATACATTTTCATCTATCCGAAAACTATAGGATGCATGGGACTCCCTATTATCGGTATACTTACTAACAGGGTTGGAGACATTGACTCGGACAGACTACTCAGGGCAATGCAAATATTCTTTCCCATCAATCTTCCAAACACACAGGCTGAGAGGGCTGTCTATGGTGAGAAAAGCCTGACAACACTTTGTGAGCACTATGCTGTTGTGTTGCAGAGGATGGAATGTGATATTCCACACATGCAAGCAGTTGAGTGGCCAGCACTCAAGGTTCACATGAATCACCAGACCAGGGATGTTAGTGTGCCAGATCTTTATAACAGGCTTTTTTCAAATGAGAACCTTAGGGAGAACTTCAAAAACATTCTTATGCTGGCCGAAATCATTCTTTGCATTCCTGTTTCAATTGCTATATGTGAACCCGGATTTTCGGCTATGGCCAGGATCTAAACAGGCTTTACCATTTTCTCCTCCATTGCATCTGCTAGCAACTCAAGCTCCCTCAGTGCTTTTGCACTATAATGGTAATGCTTGTGTAGGCTCATTAATACAGACTTGAGATCTGCAAAGAGTTTGCCATCCCTCTGCTTCATTGCATCTATGGCCCCGGGTTCGAGTCTGTGACTTAACAACTTAGCTAGCCTACACTGTGCCGTCTGCCCAAATTAACAGATGTACTTCATGAAGCGACAACATGCTTGATCAGTGCCATAGCTGTTAGGGATAATTACACCATTTTTGTTCTGGAGGGAAAGCAAACTGGGATTTAATGTAAATGGAAGTTCTTGCTTAGCCACAAAGTATGCTGTGTTGAAGCTTACTCGTAACTGCTCTACCTGGTCGTCATTAAGCCTTCTGATAGCAACATCCATAGGTCCCAAACGCCTAGTAGCAGGCCGGCAAGCTTGAATACCGCTTGTTCCAGGGCTAGTGTCATCGGAATGACAGTCAACTTGCGTGATTTCCCCAGTATGAGATGTAACAATTAACAGTGGTCGGGGGGGGGGGGGGGGGGGGGGGGGGGGCAAATATTTAATGCTATAACTTCTTTGGTGGGTCTGATGGGAAGAAGATTCATTGTGTCCCTTAATGTTATCAATTCGGAAATAATTTGTTCCGTCAATGAATGGCCCACATTGTTATAGTCTCTGCAAACTTTGCAGTACATAACGAGCCATTTAAACTCATCTTTCCATTTACTACACAATACTCGTATTCGTTTCGTCTGCTCATACAGCTTTTTAGAATCTTCCTTTCCTTTTCTTTTATTGATACTTACCGCTGTCATCATTTTTATTGGAAGAAAATCCGAATTGAAAGAGTTTCTTCGACATTATGAAGATTTTATGATCGGCTGCTACGGTAAAGGTCAAATTACGCTAAATACATCCGCGGACCCTTTGATCTACTACTGAAGTCCCTAAATAAACCTTTGTTTGTGTAGAAATGAGTGTATACCATCACCAGTGTGTATTGAATATATGACAATGAGTTTAAATGCATTGCGATGTATAGGATGCACTGGAAATGATTGATTTGATGACTTTTATTTTTTTGACCTTGTCTGAAAGTGAAAGTAGAGAATGCTAAACACCGGTTTGTCCGGGACCTTTTTTGTCGTAAATGACGGTAACCATTTTCGCCTGGTGAGTTCTTTCTTGCATAATACATGACCCCACATTTTCTTTGGATTGTTTTAAAGCTAAGAGGTAACTCTTTTCAATGATATATGGTGTTCTCTATGGGAAATGCTTAGAAAGTGTGACAATTGATGACTGAAGTTGGTCGATTTACATGGAAACAAAGAAGGAATTTATTTAGTGTATTGTGACCTAAACAATGTAAATATACCGGAAATTGGTCTAAACTAGTGTCGTAAATTTTGAGATGCCAAATCAATGAACCGGCTAAATATAAAGCTAGCATTCGTGTTTATAAATACTTGAATCAAACACTTTAATTTACTATAAATAAGACTAATGTTGCGTAAACATGCAGAGAAAAAACAAGATTACAAATTGAAATTGATTTTTACAACGAATGTTTAAAAGAGAATTCGCAACTTTTCGGACATTTCAATATCGGCTGCTAAGGTGGCAGGTTGGTGAATTGTATATAGAGTGTTTGAAACGTTCTTTATTTGCAATTTGACGACGTTTCGAGTATCTCGTCGTTCTTTCTTTTGTATTGAAAACATTCTGTGCGTGAGTTGAATTTTCTTTGCAGTCCTCGCTTGTCTGGTGCTTGAATATTTAAGCAGGCAGGTATAAGCTTGTCACTTATCCCCAATTGTGAACCGAGGACTGGCAGAACAAGAGTTGTTCAGGATCCCTGTGGTCTGTCCCTGTTTTTTTTACACTATGAAACAGTGGCAGTTCATGCGATACAAAGTTACAATTCTGGCATTTCAGTTGTAGCGTTATGCCAAGGCCTATCCGGTCGAGCATACTCAGTTTCGGACTAGCGTTGTCACATGCATGTCCGTTAAGGCTATGAAATGCATTTTCAAGCATTTGCAGATTCACAATGGCATTTTTTTCCATTTTCGAATGATGAACTGTCACTGACTTTTGATGAAGAATTTGTATTCTCTACAGTGCCTGTTGATGGTCCAAACTTACTTAAATGGTACAGTTGATCCAGAGTCTAAACCACTAGCATGAAGTACAGTGAAGTTTCCTTAGTGAAGTTACATCCTCAGACTCAGTTGGTATATGTGAATGTTCATGAGAAGGTCCAGGAATACTGTCAGATTCAGCACAAGTGTCACTAAAACTACTGCACCTTTTCAAAGCATAGGTATTTCCTTTTATAAAATATGTATATTTCCTCTTTTAATTAAGCCTTTTGACAACATGCATTGCATTCATAAGAAAACTATGGATTTACATGTCTGGGACAGCTGGTTATTTTCATGCATTTGGGCTATATTTGAGCCATAATATGGTATCCGGGATTTTGTGTTACATCACAGAGTCATTATTTATTCTCCTTTGTTTGAAGAACTATGTGTTTTATAGTTTAACAGCATGTCACAAACTGTTAGAAACTACTAAATCTATAAAATAATATGCTATTGATTTCTGAAAGAACTGATAAACTCCTTTAATTAATACTTTTCTTGAGCATTTTCGCCGTGTCCTTCCCGACAAAGGCATGGGAGGACTTTTTGAAAACCAAAACAAACTGTTTTTCTTTATATTTAAAGTTTGGAAACTAATATGTGTGAAATAATAATTTAACAAATTACTTGTAAATATAACTTTAAGATTTAATAGAGCGACGTAAATATGATTTTGATTTGAATATAAAATCCTAGACATTGGCGTAACGAATGTGTCCACCAAGTTACATCACGTCTAAATAGCATCAAAACTCGAAACCTGGACCGATAACCATATTTTCATTGCATTCAAATCACGTGATCACTTACATTCTTTGTTAATGTCGTAAACATGTTGTTCTGGGACAGATATCTTTTATTTGACAGGGAGTCAAAATATGTTTATCAAAATGGTGTCTTTTTTTGTTACGCCCTATTATTTTGTTATAATTAATAAATGCTTCGTCGATCACCTAGGAGGAAACTAAATTCTGGCTGTTCTATTTACGACATTAAACATCGCAACAATTTACGACAGTTAGAGACGTTTTACGACAAGAGTGTTTTAAAATGGCGGCTCGAAAATGACAGTCAGACTTCTGAACTTTTGTTACGCCGCCACCAAGCCAATTGCGATCATCAATGGTTGCTTATAATGTATCGCAATGCGTAGTAACTTCCTATTTCGTTATTTAAATTGTCCAGAGATGTTTGCGAACCTATTTAATTCACTACGAAGAACTTGTTATTATTTTTGACTGGGGAAAAAAAATCGCGAATTTTGTCTCTTTTGCCTTGTAACGTTGACTGTCCTGGAAAGCATATTCTACCTCCATAAGCACTTTGCTTACGTAATAAATACATATTTGCATGATTAGTATATTTTAATTTAACTGGAGAATTATTTATACTGAAAATGTTTATGCTATTATATGATTTGTTTATTTTTTTCTAAGGTGTCCTGTTACACACTTATATGAAGTGCACAATTAGTGTCCAGTTACATCATTTTGTGTCCTGTTACACAACAGTTTGTGTCCTGTTACACCATTCTTTGTCTAGTTGTATACTATTAATTATTTCACTAAATAAACCATTTATTTATTGAAATAATTCCAAATAAAGATGGTGAAAATGTAAATTAGATCTAAACAAATTCAACTAGGCAAAATCTTCATAAAATTGATTTATTTCATGGTGTCCTGTGTTACTAACAATACAATTGAATAAGTGTCCAGTTACATCATTTTGTGTCCTGTTACACACCAGTTTGTGTCCTGTTACATCATGTTGTGTCCTGTTACACCATTCTTTATCTAGTTGTATACTATTAATTATTTCACTAAATAAACCATTTATTTATTGAAATAATTCCAAATAAAGATGGTGAAAATGTAAATAAGATCTAAACAAATTTAACTAGGCATAATCTTCATAAAATTGATTTATTATATGGTGTCCTGTGTTACTAACAATACAATTTAAAACCCACATTTCTCTTTATTTAAAGATAAAATCTATTTTGTCATTTAGAATTTAACAGCTTTAGATATTGTTCTAAACATATATATAGCATTTAATTTGACAAAAGTCAAATATTACAAAAGAGGACACCACAGTGTTTGTGATGTAACTCAAAATCCGGACACCATATTATGGCTCATTTGGATTATTTCCCTTGTATTGGGTTACTTTTAGAAAAGGGTCATACTGCTAAAAGAAACAGTTTTCTTTCTTTCTTTTTTTCTTTATTGTGTATAAAATACATTAAATTATAAAAATTACAGATGCACTAGTTATAGTTAAGCTGAAAATTAAAACTTTAAGGTGGCAGGGGGTACATTCGGATTTGGCCCCTGTCGATTTTTTATATATTTGGTGTGCTTGAAAATGAATTGATTTCTTAACTATATAACACTATATGGCATTGATTTCTTTATTGACTTCTATCAATTGATGCATACAAAATAGCTCATATCATGTTGAGGAGCTTTCCAAGGGGAGGTCAATCTCAATATCATTTGAGACTGTTGTGTCTACTAGAAGAATACTGATGACATGGTATTTTGCATACATTTCCTGGTTATGCATTGCTTGATTATTATAAGTACGTGTGCTTCAATTTTCTTTTGCATGTTTCCAGGAAGTAAGGACATGATTAGAAAATCTGCTGAAATAGTGTCATTTTAGCCCTCATTTTGGGTAGGTGGGATAGAATACACAGGGTTTGAAATTGTGTTCAGTTCTATCGAGTTGCTAAAATGTTACATGATTTTGAAAAATTGTTATATGCCATATATTGAGATATAGTTTTGACATTGTGATGGATGCTGTTTTGGAGAATTTCTCAAATAACATTTATTGGTCCGGACTGAAAAGATTTAGGGGTCCCCTGCCACCTTAACGATTTTAAATAGCTATTCCCTGTAAGCATTTAAACTTTTTCGGCAAGCATAGTCACGGATATTGCTTAAACTTATTCCACTTGTTGCCATCAGTGAACTATTCAGAAAAATAGTGTTAGAAATTCCAAATATTGCCCTGTTGCCATTGAAACAGTGTGCAAGGTTGAGTTTTTGATGAAAAACGCAATATTTACCACTTATTTAAAAAAAAATTGCAGCCATCTCCAATTAAGTGAATTACATAAATAGATAGATGAACATTTGCTTAATCAAACGCAAGAAAAAAGCTACGGGGAACATATGATCGTTTTTGCATAAATAAGATTTTAAAATACCTCATCACCAAAAAATACAAATTACCTCCCTTAGTTATTTAGAAAAATAAAAAAAACATGAATTACCTCCCTTGGAATTTTAGATTTTTGATTTTTATTGGGGTTTTGAGCCGTTTTAACATTATTTCAGTAATATCACAGCATCAATTCACTTGTTTGTGATTCCTGGGCAAACAAACCAGTACTATGCAAGGAAATGTACCTTGCCCAAGGGTACTCCACCATAATTGGTGCGGGGCACTTTTGGATCGAACCTGTGACTCTAGGTTTATAATCACTGACGCTGAACATTCGAACCTACATGAACAGATACTTATCAGATGTATAACCAAGGACTTTCCTAATACCATTTGTCAAAATATGGTCAAAGTCGTCTGCTGCATAATTGTCGTATGAGGGAAAGGGTTAAACCCTTCAATTTTTTGCATACTTTTGCTGTACCTGTACCTGTTTTTATTGGCTAAAAACGAATGCTTTTTTTCCAATAGTATTTCATAAATAAGTTGTCTATATATGAGGTTTATGATAGACACTTTTTGAAAGTGTATTCGTGTTTTTTCTTAAATATATATTATACATTAATACAAATAATGATGAACATTACTTTCACGTATAAAATGCGTCACCCAACTTGACATGTAAAATAATATACTTCTTTATATGAATCATAACAACTAATGATAACTTTGTTTGAAGATTACAATTTTCCATGTTTTATATCACTAACTAATCCTTCTGTTTTGATTTTTAGCTCGTCTGATTTTTTTTTTATCACTAACTAATCCTTCTATTTTGATTTTTAGCTCGTCTGATTTTTTGGAGAAAAAAAGACGAGATATTGTCGTCACTTGATCGTCGTAGTCGTCTTCGTCGTCGGCGGCGTTGGTTAAGTTTTGCGTTTAGGTCTAGGTCACTTA
The DNA here is from genome assembly GCA_031761405.1 of Serripes groenlandicus. Classification (NCBI taxonomy): domain Eukaryota; kingdom Metazoa; phylum Mollusca; class Bivalvia; order Cardiida; family Cardiidae; genus Serripes; species Serripes groenlandicus. The sequence continues at coordinate 55,244,013 of JASEVX010000013.1, read as the reverse complement.
CATGAAAACTATCAAACCTAACACTTTGAAACTTGGAAAACTTGTTCATCTAATACTCTTCTTTACATTGTATGCTGAAGATGCTAAGTGTAGCCTTTTTTGGGGTAAAACACATCATTTTTGATGTATTTTTGTCGATTTTGAGAATTGGACATAGTTTGTTAAGTTTTACGTTTAGGTCACTTACATGGAAACTATCAAACCTAATTCTTTGAAACTTGTTCGTCTAAAACCTTTCTTCACATTGTATGCTAAAGATGCTGAGTGTTGTCTGTTTTTTTATGTAAAAAACATACATTTTGATGAATTTTTGTTGATTTTGAGAATTGGCGGTGTTGGTTTATTTTTTGCGTTTAAGTCACTTACATGTAAACTATCAAACCTTGATGCTGAGGCCTGGTTTTTTTTGGTAAAAAATATCAATTTTGATGTATTTTGGTTAATTTTGAGAATTGGACATAGTTGGTTATATTTTGCATTTAGGTCACTTACATGGAAACTATCAAACCTATTACTTTAAAATTAGGAAAACTTGTGCATCTAATAACCTTCTTCACATTGAATGATTAAGAGGCTGAGCGGGCCTGTTTTGTAGGGTAACACACATAAATTTTGATGTATTTTGGTTATTTATGAGAATTCAACATAGTTTCTTCACTTTTTCTTACATTGAATTCAAATTTTCCCCAAGTAATAAAAACATGATGTTTTTCAAACGTATTATAAATATCTTCAATCAGATTGTGTTTTTGGGGTCAAGGTCACTGTTACAAAAAATAGAGGCACTGTTCCCCTTAGCTTTTTTTCATTTCTTGTGAGAAGAGATGTTGATCTTCATGCATTCATTGTTCATTTGTATTCATATGGCCGCATTAAATTGTCATAACCATTCAAAAAACGACAAAAAAGGGTTCTTTTTTCCCGTAAAAAAAACCCATTTGCATTGAAGAGTTTGGGACCACATTTAACAATTTGATAATCAATTGTTTTCTACTTAATTTCCTTCATCAAATGATGACTTTTGGTAGAAAATATGATCCATTTTGTTTAACCCATATGCTGGCAATATTTAAATAAACATTAAACAATTTTTTTTTTTTTTTTTTTTAAATTTTAAAATGATACATTTTGTATCCATGGTAACTAATTTTAGAGGCACTGTTCCCCATAGCTTTTTTTCATTTCTTGTGAGAAGAGATGTTGACCTTTATGCATCCATTGTTCATTTGTATTCATATGAACGCATTTTAAAAATTGTTATAACCATTCAAAAAATGGCAAAAAAGTGTTCTTTTTCCCCGTAAAAAACACCATTTCAAAGAAGGGTTTGGGACCATATTTAACAATTTGATAATCAATTGTTTTCTAATTAATTTCTTTCATCAAATGATGACTTTTTGTAGAAAATATGATCCATTTTTTTAACCCACATGCTGGCAATATTTAAATAAACATTAAACAATTTCTTTTTTTTTTTTTTTTTAATTTTAAAATGATACATTTTGTATCCATGGTAACTAATTTTAGAGACACTGTTCCCCATAGCTTTTTTTCATTTCTTGTGAGAAGAGATGTTGACCTTCATGCATCCATTGTTCATTTGTATTCATATGAACGCATTAAATTTTTATAATCATTCAAAAAATGGCAAAAAAGTGTTCTTTTTCCCCGTAAAAAACACCATTTCAAAGAAGGTTTTGGGACCACATTTAACAATTTGATAATCAATTATTTTCTAATTAATTTCTTTCATCAAATGATGGCTTTTGGTAGAAAATATGATCCATTTTGTTTAACCCACATGCTGGCAATATTTAAATAAACATTAAACCATTTTTTTTTTTTTTTTTAAATTTTAAAATGATACATTTTGTATCCATGGTAACTAATTTTAGAGGCACTGTTCCCCATAGCTTTTTTTCATTTCTTGTGAGAAGAGATGTTGATCTTCATGCATTCATTGTTCATTTGTATTCATATGGCCGCATTAAATTGTTATAACCATTCAAAAAACGACAAAAAAGGGTTCTTTTTTCCCGTAAAAAAACCCATTTGCATTGAAGGGTTTGGGACCACATTTAACAATTTGATAATCAATTGTTTTCTACCTAATTTCCTTCATCAAATGATGACTGTTGGTAGAAAATATGATCCATTTTGTTTAACCCATATGCTGGCAATATTTAAATAAACATTAAACAATTTTTTTTTTTTTTTTTTAAATTTTAAAATGATACATTTTGTATCCATGGTAACTAATTTTAGAGGCACTGTTCCCCATAGCTTTTTTCATTTCTTGTGAGAAGAGATGTTGACCTTCATGCATCCATTGTTCATTTGTATTCATATGAACGCATTAAATTTTTATAATCATTCAAAAAATGGCAAAAAAGTGTTCTTTTTCCCCGTAAAAAACACCATTTCAAAGAAGGTTTTGGGACCACATTTAACAATTTGATAATCAATTATTTTCTAATTAATTTCTTTCATCAAATGATGGCTTTTGGTAGAAAATATGATCCATTTTGTTTAACCCACATGCTGGCAATATTTAAATAAACATTAAACCATTTTATTTATTTTTTTTAAATTTTAAAATGATACATTTTGTATCCATGGTAACTAATTTTAGAGGCACTGTTCCCCATAGCTTTTTTTCATTTCTTGTGAGAAGAGATGTTGACCTTCATGCATTCATTGTTCATTTGTATTCATATGGACGCATTAAATTTTTATAACCATTCAAAAAATGGCAAAAAAGTGTTCTTTTTTCCCGTAAAAAACACCATTTGCAAAGAAGGGTTTGGGACAACATTTAACAATTTGATAACCAATTGTTTTCTACTTAATTTCCTTCATCAAATGATGAATTTTGGTAGAAAGTGTGAACTTTTGCATATATATCTTCATTTATGCTTAAAACTGATTGGAAAATTTAGTGGATTTCCCATTGAAATCAGTCCTATAAAAAACGAGAGCCGGTTGCTATGGCAACCAAAGTCTATAGCAAAGTTTTTTTGCCATTTTCCATTTCTTTCATCAAGTTGAGAAAATGTGTGAAATTTGAACAAAATCCGTGACCATGCGTGCCACACTCCCTATATGGGAGTGCAAATGCTTACAGAGAATGGCTATTAAATTGGGATCCCAAAAATATGGGTCATGTCCGGTCAAAAACTAGGTCACTAGGCCAATTTAAGGAAATCCTTGTTAACACTCTGGAAGCCACATTTTAAACTTGAGCATGTTGAAACTTTATCAGAAAGTTTGTCCTCATGATTTCTAGGCCAAGTTTGAATATAGGTCATGTCCTGTCAAAAACAAGGTGACTAGGCCAATTTTAAGGAAAATCTTGTGAACACTCTGGAAGCCACATTTTAAACTTGAGAAGTTGAAACTTTGTCAGAATGTTTGTCTTAGTGATATCTAGACCAAGTTCGAATATGGGTCAGGTCAGGTCAAATTGTAGAACAATCTAGCTAACACTACTAGATCGCATTTTTGACTTTTTGTGAGAAAGTTTGTCTTGATGATATTACCATTGGCGCTGAAAAAGTTAATAGCCAAATGGGATATTTTAACTAAACCTGGAAATGTCTCATATAGTTTTTTCTTCGATTGATCTGAATAGCCCTAGATGTCCTCTTTCAGAATCTGCCGGGTGGACTTTGGTCACCCTTGAGCAATTTGAGATATTCAAGATGGCGTAACAATAATTGGGACTATACGTAGGTATTAGGGGTCAAGGAAGAAACTACGTCATAGAATACGTCATATATTTACAATCACGGTGTGTATATATAAATCAAATTGAGTCATATGGACCCACTAAAGTCAAATTCACTGACATCTTGTTATATTATTAAATAGGGTAGCAACTCCAAATCCTGTATGTGTCTACCTCCTTTTTGTTTACAACAAACTGGTTTTTGTTTATCGTTCAAATTGCAAAATTGGCCTCCGGTGAATCTTTGTTTATAAAAATCTGATATTGCTGATAAGTTTTACTCATCCAAAGAGTACCACAAATTTTACAAGTGAGTTTTTGAACTGTGCTTATTAAGTGATTCTTTGCGTTTGATTATCCTGTACTTTGTTATATACTACATTATACTACATGCTGTTAGTGTAATTTTATCCAAAGCTAACCTGAAGCGCAATTAGATGCCATCATGGAAGTCAAAAAGTGCTTTTATGAAAGATGTTGTGCAAAAACCAGACTGCCCAGAGTACAATGGATATAATGTATCCAAGGCTCGTAATCTGGGACAATCACCAATGCCAAAGACCAAAACTGCGTACTTACCTTTGATACACCTGGTACATCGCATCCCGATACGATTATGACAGCCATGGCCGAAGCTCAACAAAGGGTGGCCAAGAATTTGTGTTATTCACTTGTGACTTACAACTCTACAAAGTAGCTTTAGATGTGAAATGGGCATATCCGGATTCGTTTTTAATTGTTATCCATCGCCTAGGAGGCATGCATTCATTAATGAGTTTTGTAGGCTCAATTGGGACTCTAATGGAGAACAGTGGGCTACCGGATATTATGAGAGATGTCCGGTGTTGTCGAAAAGATGTTGACTGGAAAAGAAATTTCCTCAAAACATTCGTGCATTACGCATGCTTGCTGAAGCAATGCTCCTAGGGGTTATTGATGACAGACAGTAAAATAATAAATTAAGCGGCACATCCTCATTTCGAAAGGAGAATTGATGAAGGTGCTGGAAGACCTAGCTGAAAAAAAGCAAGACAGCAACGCTGTGGGTGGATATGTTGATAAAACCAGTTTTTATAATCATGATGTTTGTGAAGGCAGAACAAGAGGGTGACTGGCTACTGCATTTGGAAGCATTTAAACAAATGATCCCATACTTCTTTGCTTCTGGGCATGTGCATTACGCGAGATACAGTATGTGTTACCTACATCCGATGGAGGCACTTCCCGACGAGGTTCTTGCTCGGTTCATGAAGGGAAAGCATGTCGTGAGACACCAGCGTGGTTTGTGGAATGGAATATGGTGTGATATGTACATTGAGGCTATGTTTATGCGGTATGGTCATGTCCCCGGTGGCATAATTGGTATAACATTGAAGCCCGAGACACTTAAAGTGTGGGCATTGTGATGTGTGCCAGAACGAATGATCAATGTCAGATAACGGTTGTCTCTGATGACACAGATGTTTTTATACTACTTACGTATTAATATTATTATTACACTGCAAAGATGAAAACCCATGTTACTATGGCGTCACCTATCCAATAAAGGACAGTATTTGACATTGTAAAAACAGTAAAGAAACATGCATGCTTAGTTACCGAAATCTTGCCAGTCCACGCACTTACCGGATGTGACATGTTGCTATGGAATAGGAAAGGGGACTGCTCTAAAGGTACTGCAAACTGGATCTCACTACCTGTCACTTCTTGATGTTATGGACGCTCCAATAGAATCTGTGAGTGCGCAAGCTATGCATTTATGTCAGCCTGTTATGGACAAAATTCTACCACGTCAATGTCTGAAACACGATGTAAGGTATGGGCATCGAAAACAGGAAAGTTCTCCTCATCACCACCGAAACTATGCTCTCTCCCTCCAACCAATGCGGCTTTTGTGGAGAATGTTAAAATGACCCATCATCAAGCTATTGTGTGGTGCTCATTAGAAGATAACATTCCACCAGAACTGGATCCGGAATTATATGGCTGGACAAAAGAAACAAAGCTTAAATCCCTCCAACCAACTTCTCTTCCGGTCAACACAGAACTCGCTCCGAAGTTTATCATGCGCCTTATTAAATGTGGGTGATAGTAATAATATGAAATGCACACTATTTTGTGCCTGTCACAATACTGGATGCTGCCAGAAACTAACACTACTATGGCTGCGTATTTATTAATCTTTAAGTTTACTGTAAGATAATGAATACAAATTCCCCCATAACAACATTGGAGTGTGAGTAGATAAAAACCAGCATATTTCAAATCTGATATTATGAATAACGAAATATTTTGCATAAAGATTGCAATAACTAGATAATTTGTGTTACCATTCGAATGCTTGTTCTTTCTCTATGATCAGGCAGCTTTTACGTCTGATGCCATTTTGAATTGAAGATAACATAATAATTGCTGAACTTTCTACCTGGTTTAATTGGACTCCTTGACCACTAAAACCCATGCATAGTCCCAAGTATTGTTATACCAGATCTAATTTGAAGCAAGTGGAAGCCAAAAATGGAAACACGGTGCCTCTTATTTTTGGCCATTTTGAATTGTCTATGACGTTATCAGTCGATGATTATGCAAATACCTTCAAACGATTCCTTGACCCCTTAAACCTACATTTAGACACCAAAAATGTTATCCTGTGTTTAATATGGATACTAAGTTTGAAGCCAAAAACATGAAATGGTGGCAATTATTGGCGGCCATCTTGGATTTTCTATATACATGGTTTAAATGGATTCCTTGACCCCTAAAACATATGTCTAGACACCAAAATTAACATCCTATGTATAAAATGAGAGAAGTTATGGCCAATTGCATGAAACGGCGGCCATCTTGGACGCCATCTTGAATTTCTCAAATTGCTCAAGGGTGACTAAAGTCCACCCGGAGGATTCTAAAAGAGGACACCTTGGACTATACAAATCAGTTGTAAAAACAAGAGGGCCATGATGGCCCTGGAATCGCTCACCTTATATATTTTTTTCACTTTAGCTATATAAGCCCCGCCCCCTGGCAGCCATAGTTTCCGACCAATCAACTTGGTTTGAAGGAATCTGATAGAGGGTCACCCTAGGAACATTTCTACAAAATTATTTGAAAATCGGCCAGACACTTTTGGAGGAGAAGATTTTTTAAGTTTTCACTATAGCCATATAATGCAAATTTGCCCTGCCCACTGGAGGCCATGTTTTTTGAACAATCAACATGGCTTGAAGGAATCTGAAAGTGGGTCATCCAAGGAATATTTCTACAAAATTATTTGTAAAAATCGGCCTGACACTTTCGGAGAAGAAGATTTTTTAAGTTTTCACTATGGTAATATAAGGCAAAATAGACCCGCCCTCTGGCGGCCATATTTTTCGACCAATCAACATGGCTTGAAGGAATCTGATAGAGTGTCACCCAATGAACATTTCTACAAAATTATTTGAAAATCGGCTGAACACTTTCGGAGAAGAAGATTTTTTAAGTTTTCACTATAGCAATATAAGGCAAAATAGCCCCGCCCCCCTGGTGGCCATGTTTTTTTACCAATCAACATGGCTTGAAGGAATATGATAGAGGATCACCCAAGGAATAGTTCTACAAAATTATTTGAAAATCAGCCTGACACTTATGGAGGAGAAGATTTTTTAAGTTTGCACTATAGCTATATAAGGCAAAATAGCCCCCCCCCCCCCCCCCCCCCTGGCGGCCATGTTTTTCGACTAATCAACATGGCTTCAAGGAATCTGATAGAGGGTCACCCAAGGAACATTTCTATACAATTATTTGAAAATCGGCCTAACACTTTTGGAGGAGAAGATTTTTTAAATTTTCACTATAGCCATATAAGGCAAAAAATCCCCTATATAAGACATTTCCAGGTTCAACCCTACTTCTGCCGGACTATAAGTCTTAAATAGCCCATTCTCAAGTGAGCGATTCCAGGGCCTCATGGCCCTCTTGTTGTTTTTCTATCTGGGTGATTTGATCACTGGTCACATCAAATACTATGAAATGGTAGTCTTCCCTCCTTTGCACCTTATTGGTAATTAAACTAGACAATGCCATATTACGTCTGTAGGAATTAATGTATACGTTGTAAGTTGCATAAAACATCAAACAAGTACAACATTTACAAATATATCTGACAGACTGACAGTAAGCATATATAATGTAGCTCTTATCCCCTCCATTTAATATGTATGGAATCATTATGCAGGGAGGATTTGACAACTGTAAAACTCTCTCTAGAAAGTCATCATCATTTTGTGTGTTACGTACTTATTGCATAATTATGTCTTTCAAACTTTGAACATAATTATATAACTTTACAATTATCCATAAAGAACTGTACTCTTCTTTGTTATATCACATATCTTTAAAGTTATATAATCTCTGGTAATATCTATTTTGTATTTACCATTACTATTTAGTTGTGTAGATCAAGATCAGACAATGCACATATTATAACTATACAATTATCAATAAAGAACTGTACGCTTCTTTGTTATATCACATATCTCTAAAGATATATAATCTCGAGTAATGTCTATTTTGTATAAATTTACCATTACTAATTAGTTGGGTAGATCAAGATCAGACAATGCACATATTATAACTAAACAATATAGGGATAATACACATTTGCAAAAACACATTTGAAGGGCGCAGATGTTCACGACCGAGAAAATGTGTATTTTCGCTATTATTGCATAAAATAAGAGCAAACATCCAATATATAGTCCGCTGTAACGTTCAGATGTACGATAACCGCTGATGAACATGACTCGATATCGATTGACACATTCGACGTTATAAAATAAAAAAAATATGTTTTACATATCCACGAACCGGTTCTACATCAAGGTTGCCATCGCTGACTCGACACGGGTCAAATTAAATAAATGGTTTTGGATTATATTATGCTCTTTAGCTGTGCGTTTATTGCATGTTACCAATTATCGATTTAAAAAAGCTGATATTATTGTTTGATATTATATTTACATTTACATCAACGTTTACAATATGTTTAGATGAAATTTACGGGTTTTGCCGCCAAACCGCTGACGTGATGTCCTTTTCCTACTATTCGGTCCCAGCGTTTTTAAAATTCCTAATATTAAACCCACTTTATCGAGCGTATGAGATACTTCGGAACTGGCCAATCTTTCACTATTTCTATCACACTGATTAATACCATCATGTTTAAACAATACCTGACATAAATCGCCGACTTTCGGCCAGTAGCCGGGAGATGCAGCGTCCATGTTTTGTTTACTAACGGCGCCGGGGTATGCATAACGGGATAAAGAAAGAAATAAAGTTTTTAGAAAAAATGTCACAATTCGTCACTTGGCAATTCGTCACTCGTCAACCTAACTTCACGGACCTAATAAAATGTCACAGTTTGGTCACTCGTCAACCTAACTTCACGGATTTTAGGTGTATCATATGACCACTATAAGCTCATGGTCCGAGATGAGCTTTACCGCCCCTGGCTGTGCTGCATATGCAGTCTTCCAGAAGCAGACGATATGTTGGTCGATTACGAGTTGCGAAGGCACAAGACACAACGATCTGTACAGACCACATACTGAGGTATACTAACGAAACGAAATGGAAAATTCACAAGACACAATGATCAGTATAAATAATATATATTGAAGGTGCTCATAACGAAACGGATTATGCACATAACACATTAATCAGTGTACATAACATAAAGGAGTATTGCATGATAGTGTAAAGACTACACATAATGTAAACAAATATTGTATAATGAGGCAGCAAAGGCGTTCCGTATTAAACGCCCTGTCCGGATTCAGACATGTAAGTAAAACCATTTTTTATTTCTCTAAAAGTGCATAATACAAGTCCTCTGTTGCAAATTTGTTGAATGTTATAAAGAAATAAATATCTATACTGCAGGAAAATCTGAATTACATTGTCAAAGTTGCATGAGCCTCAAGTTATCTGCATGAAATAAAGTGTTCAACCCTTTCCAACATATAGACGCTTCGTGACGCCTCTGCAGCAGACGACTTTTGAAAACATTGTGACAAAAGGAGATATTGCTGAAAACGAGTACTGGTAATTTACACCATTTAAACAAACATTTTGGACACATCTGCAGCAGATGGCTTTTGAAAACAATGTGGCAAAAGGAGAGTATTCAAAATGAGCATTTCTCCTTTTGCAACATTGTTTTGAACTCTATTCATTTATAGAGCTGTTTCCAATGGTAAATCTTTTAAATGACTAATGATGTTCATTTTTTAAAAAAATGAAGAAAGTGTGACAATTTAGAGATGAAACTTGTTGATTTATATGGAAACAAAGAAGGAGTTTAATTATTAACCTTTGACCTGAATTACACATATGAGCCGTTCCGCGAGAAAACCAACATTATCGCCTCTGCGTAATGTATCGACCCGGATCAGCCTAAGCATGCCACACAGGCTTACCCGGATAAAAACTTTTCGCCTCCTGTGGATTTTCTGTGGTTTTATCGCGGGACGGCTCATATTATTTTTGTTCCTTATCAGCTCGATTAGTGATCCACCCATAGATGATGTTGAGATTGATGAGTCTACACCAGTAATGCAAATTATGCCCTATTTCAAATGTCATGGCCATCAGTCATTCAGAAGAACTTCTCCAAGTTCGTCAATTCACCAACTCGTCAATGTGGGCCCCATTTTAAATTTCGTGGCCAAAAGTAATTTAAAAGAGCTTCGTCAAGTTTGTCAGTTTCGTTGTTATTGTGAATTCCACTATAGGACCTTGTTTTTACACACCTGCAAAATAGAATATGTATTGCATTAATATATAATGTGATGCCCAAATACACTCGGAATATTCTCCATTCATTTTGTTTATATGTATAGCGTAAATATATTATATGATCCGTCCCACGAGAAAACCAAAAGTATGGCCTCTGCATAATGTATCGACCCAGAACAGCCTGCACAGTCCGCGCAGACTGATCCGGACCAACACAGTCCTCCTCAGGGGGATAGAGTAATGATTCCCGAAACAGAAAATCCACATGAGGTGAAAAGTGTCTATCCGGGTAAGCCTGCGTGGCATGCTTAGGCTGATCCGGGTCAATATTTTACGCAGACTCAACAATGTTGGTTTTCTCGCGGGACGGCTCATATGATGTGTTTTTTCTACGGATTCGAACCCACAAAATGTTAATGTTACCGCTCGACCACGAACACTTCACATATTAGTGGTGTATTTCTTATCGTATGTATACAAGCTTACATGTGCATATGGTTTTTAAATTAATGTTAATGTTAATAAAAGCGATACATTCCCTGCTTTGAAATCCTTTATTAATTATTTGAAAAGCAAGATAAAGGTAGAACAAGAAATCGCTTTATTAAAAGACCAATAAAAACTTCACAACATAAAGTGGATAACATTTACAAACCCTTAATAAGAACACAGCACATTGTTCATACCAATTGAATCACAGTCCGACCCTTATTAACTCAAATACTTTTTCTCTTATTCTACTTTTCATCTTTCTTATTCTCCGCTTCATCATTATCATTATCTCCTCCTTCTAATTCTTCTTTGTAGCATAGAAAACATAGCAAGAATACTGAAATGCATGGTACATAACGTTTTCGAAATAGAAGACATATATTCGAAAGTTTTAGTTTTTGTTTGTATTGTAATATGTACTTATGTATATCTTGTGTGAAATAAATAATAATAAAGAAAAAGGTTTGTCGAAATGCATGGCTGCATATTGACACTTTACCATCGCTTCGACCATTCGTTTTCCATGTTCGCGTATGAACAACTTAACCCTGTTTGTGAAGTCCACCTTAACAAAACAATAAGACGTTTTAAGCAGCATCTTTTTGGCTTCATATAGGATTTGATCACGATCTTTAAATCTAGTGAATTTTACCACGTTTGTACAATTTTGTCGTTTGATTTCACCCTGAGGGCTATTTCAATGTCTATCGTTTCAAGATTCGTCACATTCAAGTTGTTTTTGATACAGCGTCTAACGTTTTCCTCCGTTTCGCTCCAATACTCGTTTAGACAACCACGAATACCATCCGTTTCGCAGGTTATTACGTCTATTATGCCCTTCTAAAAGTGCGGTATTAGAGCTGAGGTTGTCGATTTTATACTTCATCTCCTCATTATCTTTCCTAATAGCCTCAATGTTTAATAAGAATGCCAAATCATGCTAAAATAAGTTTGATATTGACTTGACAAAGATGTATCAATTAATATTAACATTTTCTTTATTGATTGTTATTTTTAATAGTATTTAGTTCATATGAAAGTCACCACTTGGCCACGCCATGTGTTTCCGTGTTGTCCCGCATCAGTCCTCCACATACAATTATTTGCCTTACTACAAAGACATTATAAGGAATCCGGCTTCTCCTTTCATTCAATTTAGATTTTATAAGCATGTTCTTCTTTTGTTAAAACAATAGAATATTGAGAGTAGCTTAAATGGCACCATCTGAAGAAAAATGCAACATCTATCATAAGGAAAGAGGAATTGTAATCATGCAGAAAATACTGTGGAAAAGGGTAGAACTGATATTATATGAGCACTTTTCTCTTGCTTGTTTTTAAAAGTCATCTGATGCAAATGCATCTAAAGTCATTTACATTAGAGAAAGGGTTACATGCTTCAGAGACACATGAATATCAATTTTGAACTGTAACTTAAAGGAATATTTTAGAGCCATAATCTTAAACAACATCTTCGAAACAAATGTAAAATATCTTAAGTAGGGGTTTTCATGCAAGGTTGATAACTAATGACAATAGGAGAAGATAACATTATGTATGAAATATTCTTAATTACTCTGTACTGCATATAACCACAATCTATAGATCTACATTGTTTCTGACAATGACATTTGAACAAGTAAATAACTTTGTCAGACCATGTTGCTTAACCCTTTCCCACATATGGACGCTTCCTGCCGCGTCTGCATTATTGTGGTACAAGAAAAAAAGTGTTCATTATGAGCAATTCCTCCTTCAATCATTTGAATGTCCTTTAGTAGACTGATTGTGACAATTTCCTTTTTGTCCCTTGTCCATTTCTTCACAATGAAGACGGCCGGTGAAGGAAGATATTTTTATATTCTGGCACAAAAACAAATCCTTTTCAGATTGTATCCTTTATAATCCGGTCTTTCATGCAAGAGACATTATACACATCTTGACAAATATGTACCCGATGACTTGAAGATAGGATTTGAAAGGCAATTGCTCCCTAAGATATGTCGATACCGACAAAGGCTATTTGTTTCGGTTTATGATCTCTATCTTGCAAACAATTGTTCTGTTTTGTAATGTTTTAACCCTTTCCCATATACAACAATTCTGCAGCAGAGGACTTTGAAACGTTTATAATTGGGGATGTGTTAACCCTTTTCCCAACTGCAGGTAAATGTCGACACATCTGCAGAAGGTGACGTTTGAAATAATGACCACAATGTTATCTTCTTAATGATTAAACAGCCATTTATGGAGATTTTTGTCAATCAAAACAATGATATTAACATTAACAGATGTTTTCCATAGTTTTGCCCAGATATTTTCAGAGTCGTCTGCTGCAGACTTGTGGGAAATGGTTTATGCTTTATGATAAGAGATTCTGCTTTTTCAACATTCAATCTGGCGAAGATTGGAATTACATGTATACTGATATTTTTATTTTCGTTTGAAATTTGACTTTCTTGCTAGACCTTGTTAAATTATGTTTCAATAAGGAAGGTTTACGACTGTATCACCATTGTTCTTAAATTGTTATAGCAAATTAATTAATTTAACTGTCATTGATGAAATGTAAAAGAAATAGTCATATGTTCGTAATATTCTCGATTATCATTTAAAGAACTAATCTGATCAATTATAACATTTAGTGAAAACCGCCTCAGTTTCTGGAGGTCGTGGATTCGATCACATACCGGGTCATACTTAAGACTTAAAAATGGTAGTAATAGCTTTGCCTCCTTGCTTCCCTTGGTGCTCACGGTTGTGGAGTTAGCATTTTGATCGACTCGCTGGTGTCAAGATAAATAAACCAGAAATATAAGCAAATTACCCAGAAAACCTAAGATATAACTGACAAATTGATGGAAGCAGGGTAAAGCATTTAATGAATACATTTTGCAATGTGTTTTACATGTATGGAAGTTTGCAAGTGATATTTATACGGCAAAGTATATTTTCATTTGTCCTTGTATGATAAGGAATTGAGAATATTATTATATAAGAATAAGCGCTTAAGTGAAAGTTGACATTATAAACTTGTTAATTATTGTGAAATATGCGTAAATAAACAATACTCAATGAAAAACACACAGTTTGAACATCAAAACAATTTGATATTGCTGTGTATTGTTTGACAAGCAGTCATAGTAAGTTTCTAGAACTTTCTGACAAAACTACACATTTGAATCAGATTGCAATTATGCGCAAATATATGTTTATTTTGAACTGTCGTAAGAACGCTTTAGTTGATTTTCCTGAAGTATCGCAAGGACCGTCTTACCAAAACTGCGGGATGATCTGATCGTGTGTGTGTGTGATTTGGGTTTAAACGCCGTTTTCAACAATATTTAAGTCATATCACGGCATCAAGTTCACCTACTCATGTGTTTCCTGGCTTTCTCACACCAGTACTTCCACTCCACACAATACTCTTGCCAAACATCTGGCTGCTTTTCCACATAGACTGTAAGCACATTGGTGTAAGACGAATGAAGCTTGTCACAGTGACTTTTGTCAAACATCGAAATGAATGTTTGCCAAGCTGGGGTTCGACCTCACAACCCGTGTGGCTAACGACTAATCCGGAAATTTGCTCGGGATGGTCTGAAAGCGAACTCACAGAAAATGAGGAAGAGATTTTTCTACAATGTATTCATTACAAGTCGTCAGAGAAATTGTTAAGTGAGATCATATGATATCAATACGACTGTTTGACACAAAGCATCAAAGAAGCCGCAATGTTTCATTGCACTTGAAGAAAAAAACAATCAAGAGGGCCATGATGGCTCACCTGAATTATGCAATGTGATTCTTAATACAAAACACATCAAGACAATTATTCTGACAAAGACTCCAGAGTGTTAACAAGATTGTCCGTCATTTGGCCAAGTGACCTATTCTTTTTACCTGATATGACCCATATTCGAACATGGACTAGATTTCATCAAGACAAACATTCCAACAAAGTCACAACTTGCTCAAAGTAAAATGCGCTTCAATTTTGCGTAGTGACCTAATTTCTGACCTAATATAATTCCATATTCGTACTTGACCTAGAGATATAACTGACAAATTGATGGAAGCAGGGTGACAAAAGTTCAAGCTGCTGAAGCTTAAAGTGCGGCCTCAAGAGTGTTACCAATGTTCAATTCGGCCTAGTGACCTAGTTTTTTTTTAACAAACATGACCAATATTCGAACTTAGCCTGTACATCTCATCAAGACAAACATTCTGATAAAGTTTCAACATGCTCAATTTAAAAATGCAGCTCCCATTATTTTATAAAAACTTTATTTCTGTTTTTTAGATAATGTATCTGGATGTATTGAATGCACGTTAGGCCCTTTTTCAAATTTCATTGCCATCAGTCATTCAGAAGAGCTTTGTCAAGTTCGTCAATTCATCAACAGGTCAATTTTGTTGACGAATGGACGAAAAAAACCAAAAACATTTAAAAACTTTATTTCTGTCTTTTAGATACTGAATCTGAACGTATTGAATGCAAATTAGACCCTACTGCAATTCTCCTGGCCATCAGTCATTCAAAAGGGCTTCATGAAGTTTGTCAATTGGTTGTAATTTTGAATTTCACGATATGGATACAATGAGCCCTGATGTTTGTCAACGTATAAAATGAATGTTGAAAAACATCACAGCACATTCTTGTTCAGTTGAATAGATAAATACCTAGGTTTTAGTTGATGGTTTTCTGTATGAGGTAAATGTATTCTGGGGCTAGTCCACGCATGAAATTATCATATATACACTCATACTGGTGAACGGAAGATAAATGAATATATTATATGAAAATCGGTTTTTATTTTTGACTTCGACATATACAGGTTCTAGTTGACGACATTCTTAATCGGGAAAATTATTTTGAGGCGCACTCACGTATAGAATTATCACATACACACAAACTGGTAAACAGATCCGTAAAGCAAACCATACATGAAAATGAGCCCTGATGTTTTTTAAGAAAGAAACACATCGAAATATACGTTGTCAAACATCACAGCATATTCTTCTTCAGTTGAATCTCTTCATACACAGGTTCTTGCTAATAGCTTTCTGCATGGGGGAAGTGTATTATGTGGCGCGTACACGCATGCAATTACCTAAAGTACACACGGACTGGTGGACGGTCCCCAGATGCAAATTTTAGATGTAAATGAGCCTTGATGTTTGTCAACGTATAAAACGCACCAAAATAAACGTTGACAAACATCACAGCACATTCTTCTTCAGTTGAATACATACACAGGTTCTAGTTGATGGCTCTCTGTATTTAGAAATGTATTCTGGTATGCGTCCACGCATAAATTATCACATATACACTCATACCGTTGAGCGAAGCCCTGAAGCTATCATTAGTACAGTAAAGACTGATGTTTTCAAAAATATAAATTCCGTTCAATTGAGAAATGAGCACATTCGGATATAAAGTGTCCCTGGATATTTGTATTAATATTTTGGCATTACACACACTGACTGACAGTTTTCCTTAAATGTTTGTTAATAACTAATAATTGTATTAAGTACTTTATGCATGATGCATATATAGTTCTGCGCGTTTTGGCAAATATAAAAAAATGGAAGGCTGTTTTTGTGAACAGACACATAACGGTCAAAGCCATGGTGGAGGTTCATTCTTTCCTGACGTTCGCATTCAAACTTCCGTTCAACGACCCTAAACACTTTCCTTTTCTAAGAACTTTTTCTTAGGGAATGTGCCAGTAGTTAGATACGAGTGCACATACAATGTATGCAGTTAAACCATATGTTTGCAATAAATTAAAAGTATCGGAAATAAAACATTTTTGTCGAGTACATAAGTGAAAATCTGGTTAGTGGGTCAATTCGTAGGCATTTTACTCAGTCTTTGAAGGAAATTTGTTTTGCTTTTGACAATTTCACATTGTATGTTGTACCGACCTAGCAGACTAAATTCCATATCTGTACGTGTAAATGCTGTGTTTGTTTGCCACATAATCACCAAAGTATATCTAAAGAAGACATAGATCACATCCGTACAGTGTAGACTAAATTGGTATTGTTTTCATTAGTGAACCCATTGTAATAAGGTTGACATATCAAATGTTGTTTACTGCTAGTAAAGAGAATATAAACTTAAAAGGCCCATCCTTTTGCTGTTACCAAGATGTACAAAACCGTGAAGTTTGGCAAGAGAACCCCTTCATTTGAACAAATATAAATTTCAACTTGTTACCACTACTTAAGAGTAATTTGGTTGCAATACAATCAGCGAGCAAAGTTGTTGCGGCATGGATTAAGCTCGCTGAGGTATATAGCTATTCTGATAACTGGTCTCATTTATATTGTACTAACAATATAAAGAAAGGAGCATTCCAAAATAAAAAAAAACAATGGACTGTCTCTCCAGTTTCTACTAGATTCTTCATCACAGGAGTTAGTTTTAATCATAAGACTCAGAAAACACAATCATATTTTTTTCGTCAATTCTTCAACAAAATAGACAAACTTGACGATGCTCTTCTGAATTACTGATCGCCATGAAATTTGAAATGGAACCTAATTTGCATCCAGATACATTATTTAAAAGACGGAAATAAAGTTTTTAGAAAAATATTTTTTTCGTCAATTCGTCAACAAAATTGACGAGATGACGAACTTGGCGAAGCTCTTCTGATTGCCTGAACGCCAAGAAACAAGAAGCTTTATTTGCATTCAATACGTCCAGATACATTATCAAAAAGACAGAAATCAAGTTTTTAGAAAAATATTTTTTTCGTCAACAATATTAACGAGTTGACGAAACCCTTCTGAATGACTGATAGCCATGGAAGTTGAAATAGTGCATAAGTTGCATTCAATACGTCAGATACATTATCTAAAAGACACAAATAACGTTTAGAAAAATATTTTCTTCGTCAACTCGTCAACAAAATTGACGAACTGACGAAGTTGACGAACACTTCTGTATGACTGATGGCCCTGCAATTTGAAATAATCCCTAATTTGCATTCAATGCGTCCATATACATCACCTAAAAGACAATTTATCGACAAAAGTGATGAGATGACGAATTGACGAACTTCACGAAGCTCTTCTGAATGACTTATCGCTATGAAACATGAAATAGGGCCTAGTTTGCATTCAATATGTCCAGATACATTATCTTAAAGGCAGAAATAAAGTTTTAGATTTTTTTTTTTCGTCAATTTGCCAACAACATTGACGTGTTGACGAATTGACGAACAAAGCTCTTCTGAATGACTGATGGCCATGACATTTGAAATAGCGCCTAATTTGCATTCAATACGTCCAGATACATTATCTAAAAGACAGAAATAAAGTTTTTGGAAAAAGTTTGTCAACTTAATTGACGAGTTGACGAATTGACGAACTTAAAGAAGCTCTTCTGATTGCATGAACGCCATGAAACATGAAATAGGGCATTATTTACATTCAATACGTTCAGATACATTATCTTAAAGAAAGAAATGAAGTATTTAGAAAAAATGTTACAGTTCATCACTCGTCAATTTGTCACTCGTCAATTCGTCACTCTTCAACCTAACTTCACGGACCTAAAGAAATGTCACAGTTCGTCACTGGTCAACCTTACTTCACGGACCTAATAAGGTGACTGACACTTGTTTTTACTTAGATTGATTAATTTAATTTAAGGTAAGTTGATTAAAGAGAGAGAGAAGAATGAATTTTTATCTAGTTTCATTTTATTGACTATAGCCTACTTTGCTCAGTTTATGTAAGCTGAAAATAGAACAGACAAACTAGGGATGAAAATGTCAAATTCAAAATCAATGATAAACAAGAGGGCCATGATGGCCCTTGAATCGCTCACCTGATTTTTTATTTTATTTTCACTTTAGCTATATAAGCCTCGCCCCCTGGCAGCCAGTTTCCGACCAATCAACTTGGCTTGAAGGAATCTGATAGAGGGTCACCCTAGGAACATTTCTACAAAATTATTTGAAAATCGGCCAGATACTTTTGGAGGAGAAGATTTTTTAAGTTGTCACTATAGCCATATAATGCAAAATAGCCCTGCCTACTGGCGGCCATGTTTTTTGACCAATCAACATGGCTTGAAGGAATCTGAAAGTGGGTCATCCAAGGAACATTTCTACAAAATTATTTGAAAATCGGGCCGACACTTTTGGAGAAGAAGATTTTTTAAGTTTGCACTATAGCCATATAAGGCAAAATAGCCCCGCCCCCCCCCCCCATGGCGGCCATGTTTTTCGACCAATCAACATGGCTTGAAGGAATCTGATAGAGGGTCACCCAAGGAACATTTCTACAAAATCATTTGAAAATCAGCCTGACACTTTCGGAGGAGAAGATTTTTTAAGTTTTCACTATAGCCATATAAGGCAAAATAGTCCCGCCCCCCTAGCGGCCGTGTTTTTTGACCAATCAACATGGCTTGAAGGAATCTGGTAGAAGGTCATCCAAGGAACATTTCTACAAAATGATTTGAAAATCTGCCAACCAGTTTGGGAGAAGAAGAATTTTGAAGTTTTTTTTTCGTTTCGTTGCCATGGAAACCAGAATTCTGCATGGATCCCTAAAATTTGAAGGAATTCTGGTGAGGTCATTAAGAGGATGCTTTCTGTGAAGTTTCATCCCAATTGACCCACTGGTTACTGAGGAGAAGATGTTGAAGATTTTTTAAGTTTTCACTTTGGCCATATAAGGCAAAATAGCCCCCCCCCTGGCGGGCATGTTTTTTGACCAATCAACATGGCTTGAAGGAATCTGATAGAGGATTACCCAAGGAACATTTCTACAAAATTATTTGAAAATCGGCCTGACACTTTTGGAGAAGAAGATTTTTTAAGTTTGCACTATAGCCATATAAGGCAAAATAGCCCCGCCCCCCCCTGGCGGCCATGTTTTTCGACCAATCAACATGGCTTGAAGGAATCTGATAGAGGGTCACCCAAGGAACATTTCTACAAAATTATTTGAAAATCGGCCTTACACTTTCGGAGGAGAAGATTTTTTAAGTTTTCACTATAGCCATATAAGGCAAAATAGCCCCGCCCCCCTGGCGGCCATGTTTTTCGACCAATCAACACGGCTTGAAGGAATCTGATAGAGGGTCATCCAAGGAACATTTCTACCAAATTATTTGAAAATCTGCCAACCAATTTGGGAGAAGAAGAATTTTGAAGTTTTTTCGGTTTCGTTGCCATGGAAACCAGAATTTTGCATGGATCCCAAAAAAATGAAGGAATTCTGATGAGGTCAATGAGAGGATGCTTTCTGTGAAGTTTCATCCAAATTGACCCACTGGTTACTGAGGAGAAGAAGTTGACGGACGAGCACGACGGACGACGGACAAAAGGCGATCACAATAACTCACCTTGAGCAAAGCTCAGGTGAGCTAAAAATACACAAGTGCTGAATGCTTATATCGATTAGACTAAACATCAATTTAGTTTAGAAGAAGAAAAGACAAGTTTGAATTAAAGTACAGTAGCTTGAATTAAAGTACAGTAGCTCTCTGCATCACATTTCAGCGAGTTGAATGTTGTTTGAGAATAATATGGCGCCCTGAAACTTTTCAATCCAAAAAGGAAATGTAAAAAACAACCTCTTGTTGATAAAGAGATATATATATTTATTAAACTTTTAAACCTTATAGTCCTAAAATAAGCTAGTACGATTCATCCATTTTTTTAATTCTGGATGTTGAAACTGTCAATTGTTTTGTAAATACAAAAGATCGGTATTTTAAAACTGGGTCAATTTATACCGGAAGCCAGGCAAATGCCTGGGGAACGGGAATGTGCATGCCCCGGCCATATCGATAAAATAACACCTTAAAACCCGGCCAACACTTTCTAACCTTTAACAAGTTGTAAAAAACATCCATTTTAATCTCTTCATCGAACATCTTCCTTCTTATTTATTACATGTACTTATATAAATCACAAACAACACATTTCTAATATTTTAACAGAGATTTTGAATATTTTAGGAATTAAAGTATTAGGTTATTTTAGGTACTTGATCAGATCAAAACTTATTGTAGACATAGAAAAGTCTGCGTGTATATTGGTGCAGTCTTATCTTTGTCTACCTGTGTTGCTTTCTATTAACTCTTCCCAGACATATACTGTATTACAATACCATGATGCTGAGAATTGATCAAAATGAAGAATGGAAGAGTAGCAATTAATATAAGATTTATAATGGTTAAATTGAATGAAATTATTTATATCTTCTTATTTTTACCGAGCCCCGGTAGCGACGTGGGCTGTCAATCCAGGGGTTGTGAGTTCGAATCCCAGCTTGGACAAAAGTCACTGTGACATGCGTCATTCGTTTTTCACCAATGGGCTGTTTGACAGTCTATGTGGAAAAGCAGCCAGTTGCTTGGAAAGTGTGTTGTGTGGTATACTGTGTAAAGGCCGAAGGTTTTCGGACGAAAGAGTGAAGTGTGAATGTGAAGCGGTGCGAATGTGTTGGTTAGAAAGGAGAACCAGTGTTTGATAAGGAATCAAGAAAAAATGTTATAAATCTGTACTTAAAACTAGAAAGAGTTATTCAAAATTTGGTGAGTAGCCAAATCAAAGAACATAAAAATATTGTGCAGGCATTTTGATGTTAGTTATGCACAGTTTCATTTACAGAGATATATGAACATTTGAAGTCTGCAAAATATGTCAACAAACATGGCGGAGCCCAGTGTAGTCCTATAATATATGACCTCTCACAAGCTCGAGGTCATATCTCTAAAGGTCAATTTCCTTTAGCAAGAAAAACAGTTGAACCCGATCAAGTTGAGATCGGGTTGATTTTACAGCCATTTTCTGCAAACTATTTCGCAGCTATCGAAAGAATTTACATCTATACGTAAAATGCAACAGACCTGAGTAATCCTTTTCCTTTCACAGCCGTTTAAGGCCGAGAAAAACACATTTTAAGTTTTGAAGTGGAGAAGTTTTTCATTTCATATAAGTCTGACGAATAAATCCGACTATTCCAAATGTTTAAATGTTTATATATGTATGAGGAATATATCCGAATATTCCGAATGGGCTCCGAAAACGTTAAAATAAATTATAGAACTTAAAATTAAACGAAACAAATGGAAATAAAATCGATATATATCAGACGATATATATATAACAATTTCGTTTTAAAAAATCCCGATATTTACGACAACCGTAAAAACTATGCGGCAACATGGCCGACATGAGAGGGAACAAGAAAGTAAACATGTAAATCCTAGCGGTTCGGGCAGATTTTAAGAGTGATTTCAATAATTTGACATCGAATGAGGTATATAAAACATTTATCTACGTGGTACAACTTGTTTTAATGAATTTGATGCAAGATTGAAATCCGCTAAGCGTTTTTGGTCTTTAAAAATAAGACTCTGTGCTTGTCAACAGAGTCTTATGTTATAGGACTAAGCCCAGTGTAACGCAAGTTTTCAACTTTCGTTTTCGTTCTCCCGTTATTTCTGACTATTGCATCCTTACCTCTACTTATGTCATTTAGAAAACACGTTGTTTTAGTAGATTATTAGTCTTTGTATGCAAATATATACATATGCATCACCGTTCGTTTTGAGAACATGTTGTGCAGAAGTAATCTGTTGCAATGTAGAGTTAGGATCTAAGAAATAAAGAATTTTGCTTGGCAGAATAAGCAAGCCAGACTGCAGTGAAATCATATGTTGCAAATGAAGAGCTAAACATTGTTACATATTAATTAATTCTCACATATTCAAGATGCATTTATCTGCAGAAAAGCTCCTTTTGGAGAAAATATACTTTCAAATTTGTCTACTTTGATAATCTTAAGTTGCACATTCACTGTCTATTTTCTCCATAATTGTTTTATTCAAAGAATTTGTCTATTGCGAGTTCCATCAATATGGAGATAACAAAAAAGACAAAAAATTGTCTCAAAGATGGCTCAAGGTTTTGTAAATTGGCTCAAGCAATGGCTGAAACTTTTTTTCTGCCAGGGCCGGCCCTGATAAATTGGGTACTGTCATTGCAGTCATGACACAATTTAATACCAATTGGATCTGTTGATCATTTAATTTGGAAGCTATGTGTTGTTAGATTTTATGGGGAGTTGTCTCATTAGAGCTAGATACATAATAGATATATCACTAATTAATCTTCTTGGTCATCTATTACAGTTGTTACTGTAACTGGTTAATATCTTAAGTTGAAATAGTTAAGGTCAAATGTTTGAAAAACAGTTTCTGATTCTTGTTTTAAATTGTGGGATCCCAAATTTGATAGGTGTAATCTGATATGGGAAAGCACGATTTGTTATCTTTAATTTTTTTTTAAAGATTATTAGACAAATTTAAGAGTCATGTATTTCATGCATTGCTACATGTATGTATGTTTTAAATACTGCAAGGTTATGATTTAGTATAAGATATACTGATTGACATTTTATGTTTATTGCAGTTAATCGTATCAATAAAAGTCACCGCGATACGTATTAGCCATTGGTCGTCTCTTTCTAACCCCTCGCCAGTACAGTCTCCATGAAATGACTGAAAATGTGTTGAAAACGGCGTTAAACCCTTATCAATCAACTAATCAATCTTATTGTTTTTATATTGAATGATAATATATAAATATTTTTTTAGATCTTTCACAGAAGTCAAATTGCGCCTGGTAATGCGAATAAGTTTGCTGTATAAGAAATTAACATGCCTTACAACTTACAAGTGTTTTATTTGTAAAACTCACATAAAGGGTCAAAGTTTTGTTATACAATTGAAGAAAAATGTGCCAGCTAGGGGAAGTCCTGTTAGTAGAAAACAATGTAACACTCACCATTGTATTTCTTTATCATAAGGCTTATCCCAACAACAAAAACCTTATTCTTATATATAGTCAGCGCCTTTCAACTCAATTTTGTGAAGACTCTCTAGCCTATTGGTTTTGTGAAAAAAAATGTGCGAAAAATCGCAAAATGATGAAGAAAATATTACATGTTGTGTTGTGAAATATAATGGACATGGCAATATATTCTGCAAAACTGAACTTTGGTCAATAACCCTTTCCCGCCTGTAGACGCATTTTGACGTGTCTGCATCAGACAGCTTTTGAAAACATTTGAGACGAAAGGAGAAATTGCTCAAAAGCAGCAATTCCTCCTTTTGCCACAATGTTTTCAACCTTTTTTCAGTAATTATACCTACAATTATAGAAATTTTCCATAATTTTGATTAGACATTTTCAAAGTTGTCTGCTGCAGATTTGCTGTATGTGGGAAAGGGATAAGGTGCTTTAATCATACATGGTCTAGTGGTCAACATTCACAAAAAAACATCTGCATATTTTGAATATTTTGTATTTTTCAACATTTTCTTAACCCTTTCCCTAACCCTTTCCCTCATATAGATGCTTTCTGACTCCTCTGCAGCAGATGGCTGTTTGTAAATATAGTGACAAAAGAAGAAATTGCTCAAAACAAGTTATCCATTCAATAAAAGAGATTTTCCTTTTTTTGACAAAATATGTTCAGTCGTCTCCTGCAGAATTGTTGTATAAGGGAAAGGGTTAATCTTTCAAAATGGATATAACATACTAGTGTGTGATATTTGTAAAATATAACATGAAGAAAGGCCTATGGCCGAACAGTTGAACTTTTAAAATTAATATATTCACTATTTTCAACCATTTGTGTGCATTCAGTATTAAAATCAGAACAGTTTGATGTTGGAAATGGGTCAGAGGGTGGGGTTGAAACTTCCATTGGTTCTGGTTCTAGGGACTTAGTCTCCACGAGATCCGAAGAAATATTTGTGGAAGAAATGGGATGATCAACAGGGTCAATTTTATCGGTCGATTCAGACAAGGTTTGCTCTGTTGACTCATCAGCGTCGCCTAAGTCAAACGTTGTCTCGTATTGATAACAGAAGCCGGACCATTTACAGATTGAAAAAAAAAACAAGCAAACTTTTCTGTGATGTGTCAGAAGCCTTTTTTAAACGCATCATAGGATTCTCAAGTTACTGGGCACACATGTTAACCATGATGAGGTGGCATGTACCTCAAAGGTCAAGGTCATGGTCAAAAGTCAACATGAGTACTGTTTGATAGGACTACCTGTGAGTGTCAGTCGGTCGGAAGCCATATTTTGAGTCAAGGTGCTGTTTTGGGGCTATTTATCATCTTCAGTGATAGTTTAGTCAGAATTTCAATGAAAGAATTTCTCTCATTTTCCAATATTGATGAGAGATTTTTTAATTCAGGGAATTTTCGTGCAAGAAAGTGCAGATATTGCTTGGAGGTGTTCTGAATCTGATTTCATAGTAGGTTCATAGTAGCTTATGCATTTCTTATTATAAATGGTGGTGTATTTTCTTTTTCCAGGATTTGTACCAGTTACCATGGCACAGCTAACACATGGTAAAAGAGCTGTATGTTGACAATTTCATAAATGACTATTGATAACTTGATTCATCTGTACTGTTCTGGCTGTTTGTTGGAATAATAAAACATAATCAGACTCAAAATAAAATGTGATTATGTTTTATTATTTCAGTCAAGAGCTTGCGATTGTACTTCTGTATGTTCATGATTCATTTGTATTTAACGCACTGTTTTCAACTACTTTCAGTCATATCTCGACAGCCAGTTGACCTGTGTTTCTTCGCACAACATTCTTTCCAAGCAGTTAGTGGATTTTCCACATAGACTCTTAGCTCACTTGTGGAAGCTGATTGGCGGTTCAGGTTTATCATATTTACTTTTACTTTTATCAAAAGTTTGAAAGAATGTTGGCCGACTGTAACTCATCACCCCTTGATTTTCTGCCCAAGTCGTTACAGACTGTTCATGAACATTGGACCAAAATGTTATTGTCTTAAAATAAAACTTTAGTTCTCCACTCAACCATTTTGCAATGTCCCTTTCCCACATAAAACAAATCTGGAGCAGATGACTTATAAAACATCTGTACAAACATTTAAAAAATCTCTGGCTCGTTTTGAGCAATCGCAATGTTTTCAAAAGTCGTCTGCTGCAGAGACGTCAGAAAGCGGCTGTTTAAGGGAAAGGGTTTTAATATATGCTGCAGTTTCTGATTGTGAGCAATAATTCATTAATTGAATGGATTTTAAACATCAACTTTTACATTGCAAACATAATATAGCTTGAGATTTACATTATAAATGTTATTAAGTTAAACTTTAATTCCATCAACTAAAATGAAAATGAGTAAGTTTGCAATTTCCATAAATATCAATAAAAAACAATAATTACTTTTATTTCTTTAGCTTCTTAGAATACACTCTAAATGTCCTTTAAAGCCTTTTTTAGCTCACCTGAGCTTTGCTCAAGGTGAGTTATTGTGATCGCCTTTTGTCCGTCGTCCGTCGTCAATCGTGCGTCGTCCGTCGTCCGTCGTCCGTCGTGCGTCGTGCGTCAACTTCTTCTCCTCAGTAACCAGTGGGTCAATTTGGATGAAACTTCACAGAAAGCATCCTCTCAATGACCTCACCAGATTTCCTTCAAATATTTGGGATCCATGCAGAATTCTGGTTTCCATGGCAACGAAATGAAAAAAACTTCTTCTCCCAAACTGGTTGGCAGATTTTCAAATAATTGTGTAGAAATGTTCCTTGGATGACCCTCTATGAGATTCCTTCAAGCCATGTTGATTGGTCAAAAAACATGGCCGCCAGGGGGGGGGGGGGGGGGGGGGGGGGGGGGGGGGCGGGGTTATTTTTCCTTATATGGCTATAGTGAAAACTTAAAAAATCTTCTCCTCCAAAAGTGTCAAGCCTATTTTCAAATAATTTTGTGGAAATGTTCCTTGGATGACCCTCTATCAGATTCCTTCAAGCCATGTTGATTGTTCGAAAAACATGGCCGCCAGGGGGGCGGGGCTATTTTGCCTTATATGGCTATAGTGAAAATTTAAAAAATCTTCTCCTCCGAAAGTGTGAGACCGATTTTCAAATAATTTTGTAGAAATGTTCCTTTAGTGACCCACTATCAGATTCCTTCAAGCCATGTTGATTGGTTGTAAAACATGGCCGCCAGTGGGCAGGGCTATTTTGCCTTATATGGCTATAGTGAAAACTTAAAAAATCTTCTTCTCCCAAACTGGTTGGCAGATTTTCAAATAATTTTGTAGAAATGCTCCTTGGATGACCCTCTATTAGATTCCTTCAAGCCATGTTGATTGGTCAAAAAACATGGCCGCCAGGGGGCGGGGCTATTTTGCCTTATATGGCTATAGTGAAAACTTAAAAAATCTTCTCCTCCCAAAGTGTCAGACCGATTTTCAAATAATTTTGTAGAAATATTCCTTGTATGACCTTCTATCAGATTCCTTCAATCAAAGTTGATTGGTTGAAAAACATGGCCACCAGGGGGGGCGGGGCTATTTTGCCTTATATGGCTATAGTGAAAAGTTAAAAATCTTCTTCTACGAAAGTGTCCGGCCGATTTTCAAATAATTTTGTAGAAATGTTCCTAGGGTGACCCTCTATCAGATTCCTTCAAGCCAAGTTAATTGGTCGGAAACTATGGCTGCCAGGGGGCGGGGCTTATATAGCTAAAGTGAAAAAAAAAAAATCAGGTGAGCGATTCCAGGGCCATCATGGCCCTCTTGTTTACTCTTTGTAACTCAATCTCTCAAGTGACAGCTCTTTATAAAAGACGATAATAGTACTTACAGTTCCCTTCGAAAACAGTTTGGCAATAGAAGCAATTTATGAAGCTGTTCATTTTTCATGAGTTGTGTTATAAGCTCACCTAAGCACGAAGTGCAAGGTGAGCTTTTGTGATCACTCGGCGTCCGTCGTCGTCGTCGGCGTCTGTTAACAATTTCCTATAAATGACTTCTCCTACTAAACCAATGAACAGATTTCAAAATAACTTCACAGGAATGGTCCTTAGGTAGTCCTCTTTCAAAGTTGTTCAAAGAAATTAATTCCAAGTAGAACTTTGGTTGCTGCGGCATCAGAAAAGGGGAAAATTGCCAAATCTTAAAAAATCTTCTTGTCCAAAAGTGCTGGCCCGATTTGATAATTATTTTGCACAAATGTTCCTTGGGGTACCCTTTACCAAGATTGTTCAAATATTTCCGATCCGTTGAAAAACATGGCCGCCAGGGGGCGGAGCTTATTTTCCTTATATGTGCATTGTTAAAACTTTAAAAATCTTCTTGTCCAAAAGTACTGGCCCGATTTGAAAATTATTTTGCACAAATGTTCCTTGGGACACTCTTTACCAAGATTGTTCAAATATTTCCAATCCGTTGAAAAACATGGCCGCCAGGGGGCGGAGCCTGTTTTCCTTATATGTGCATTGTTAAAGCTTTGAAAAATCTTCTTGTCCAAAAGTACTGGGCCGATTTGAAAATAATTTTGCACAAATGTTCCTTGGTGCACCCTTTACCAAGATTGTTCAAATATTTTTGATCCGTTGAAAAACATGACCGCCACGGGGCGGAGCTTGTTTTCCTTATATGTGCATTGTTAAAACTTTAAAAATCTTCTTGTCCAAAAGTACTGGCCCAATTTGAAAATTATTTTGCACAAAGGTTCCTTAGGGCACCCTTTACCAAGATTGTTCAAATATTTCCGATCCGTTGAAAAGCATGGCCACCAGGGGGCGGAGCTAGTTTTCCTTATATGTGCATTGTTAAAACTTTAAAAATCTTCTTGTCCAAAAGAACTGGCCCGATTTAAAAATTATTTTGCACAAATGTTCCTTGGGGCACCCTTTACCAAGATTGTACAAATATTTCCAATCCGTTGAAAAACATGGCGGCCAGGGGGCGGAGCTTGTTTTCCTTATATGTGCATTGTTAAAACTTCAAAAATCTTCTTGTCCAAAAGTACTGGCCCGATTTAAAAATTATTTTGCACAAATGTTCCTTGGGGCACCCTTTACCAAGGTTGTTTAAATATTTTTGATCCGTTGAAAAACATGGCCGCCAGGGGGCGGAGCTTGTTTTCCTTATATGTGCATAGTTAAAACTTTAAAAATCTTCTTGTCCAAAAGTATTGGCCTAAAAAGAGTAAAAACTTTGAAAAATATTGAAGTTCTATTAAATCAGGTGAGCGATATAGGGCCATCATGGCCCTCTTGTTTGATAAAGCATATATAGTCAAAGTATCACTTTGGGATAAGTGTAATGAAATACACTTGTTTTGTATAGTGGTAAATTAACTAATAGATGTGTATTTTTCACAATGTTGTAATTCTATAGATCTGCATAGAGATTAAACAATTAAAGTCAACCTTTTTTCAGGTGGTTTATGTCCTGAAGAAAAAACTAAATATGACATAGTTAAGAAAGATAGACATTTTGTCCATTGCCCTATTGCAACGGAATGACTATACATTTTATAACAATTATTATATATACTTAAATTTCTAGTCTGCCACAAATGTGTTGTTAAAAAGAAAAAAAGAAACAGGCATTTATTTGAAATAACACATACTGTTTGTTTTCAGTTAAAAGCAAGCCTTGCTGATTATCAACCCATGAAAAAGGTAAGAAACTCATATTTATTCTTTCATAAATGTTTTCTTGGTTTTTAGCTCCATTGGCTGAAAGTTTATGTCATGGTGAATTGTCCGTTTTGCATGCGTCTGTTATCTTTTTGCTTCAAATCTTCTCCTCCCTAACACTTGGCCAATTGGGATGAAACTTCATAGGAAGCATCTTCTAATATGTCCTCTCCTCAATTCCTTCAATTTTTGTGGATCCATGCAAAAGTATGGTTTCCATGGCAACCGAAAGAAAAAAATAGTGAACTTAAAAAATCTTTTCCTCCGAAAGTGTCAGGCTGATTTTCAAATAATTTTGTAGAAATATTCCTTTGGTGACTCTATCAAATTCCTTCAAGCCATATTTATTGGTCTAAAAACATGGCCGCCAGAGGGTGGTGCTATTTTGCATTATATGGCTAAAGTGAAAACTTTGCCCTTGTTAACACTCTACAGGCTTCATTTTGCATCCGATCTTCATGAAAGTTTATTAGAACATTCATCTCCATCAATTATTGGACAAGTTTGAAACTAGGCCGTAAGAGTTCAAAAACTACGTCACGAGGCCAAATTTAAGGAAAATTTTGTTAACTATCTGGAAGTCACATTTTTGGCTTGAGCAGGTTGAAACTTTGTAAGAATGTTTGTCAGAGTTATATATAGGCCAAGTTTGAATATAGCTCATGTCGAGTCAAAAACTAGGTCACTAGGCCAAATTTAGGGGAAATCTTGTGAACAATCTGGAAGCCACATTTTTGGCTTGAGCATGTTGAAACCTATTGAAACATAATAGGTTAATTTGTTTTTATGGATTTTCCATGACATTTTACAAATTATCATTAAGATTTTAGCAGAGATTGTGCCCTTTAGCGTCGGCGGAGTATCAGTCGAATGTTGAGCTGGACCAAGAAGGTCTGAAGAAAAAATTCATCAATGATTATATTCGTAAGTATTATTTTAGATAAGCAGTAAAGTGAGGGTTTACAATTTTTGAAAATTCCTTGTGTCTTTGTTTAATTTTTCATCAAAATTATTTGGTAATCTGTCAACCTGTTTTTAGCTCACCTGTGCACGAAGTGCTCAAGGTGAGTTATTGTGATCGCCCTATGTCCGGCGTCTGTCGTCCGTCAACATTTTCTCCTCTGTAACTGGTGGGTCAACTGGGATGAAACTTCACAGAAAGAATCCTCTCAATGTCCTCACCAGAATTCCTTAACATTTTTGGGATCCATGCAGAATTCTGGTTTCCATGGCAACGAAATGAAAAAAACTTCAAAATTCTTAAAAAATCTTCTCCTCCGAAAGTGTCAGGCCGACTTTCAAATTATTTTGTAGAAATGTTCCTTGGGTGACCCTCTATCAGATTCCTTCAAGCCATGTTGATTGGTTGAAAAACATGGCCGCCAGGGGGGGTGGGGCTATTTTGCCTTATATGGCTATAGTGCAAACTTAAAAAATCTTCTCCTCCAAAAGTGTCATGCCGATTTTCAAATAATTTTGTAGAAATGTTCCTTGGGTGACCCTCTATCAGATTCCTCCAAGCCATGTTGATTGGTCAAAAGCATGGCCACCAGGGGGCGGGGCTATTTTGCCTTTTATGGTTATAGTGAAAACTTAAAAAATCTTCAACATCTTCTCCTCAGTAACCAGTGGGTCAATTGGGATGCAACTTCACAGAAAGCATCATCTCAATTACCTCACCAGAATTCCTTCAATTTTTTGGGATCCATGCAGAATTCTGGTTTCCATGGCAACGAAACGAAAAAAACTTCAAAATTCTCCTTCTCCCAAACTGTCCCAAACTTCTCTTTTGAACTTATTTTGTAGAAATGTTCCTTGGGTGACTCTCTATCAGATTCCTTGAAGCCATGTTGATTGGTCGAAAAACATGGCCCCCAGGGGGGCGGGGCTTTTTTGCCTTATATGGCTATAGTGAAAACTTAAAAAAGCTTCTTCTCCTCCAAAAGTGTCAGGCCGATTTTCAAATAATTTCGTAGAAATGTTCCTTAGATGACCCTCTATCAGAATCCTTTAAGCCATGTTGATTGGTCGAAAATCATGGCCGCCAGGGGGTGCGGGGCTATTTTGCCTTATATAGCTATAGTGCAAAATTAAAAAATCTTCTCCTCCAAAAGTGTCGGGCTAATTTTCAAATAATTTTGTAGAAATGTTCCTTGGATGACCCTCTATCAGATTCCTTCAAGCCATGTTGATTGGTCAAAAAACATAGCCGCCAGGGGGCGGGGCTATTTTGCCTTTTATGGCTATAGTGAAAACTTAAAAAATCTTCTCCTCCAAAAGTGTCTGGCCGATTTTCAAATAATTTTGTAGAAATGTTCCTAGGGTGACCCTCTATCAGATTCCTTCAAGCCAAGTTGATTGGTTGGAAACTATGCCCGCCAGATGGCGGGGCTTATATAGCTAAAGTGAAGAAAAAAAATCAGGTGAGCGATTCCAGGGCCATCATGGCCCTCTTTTTTCGGTGTAAAGAATTTTACCCCAAAGGACTATTGCTCACTGGACAATTACCCATTCCCCTTTTAAAAGTGAAAGGTTGATTTCTTTCCCTAAATGATACTATAGAGATTCTTTATTGCAAAATTCTGGATTTGAAGTATTGCTGATTGAATATATGTTTGATGATATACAGTGTAAATGTATCTATTAAGTCCTATTAGGGAAAATAATGTCCAACTTATTACATTTTTTTAGTAGTTAATATTTTAATTGATTAATCAAAATATGGCAACATTCTATAAATGAAAAGTTGAAAATGAAATTATTTTGTAATTGGAGTTCATGCATTATGCAAGAAAGAATTCACCGGGTGAAAATGGTTACTTACCGTCATTTTTGACCACATCCAGTCCAGACAAAACCTGTGTTTAGCATTCTCTACTTTCACATTCAAACAATGTCAACATACTAAAAGTTATCAAATCAATAATTTTCAGTGCATAATATACACATTTACAATGATCTTAAACTCAAGGTCATATATTCAATGCATTCTGGGGATGGTATACACTCCTTCCTACGCAAACAAAGGCAAATAAAGGTTTTTTTTAGAGACTATTTAGGTGCAGATCAGCATGTCAGGGGATGTATTTGGTGTAATTTAATCTTTAATCAAATTCATTATTATAAACAGAGCAGTCTAATGTCTAATTCTGGATCAACACTTTCTGCACACTGACAGGATATGTTTTTAGATACTAAGAGGAACAATGCAGAATCAAATGAGACAGCTCATTATGTGCTGTCTAAACTGAAACTGTATTGTTTTGAAATACCTTAAAATTGCCTTTGGCACAGAAAGAGTTAAATGAAAAGAACTTTATGCTATAGTTCTCACTTGTTTATCTAAAGCAAAAAATATGAAAAATCTCTATAAATGAAAGTAAAATTATTGATAAAAGTTGAAATAATTGCTCAATATGTTTAAACTTTAGTTGTTTTCAAACTATGGTGTAAAGCTTATTCTGAACTTCTTTCAATGGGGCATTTTATTTGTTTTTTTTTCACCTGAGTACAAAACGCTCAAGGTCCCCTATTTTGATCACCCCCATGTCCAGCGGCTTGTCGGTTTGCATAATGCGATGTAATGAGTGACATTAACTAAACTATGGAATAGAGTTCATAAATTGTTTGCAAAAGGATAAAATACTCACCATGAGCGTTATCTCCCTTTGCCACAGTGATTTCAAAAGTCATCTACAATTGGGAAAATGTTAAACAATGTTTCCTCCTAAACCTCTTGGTCCATTGCAATCAACCTTCATTAGAATGTTCATTAATGGTTGTCCTCTTTACAATGGAAATGCGCAATTTATAAAAATAGTGGCCTGATTTGAAAGTAATTTGGCCCAATTCTTTTTTTGGTGATCCTCTTCAAACAATAATTAAATAATTTTAATCCTGGAAAAACATTTCTTTTTTCCCTTGTAATTGCATTTGAAAAACTCCTTATGCTCATGTTTAACATAGGAAAAAGATGAGATAACGGAAATGGTTGCATTAACTTGCATAAATCTAAACAGTAATTAGAACAATTCAATATTTAGAAAAAACATCATTAAATTTTGTTAGGCATTTTAAACTACAATAAAACTATCACAGGCTCTGATTTATTAAGAATTCCCCTTTTTTGGTAAGCATTTTCTATTTGTGTCTTTCTTTGAAGACAATCTTGAGTGTAAATTTAATGTGTTTAGCTACATTTTGAGACCTTATAGTTTTAACTGGTAAAACACCTGGTCTAGCCAGGAGTTCTGAGTTCAAATCTCAGTGGGGCCAAAATGACACTGTAGCTAAATACATACAATTTAATCAATAACTTGAAATTGATGTTTGGTTTTAGCAAATGTGAGCTTTTGTGATATGCAATATCCATCAGTAACCATTTATTTTAACAACAGCTGCTTTAAAACAACTTGACCAATTTTAACTGAACTGCACAGAAATACTTTTTTGGTGTCCTCTTTCAAAATGTTCAAAGGAATACATTCTGTGTTGAATTCTGCTGCATCAGAGGTAAAGTGACACCATGTTAAGGCATTCTCTTATACACACATGTTAATTGATGGTGAAGGTGCTTGAAGACGAAATTGGTTAACATAAGGTGAGTTTTTGAGTATCCATTATCATACATACTGACAAGTCAGGCATTTGGTTGATTGATTGAATGTGATTTAATGTCATTTTCATCAATTTTAACTTATATACCATAACCATGTTTACTGCGTTTCTTACCAGTATTCGGCACAATTTCTCTGCAAAAATCTTTCTCACATTAGTCAGCGGTGAGAATGAATGACGCGGTTTGCAATTTCTTTTAAATCGTAACCGATAAGTGTGTCCGTACCTGGTACGCTCCCTGAATTGACAGACATGAGCGCTAGCCGGGCCTGGCAGCTATAGGTAAGGTTATTATGTATCCAATGGAATGCAGTAAAAGTGCTGTGAGGAATCTGTCATTACAGAATTTGAGTATTCAATCCATAATTCAGCGTAAGTTTTGTACGAATGACCTTGTAATGACAAATATACATATTCATAAAAAAACCAGTATACATTAGATCAGTAAGGAACTTACATGTCTAATGTTGACAGCAATTATCTCTACTAAATGAGAAAATATGTGCCCATAAGTGTGGCGACAAATTAAGATTCATGTATTGAATGACCCTACAGTGTTTTTAACAGACGTCCGTTCAAATCAAGTGAGATATGACATGAACCCATACTGTCTGAAGACAAATGGAGGATAAATATGGCAAATGTCCCAACAATGTGTTTGCCCTATATGGTCTATATCTTTGCTACTGCAAATAACTTTTTGGAGAGTGTTCGTTAAGATGAAGGTAATGAAGAACTATACTTCGAGGGCTTTGTTAAACACATTCGTTCAAATCAAGTGAGATAAAACATGTCCCCATTAAGTCTGGGGACACACAAGATAAATATGGCAAATGTCCCCACAGCATCTTTGCCCTATATAATCAATATCTTTGCTACTGCAAATAACTTTTTTGAGAGAGTTCGTTAAGATGAAGGTAATGAAGCACTATACTTCGACTTTACTTCGAATGTGCTCATACTGTTTGAGGACAAAATAAGGATTAACAATTTGAGATAACAGATGTCCCCATTAAGCCTGGGGCCAAATGAGATGAATACTGCAAATATCCCCGCAACAGTCTTTGCGCTATATTATCAATTATT
>JASEVX010000013.1:55066281-55203781 GCA_031761405.1 Serripes groenlandicus | reverse complement strand
TCTGACAAAATTTGGCCAAGGGACCTAGTTTATGACCGGAATCACTGGATATTTTTAAACATAACCTAGATATCATCAAAACAGTTATTTTGAAAACATTTAAACATGCTCAAGTTAAATAAGGCCTCCAGAGTGTTTACAATATTTTCCATCAATTTGACATTGTGACCTAATTCTTTCACTAAGGTAAGTACCTGCCACGACCATTACATTATTTGGTCAAGCTTACAAACAAAATGGCGGCGCCTTTCGGACATGGTTTAGCAAGTATAACGCCAAAGCGACAACCTTTATCTTGGACTAAACCTTACAAATGCCAGGTTTTAATGGTCCTCTTTTGGGTTATCGAAAGTCAATCATGTTATTATTAATTTAATAGTGAACGCCGGGTACCAGACTAAGTCAAGACGCACTAATTTACTAATACGTACGCTGGGTATAAGACTACGCTACGTTGATGGTTCATGCCAGTCATTCTAATTTACAATATGCTAAGCCGGGTTTCACAATAGCTCGCTTCATAACGTCTAGGCAAGGTATTGTATCTGGATATTAGACGGTTGAACTGATTAAAACAAAGACAATTTCAATATCTGCAATCTTTAAAAGCTAAGGGAATTCACCATCTCCTCAAAATCTTCACTTGTCGCACGATTGAGCCACTGTCGAGTCTTAGCCGTCCTCGTATATTCTATATATATAAACATCGATGCACCGTCTGACAAAAAGGCTTGAATTGTTAAATTAGTTTTATTCCAATACATTTAACTGAAAACTTGTTGAAAGCGGTGTAAATCACCATACCGACAAGCAAATTTACCTTTACACGTTGTCATTGTCGAGTATTATTTGCAAGGTACATTTCATAGCCTAGTTCTGATTACATAGTCATGCACCACGAAATTTATACGCGTACTGTCACCCAATCTCATCAAAGTCCATTGCCAAGTCAAAAAAAAGCGAAAGAAATACTGAATATCAGCTAAGTGATGTAGTGGTAGATTTGCGCCTCGGTGCAGGAAGTTTCGGGTTCAATCCCCAGCCGGGTGATACCAAATACTTTAAAAATTACATTTATGGCTTGCCCTCCTTGGCGCTCAGGAATTTGGGGTTAGCAATCCACTTTACTCGCTGCTGTCAGGGTAAATGGACCAATAACACTGGTAACGCACCAAGGACACGTCATGATATAACTGAAAAGGTGTTGAAAGCGGCTTAAAACACCATATAAATTAACAAACAAAGCAAATGAAAATGCAGCGTTTAGTAGCCTTCATTATAGATCCTGGTCAGGTGGCGAGATTACGCAGGCTGACTTTACTCTTTACTGATGGCTGAAATTGACACGATTCCAGCAGTCAAACGGTAAAAACAAGTGCAGACGTCAATTACTTATTTCAATAAATAAAGAATCAAAGCGAATTGAGTATCATTTGAAAATAAGTCTGGAGAAAGATCAAACACGAATTTTCATTTGATATATTTCTTGGAAACAAAAACATCAAATGACTGTTTAACTAACATCAGATGTTGTTGCTGTCCTACGTATTGTCGTCTGAAAAAAAAACCACGTCGAAGCAGCGTTAAATAGACGTAAAGCTTCTGGGCCTAACAATCGAACAGTGCAGGGTCATATAAAAATAAGATTGCATTGGTTCGAAATGTTTATTTAGATCGACACTTGTCCCAAATTCCGTGAGGCCGTTGTTGTAAGAGCGCGGCTGAAGAAGAAAGAATGTGACTTCTTAAACGCCTCTTGTCTCGAGTGGTTTATCTGCTGCAGACGACTTTTGAAAACATTGTGACAAAAAGAGAATTCATTCATAATGAGCATTTTTTGCTTTTGAAACATCTCGTCTCTATTCTATAAAAAACAGTTTCATTTATACACGAGTTTTCATATTTTTCTTATCTGTAATTCTAAGTCGCTGCTGCAGTTCTGTTGTATATGGTAAATGCGCCAGTATAAATGGCCAACATTGGAAAGGAAAGAGTGTTGTCTTGAAAGTCGCCCATCATTTGTTTTGTTATGCACGACGCAGTCACTGTATATCAGTCCTGTGTTTGCGAATAGCAAACAAAAAATCGGTCAATTTACAGGACCGCTGAAATGAATCGATACATTTCTTCGAGGTATTGACCTGTTGAATTGAAAGCTGATGTAAACAAAATGCATTCATGTTATATAATTATATTTAATGTTAACTGCATTCTTCCTCTATACTTAAGTATTCATTCCCAGATTGGCTTAGATCGAAACTTGTTGCAAATTTGATGCGGTCGGCTTTTATAGATCACGTATAAAATTGAAAGCATGTGACTTCTTCGTCGCCTCATAACTCGAGGGGCTATCTATGTATCTGCCTCTAATGTCAAACCCCTAGTGAGGATCTAGACAGTTGCGCGTCAAGCTACAAGAATGTTAGTAAGAGTTGCGAAAAAGAGATAAAGAAAGCTAATAGAAACAAAAGTTCAAACGAAAAGGTTCAGGTTATGTTAAAAGTGGAAGCTTGCTTTTATAGCGACGCTGGTAGAATGGTTGACCTTTTCGTAAAGTTAAGCAACGTTCCTCGCGGTTAGTGCCTGGATGGGTGACCCGCGATTGCTTAACGCCGGTACACGTTACACTATGGTTTTAATTTACATTTTAATTATAAAAAAACTACTCGCATATAAATAGACTGGTTCACTAATCTTAATTTTCTATCGCAAACTCGAACGAGGACCAGTCTAGTGAAGAACTGCTACGGAAATATCCGAGAGCTGACGGTAAAATACGGCGCATGCGCGATCAAGACAATTAACACGGCGCATGCGCAAGCCCATTGCACCAGTGACAGTTTTTTCACAACAAATACATGCACTGGGGCTGAGGCACCCGCGCAATAAGAACATTTTTATGCCCCCACGGAATCTCCGATTCGGGGGGCATATAGTTTTTGGCCTGTCTGTTGGTCTGTCTGTTGGTCTGTCTGTTGGTCTGTTGGTCTGTCTGTCTGCACAAAAAAAACTTTAACCTTGGCCATTACTTTTGAACCATAACAGGTACGGCTACCATATTTCACATGTGTATTCCTTGTGACATGACCTTTCTGTCAGTACCAACATTTTTGACCTTGCGACCTTGACCTTTGACCTAGAGGTTGCCATTCTCGAAAAAAACTTTAACCTTGGCCATTACTTTTGAACCATAACAGATACGGCTACCATATTTCACATGTGTATTCCTTGTGACATGACCTTTCTGTCAGTACCAACATTTTTGACCTTGCGACCTTGACCTTTGACCTAGATGTTGCCATACTAAAAAAAAACTTTAACCTTGGCCATTTCTTTTGAACCATAACAGATACGGCTACCATATTTCACATGTGTATTCCTTGCGACATGACCTTTCTGTCAGTACCAACATTTTTCACCTTTTGACCTTGACCTAGATGTTGCCATTCTCGAAAAAACCTTTAACCTTGGCCATTTCTTTTGAACCATAACAGGTATGGCTACCATATTTCACATGTGTATTCCTTGTGACATGACCTTTCTGTCAGTACCTTGCGACCTTGACCTTGACCTAGATGTTGCCATTCTCGAAAAAAACTTTAACCTTGGCCATTACTTTTGAACCATAACAGGTATGGCTACCATATTTCACATGTCAGTACCAACATTTTTGACCTTGCGACCTTGACCTTTGACCTAGATGTTGCCATTCTCGAAAAAAACTTTAACCTTGGCCATTACTTTTGAACCATAACAGATACGGCTACCATATTTCACATGTGTATTCCTTGTGACATGACTTTTCTGTCAGTACCAACATTTTTGACCTTGCGACCTTTACCTTTGACCTAGATGTTGCCATTCTCAATTTTTTTTTTAACCTTCCCCACTACTTTTGAACAATAACAGGTAATGCTACCATATTTCACATGTGTATACCTTGCGACCTTGACCTTTGACCTAGATGTTGCCATTGGGGGGCATCAGTGTTTCACAAACACATCTTGTTTTAAGTTATCACTTATCAAGGTATTTGCTATACATGTACCTAATGCAGATTAGCTGTTTAATTATCATTGCATGTAAATCTGAATGGGAAATCTAAACACAAACTAGGTCCAATCTCTATATCTGTACTTTGCGTTACAAACAGAAGTACATGCCCGCAGCGAAACTTGCACCGGCTACGAAACCTACACTGTATTTGTGGACACTGAACAGAAGTTTAGTCTGGTTCTCCGCGTACTTTATATTCAAGTGCCGTAACAAAGTGGTAGGGTCAAGTAATCCAGACTGAGCAGAAGGTTTGCTTTAAAACCGACATGGGTCTTGTCAATTTTAGTTATAATCAAAGCGCTGAAAGCGCTGATGGTATAGGGGGCATATGTAAATTGAAAACATATGGCATAGATCATATGGACAAACATTGTTGAAACAATGAAACAATGACCTTTAAACAAACCAAACCAAAAATGTTTGAAGCAACACATATTGCCTGCCAATAACATATACCTCATTTGTCAAAGTTTTACCCTTTTCTTGTATAAACAAAATATCGAAGGACAAAAGATTGACAAAAAAAACCCGAGCAGCTACCCTTAATTAAAATATTTCTAGTTCAGAAAGCACTAAAGATCAACAATGTATATTGTAATCATGCTGATAAATGAAAGACGATCGAAAGCATGATAGAGTTATGTTTCTTTTGCACTGCACAATTGCAGCTCTGAGTTTCCTATACACCAAGTCTTAAATTGATATATTGGACATATATTGAGACAATAACCGAAGAAATGAAAAAATTGAGTTTACACCTAAAAAACAGACTAGATTTGACGAAGTACAAGTCTTGGGGAAGCACTCATTAACGAAAAGGGGAATTTCACGGAACGCATGTGTTGCATATAATAAGGGAGAACATTGAAAGACAAAAATATACACACTCCAAACGCAGCATGCTAAATTTATGGTAATGGTGCACTGCAAATCTGTAGGTCATAAGTTACATACAAACCAAGTTTGAAATTGATACAATGAAAGTTAATTGAGACAATCGCTGAACTAAATAAGGAAAAATGGAGATAACTGAAAAAAACAGACCAGAGTTATGTACCTAGTACTTTGCCGTTCTCCTGATCACACGGGTATAATTGTGACCACTTTGAAATAAATCTGCCATACAGAAACAACGTGTTAACCAATACATGCAA
The DNA here is from genome assembly GCA_031761405.1 of Serripes groenlandicus. Taxonomy (NCBI): domain Eukaryota; kingdom Metazoa; phylum Mollusca; class Bivalvia; order Cardiida; family Cardiidae; genus Serripes; species Serripes groenlandicus. The sequence goes on along the minus strand of JASEVX010000013.1, from coordinate 55,198,571 downwards.
TCCATGACGGACGGACGAATGCACATTCAGGCAGACAGCCGGCCGGACGCCGGATTATACCTCCAAGCTTTACAGACGGAGACAACTCAAGTATTGATTACAGAAGACTGGTTCGATGCGTCAAAACACGTCAGCTTAGATTATGGTATTTGTAAAGTATTTGCAATTTAATTGTATCTCCGAAACGGGACCGGACCGTCAAGGTTAATTTTCAAAAACCTATTTAGACTACATTTCTAGTTTATTTGTCAACAGATACATCTAGGACTATATTACACGTTGATGAACGTTGAGTCTTAAATTAACGCAAATGCATATACATTATAATTTTAGTCCCAAAATCGTTAGAAGCTTCTCAATAATAAAATAAATAATGACCTTGCGGTTATAACTCGGATGTGTTGACAAATTCGGCCAAATTTCTTTCCGACGTTTGACAAAAGTCAATGCGACATGCGTCATTCGTCTTTCACCAATGGCTAAGTCTATGTGGAAACGCAGCCAGTTGCTTGGGAAGATTGTTGTGAGGAGTACTGGTTTGAGAAAACCAGGAAATACATTTGTAGGTGAACTGGCCGCCGTGATATGACTGAAGAAATGTTAAAAACGGCGTTAAATCCCAATCAATCAATGTTGAAATTAACTTATCTATAATTTGTAGATTTAATTTCTATTTCCTAGTAGGGTCTACATACAGCGACACATGAGAATATTCAACACAAAACGCGACCTGTTTTACCAACAATTCCCCAGTAGCGGTGAGACCGTTTGTAACATTATTTCATGGCATGTATACACAGTAGGACCTCTCTCTCTGGACGAATTATGTTGTAACAAGTTTGTTTACAGTATTCCTTAACCTTGACCACATAGACTAAATATACAGCAAACAGCATTGAACTAAGGCATAACTATTGACCTGAATTAATAAAAGTATGATTTTGAATAGTGATGAAAACATTGTGGAAAAAGACAAACTTGTTGATTATCATTCATCTGTTAAGGTTAGTCAAATGTGTCTAAAAGGGGCAAAGGTTAAAATAATAACTGTAGACAAATGTTTTCGTTATCTAGGTTATAGAAACAATTTGATTCATGTTTCAAAGCATTGTTTGAAAAGGAGAAATTGCTCATTGTCAGCAATTGCTCCGTTTGCAAATATACTTTCAACATTTGTTTGTAACTAAGTAGCTATAACGGGAACGGTTCAACCCTTTCCCGCTTACAGTCGCTTTTTGACGCATGTGCAGCAGACGGCTGCAGAATTGTTTATCATGACCCATTTCCTCTTTTTCCACAAAGGTTTCAACTATATATTTTTCCCCTTGATGTAAGGCAAAATTGCTCGTAATAATTCATCTCTAGCATGTTATTCAAAATGTGTCCGGAAGGGAGAAAGAGGGAAAGAACGTCCATAGTAAAACGTTTAAATATGAAAATAATTAATTTGAAACGTGTTTGAAAGCATTGTGTGAAAAGGAGGAATTGCTCATTGTCAGCAATAGCTCCATTTTCAACAATACTTTTTAAATATTCGAACTGTTATAGTATCACGGAAAGGGTTCCGCTTCCATGGGAAGGATGTAACCATTTTCCGCCTACAGACGCATGTGCAGCAGACGACAATCGAAAACATTGTGACAAAAGGGGAAATTGCTTTTCGTAGGCAATTTCTACTTTTGCCACAATGGTTTCAACTCCTTTCAATAATTGTATTTACAGTGCTTTGCACATTTCTCTATAAGTCGACTGTTGTAAACTAATGGGGTCACAGAACGGTCGACGTTACCTCACACTACTGACCTTAAGGTCAACCATAGTTCAGAGTGAGTTTCATTCATAGAAACTATTTTGTCTCATAAATTTATGCAGCGGAGGGTTTTGTGATTCGGTCGAACCAATGAAATCGTTGAAAAGGCAGATTATAACCAATCAAAACTCGATTTTGGTGTAGGTATACACATGTGGACTGCGGTTGCAGCTTTAAATTCGACTTTTCGAAAGCAGCTTCGCTATGAGATAGTGGCGAAACGCCCCTATCCCAAAAACAGGCGGTATCAAATATGGTATGCTAAAGTTAACTCGGTGCGCTGTAATAATGTTGTCATCAGAAAAAGACAAATACTAGCCAGTAGAATGCATCCGTAATTATTTCTTTGTGAAATTTCTTTGTGAAACACGCCTCGTATACATTTGAAATTAAAGAGCAGCAAGTAGGGAACATTCAAGCTTTCATTCAAGTCTCAATGTTCGTATGTTTGTATGCTAGAAAAAAATCCTATATAGAAATGTCACGGACGTCTTTGTTTGTATTGTGTGCTCAAGAAAATGTGTTTCTATGTTTCTATGTTTGTACGCATTTTGTGTACAAATAAACTATGAAGAAATTTTAGAAGACTTTGTATGGTATGCTCAAGAAAGTGCATTTCTATGTTCATTAGTGTTCAAAGAGAGTATATTGAAATTGTCTAACTCATATAATAGAGAACATATATATGTCGATACATTATGCAGAGTCCATAGTGTTGATTTTCTCGTGGAACGGCTCATATACATGTTGACTGAGTGCCTTCAAGCACAATCGAGTGTAGTGCACACGAACAATAACGATAGCACGCCTTTTGTTGAAGGTGTTAGAAGATTGTAATCATTCCAATATGCCTATTTTTAGAGTTATCTCTTTGTTTCATGATTTCTTGTTCAGCAAATTTCTCGATTATTTTCAAATGTATTCATTTCAAACTTAACGTGTTGATAGCTTGTATTCAGCAGATGCACAGGTGTAAAGTGCACGCTGACTATAATTCTAGCAAGCGTGTTCATCCCACGTTTGATACGCCCGTTGATAAAGGGGCCGCACTATGGTAACGCCTACGACTTTAAGTCCATTGGTGGATGACGCTTGTCACAGTAACTTTTGTCAAACATCGGAAAGAATGTTGGCCGAGCTGGGAATCGAACTCACAACCACTGTATTGAAGCCCGCATCGCAACCGACTGAGCTACCGGGCTTGACATATAAAGACAAGACCGCCCGGTCTCCAAGATATATGGAGTCGTCTTTGCGGCGTTATATCGGTTTGTTTGTGAAGTCTGTATTATAGTGTTTGATTTAATATGGCAGTCTGAAATACGAGGCGTCTATATTACATAGATCGCATGTTGAATACAAATCGTATTTAAGGTTACTCTGGGATTGACTTTATGTATAACTTACCAATTTTAGCTAAATATTGCCTATCCCTTTTCAACAAAAATGCAGAGTTAACTGCATGCGTTTGGTTAACCCATTACTTCACACAGACGACATTTGACACCTGCCATTGCACATGACTTTTTAAAACATTGCAATAAAAGGTGAAATTGCTCAAAACAAGCAATTTCACCTTTTAGGGCTAACCCATTACTTCACACAGACGACATTTGACACCTGCCATTGCACATGACTTTTTAAAACATTGCAATAAAAGGTGAAATTGCTCAAAACAAGCAATTTCACATTTTATTGCAATATTTTCAACTCTTTAGCGATATAAATTTTTCAGTTCTCTAGATAGTTAAAATTGTTTGTCTGATGATTATAAAAGCAGACGACCTTTGAAAAGTCGTGTGAAGTAATGGGTTAAAAGAAGAAAGCCGGTAAAGAAAGATATTGTAACATTGTGGGAAAAAGGTAATTTTGCTCCAATTCTACAATTTCTTCTTTTCAGATAGTGTATATCGCTCATGACACATAATTATATCCTTGATATATCAAAAATGACATTTACAATCCTTTCAGTCATACAAGGTAAATTCTTTACTTCACGACAAAGTTGAAGCCGATGAATATATGCTTTAAAAAGCCAAATTAGCTCTTATAGATATCGAGGGCTTAGCGTGAAACAGGTTTTTACCAAGGTTAATCACCACACCATAAAGTCTATTAATATGTTAAATCATTTTTCTTGGAAAACAATGGAAATGTAGGTGCCATTGCTCGTTCTGAGCAACGGCACCTAAATTTGCATTTTTTACAAAGGGGTCAAAATTGCCCCTAAACCAGGGTTTTCAAAATAGATTTTTAGTTACAACCATTTCACGCCAAGCCCTCGATATGTTGATACAGAAGATATCTGTTTGTTTTAGTTGTTCTATTTTTGTCTTGTTTAAAGCTGTTCCCATATATTTCGAAACCGGGTGTCCCGGGTTCGAGCCCCAGTCGCGGCACTACGGTCATGGTGGAGTGCCCTTGGGCATGGCACATTTTCTAGCCTAGTACTGGTTTGTTTACCCAGGGATCATGAATAAGTGTCGCCGTGATCTAACTGAAATATTGTTGAAAGCGGCGTAAAACCCCAATAAATAAATAAATAAATATACTCCTTTTCTTCAACAGTGGACTTTGCAAAAATATGAGAAATCTCTTTAAATGAAAGATATTTTTTGAATATTGTTGAAAACATTTTGGCAAAAGGAGAAATTGCTTATAATGAACATTTTACTATTTTACCACAAGGTGTTCTTAAGTTGTCTTTTACAGTTGTGTCCATAAATGGAAATACGTTAACCCTTTCCCACCTGAAGGTACATATTGACACATCTGCAATAGATAACCTTTGAAAACTATGCCATAATGCTTTTTTATTTAATAATTAAACTGTCATATATGGAGATATTTCACATTTACAATGCAGTGTAGGAGACTATGTAAAGAAAAATATATATAGTGAAAAGTATTACTAGATAATTTCACTGTTTTAAAACATTGAGTTTCTCAATAATGCTTCGACAAGTATGTAATACACACATCTCTTTACCCTTTCCCACAAACAGGGGCTTTCTGACAACTCTGCAGAAGATGAATTTTAAAATCATTATTTTAATTCATTCATCAAATCTTTTGTTTGTTGAAATTCTTGGTATCGTATCCCATATCTTGCTCGCTCTTCCGAAATGAAATTGTCGTTTTGATCGATGTTTTTAGTGGTTTCAACGAGCGCCGTACTTCTCACTCGATTGCTCTATATATATCGAATATACTTGTTATATACTCTTTTCTTTAAAATGAACATATATTGATGTTCATACCATATTTGTCTGTAACTGCCATATGAATCAATGTTTGATGTTAACAAATGACTTTGTAAATAAAATAGGCCCAAAAATCGATAGATAAATTTCGTCAATGAAATATGGATAAATTTGTTGCAACCATTCAATGCTCCAATCACAATACAATCAAAGTGGTTCTTTCATGCTGGTCTTAACTGTATGTGACTGAACTATTGTTGAAAACATCAGTAAAATCTAATTAAAAAGTTTGTGGTAAAGGATGTATTCAAACTTGAACAAAAAGTTTTTTGGAGACGTTTTCAGAGCAGACGATCCTAACATACCATATCGGGTTACTTCTAATTATAGCACTGGATATTTGTACATTTTATCATTACCTTATAAGGTAAGAACTTACCTTATAAGGTTATAACCGCCTATCCTATGCGCAATATCACGTGATTGTTGTTTGTCAAGACTGCATAGTCGTTTGGGCCCGGCATAACGCTTTTGGCTTACATACAGTTCGGACGTATCTAACATATTATATTACGGGGAAAGAGTGGTGCGCAAAAAGGATAGCAGATTGAAGGGTGAACTTCGAGAATTCGGTAAGTTATTTTAGTAAAAGTACTTTTGACCTTTAGTTTGAACATTATATTGTTTTCCTGGTTTATCCAATGATACCGAAGCTAACATACTAACTATAATTTTAGGGGGGAAATAGCTTTGCAAACCTTGATGTAAAGATATGTGATGTGATGTATAGTGAGTAACTGTTAAGGACATGTTATATAATGTTATATTTAATATTGCGACACCACTTTCACGTATATGTAAATATAAATACATATACAATAGATGGCAGTTAATTGTTAAGGACATGTTATATTATGTTATATTTAATATTGCTATCAGGGCAAAATTATGTTGCTTATCATTCGTTGCATTTTATCCCGTTACCTTTTGTTCGAATACCATTTAGGAAAGGCATCGACCTTGCGACTTCTGCAGTTAACTGTTAAAGAGATGCTACATTTCATATTGCGACTTCACTTTTCACGTACAATTTGAAAGGCAACTAACTTTTAAGACTTCACTTTTTACGCATTTGTAAATATACACAATTGGAAAGTTAGCTAACTTTTAAGACTTCACGTATTTGTAAATATATACAATTGGAAAGGAGCTAAATTTTAAGGAAATGTTACATGTAATATTGCGACTTCCCTTTTCACGTATTTGTAAATATATACATTTGGCAGGGCAGCTAACTTTTAACACTTCACTTTTCATGTATTTGTAAAATATATACAATTCGAAATGCAGCAAACTGTTAAGGAAATATTTATTTCAGTTTATATTGCGACTTCACTTTTCACGTTTTTGTAAATATATACAATTGAAAAGGGGCAAAATTTTAAGGAAATGTTACATTTAATACTGCGACTTCCCTTTTCACTTATTTGTAAATATATACATTTGGCAGGGCAGCTAACTTTTAAGACTTCACTTTTCATGTATTTGTAAAATATATACAATTCGAAATGCAGCGAACTGTTAAGGGAATGTTTCAGTTTATATTGCGACTTCACTTTTCACGTTTTTAGCTCCACTGGCTGAACGCCAGTCGAGCTTATGTTATGGCGAATTGTCCGTCGTGCGTCCGTGCGTGCGTGCGTGCGTGCGTGCGTTAACTTTTTCCTTTAAACGACTTCTTCTCCCTAACCACTTGGTCAATTTGGTTGAAACTTCATGGGAAGCATCCTCTCAATGTCCTCTACTAAATTCCTTCAATTTTTTTTGATCCATTCGAAATTCTGGTTTCCATGGCAACCGAAAGAAAAATACTTATTTAATGGTACATTTGTCTTAGACTAATTTGAATGAAGTCTGTATATCTAGTTTCAGAGTAACTTGTTTTAAGAGCCTGTTTGCACTATACGCATATAAATTGAACCAAGCTCTACCACAGCGGCAATGCTTTTTGACTGATCAAACTTTTTCAAAAAGCGTTGTAAGGGGGCTTTGTAAAGAGCATTTATATGTTTATGAACTTACTTTGAAATAAGCCCCCTAGTTTCAAAAGGTTTAAAGGTTGAGAGTATGTGCACTTAGTTTAAACAATCCCCATCCCATAGGGGTCGTGTTTTCTTTTTTAAAAATTAAATTTGCTAGAACAAAGACTGAGAGGGTTACCACAACCACCCGAAACCTACTTTGAAACCTTATCATTACTTTCACACGTTTGCCTTATAGGCATATAGGGATAACAGGCCCCATCCCTAAGGATCATGTGTTATAACCTATTAACATATTTTGATTACTCATGAAAAGAACATTTGAGTAAAGAATAATATAGTTTTAGAGGAAAAAGATTGTTTGCTTTCTCCATTTGTGATACCATATAAACCATGAGTTCAGTATCGAATCGAATTATTTGAACACTTTCGTACTAGAAACATTCCTTTGAAGTTTAGTTCACACAGTGCTTTAAGTGGAAATGTTGGTTAGCATGTAAGGAGTAAGCTGACTGCCACATGTTGATCACATTAGCTCATCTTAAACACTAAGTTTATGCTAGCTAAAAGAGGTCATTTATTGCAACTTGTGTCCAAAGTAACGTTGCAGTATGTTGAACATGTATCTTCTGTTCTGTCCTTCATTGACATTGCGCACGTTGTTGCTACCTTCGTTTGTTTAAACGTCAAAATCAGTCGCGTCTCGTTAATTATAATTGGTTTCATTTTAATTCCGCATGGCGTAGCTGTACATTCCTTTTCATTACTTAATTAGTTTTTACGCATATATATAGTTGTCTTATTTTTTTGACAGTTTTTAATGAATTCAATTTCATAACTCCAACTTATCGTCGAGCAAAGGAAAATTGGAAAAATTCCATTACAAAAATAAATACCACTATAACGCTACATATCATTTTTTTTAATTACACACATGCACAAATGGTTGAATGTGGTCGTATACTGCAATTTGTGTACTAATTATTTAGAAGGTTACATTTTTGAATATTTCCAAATGCAAGGATTCAGAAATATGCATAATACGTCTATTGTATTATTTTTCTAAATTCTGATTATATATTAACAACAGTTGTTGGGGCCATAGTCTGTTTTCCCGGAATAATTGTGTGTGATGTCTTGTTTTTTTTTCATATTTCAATCAAAGAGAAGATCACCGACCGATCGTATTGCCGCACGAAAGAGTAACACCAACTCTCTCTGCCTCAGAAATATCAGAGACATGTAAAAGTTTATATGTCTCTGGAAATATTAAATATCTCGAGCTTAGAAATAAAGGTACAGATAAGTTTCATCATCTGTTATCTTTAACATTTCCCCGTTATATAAAGCAGTCACAACATTAAGGACCGATCGAGCGATGTCATTTCTTTACTAATTTATGCGTTCAATAGCGAATTTCATGTCCTCTAAAACGGATTATTCTGTATTTGCTAAGTGTTTCATTACTAGCCCTTTGTCAGTAGGTGATGCTTTAAATATATATGAGCCGTCCCGCGAGAAAATCAACATCATGGCTTCTGCGAAATGTATCGACCAGATCAGCCTGCGCTGTCCGCGCAGACTGATCCAGACCGACACATTCCGTCGCAGGGAGATTGAGGTATAGAGTAATGATCCCTGAAACAGAAAATCCACAGGAGCCGAAAAGTGTCTATCCGGGTAAGCCTGTGCGGTATGCTTATGCTGATCCGGGTCGATACTTTACGCAGAGTCCACGGTGTTGGTTTTCTCCCGGGACTACAATGTTTTCAACTTTATTTAACAATTAAGCTATCTTTAAGGAGATTTTTCAGTTTTTTGTGACTCTGATTTCAAAGTCTTCCACATATTTGTTGTATGTGGGAAAGGGTTAACCATGTAAAGCGATGTACCTATTTTCATTAATTAAACACAATCTAAATGGACCAGCGTCTGTTTTCCAACACTATTTCTGTTACAGATCTATACTGGTTTAAGTGGTAAGCAGATAGCAAACACCACACGAACATCGAATTTCGAGATTTTTAAATAGACCAAGGCTCCGATACACATATATGTAATCTAATCTTTGATTTCCCTTTTCACCATACGGCCATTCAAGAAATATATGATTTCCCTCAAACAAATAATGATTAAATATAAAAATGGTTCAATCTGAAGCGTTATTTATAACGGTGACTTCTCTCTTTGCCACTTGCTAGTTTTAAGATAAGATTTTATGGGTGAAAATGGTAGGCAATGTGAGACTAGGCTCCAATTCCACCAAACGTACTTAGCGCTATTTAAGACTTTTAAAAATACTTAAAAGCAAATTTCATCATTATATTTTTTTCGAAAATTTTGTAAAACATGAATGGTGGAATGTTTAAGTAATTTACTAAGTTCATATAAAGCGTTACATGCTGTTAAGTATTTTTAAAAGAATTACTCAACGCAAAGTAAGTTTTCTGGAATTGGACGCAGGTCAACAATCGTGAATTAGCCAGGGGCTAGGGTTTTTCAAATGTTAGCTCTCCTTATTAGATAATAATGGCCAGCCTTCTGGACACTATTTGGACCTTGTGCATTTGGGCCGCTCCATGAGCAATCAGTAATAGTAACATCGCATATGAAATAACGTAATCATCGCTCAAAGTGTGACATACTTCCGCGTGTGTAAACTCGCATATTTACACGGTGTTTGATCATGTTTATAAAGGTAGTGTGCATCAATAAAATGAAGAACGACATACTGTTAAAAGCAGGTTCATCTCTCCCTATTAATTAATCCAAAAGATGTGTTCAACTTTTCCAACAATTACAAGCGCTTAAGCTTAGTTAGACGTATCGTAAAAAGGTCAGGCAAACCCAAAAATCGCCAAACATGCTTGAATACTTGTTTGCATATTTTCCTTATTACTCTATCAAATACAATACGTTTCATACACTTACATTTAGAAATGAAATGCGCATCTTCATTAACACATCGTTTTAATGGTCATTTTCCATGAACTTTGATTTAGCGTAAAATTACGTCTGTTTCCTCGGCAGACTACAGGAAAGATTTAGCGACATTTTCAACCATTTACAGTTGACTTAAACAACATGGAGGCCGATAAAGAGAAAAAATAAAATTAGTGACACTTACATTCTTTATGACAAAAATACGTTACAAGTGTAACTGATATATTAATAACTGATATCTGAATTTATCTCATACCGATAAATTCATGTTACTCTAGTGAATGGGACAGGTATTAAAAAACTGGTAAGTATTTTCTTATAAAAATATGTTTTACTTTAAATTATTAAAATGAAAAAAATATACATAAAAATACGTTTTTCCGATAGAAACCACACAGCAAAAATGGTGATTTTTTTTTTTGTGTGTTTTTTTTATTAAAAACATGAAATGTATTTTTATTTTTTTTCATTAGTCTTAAAAATGTCCCCTTACGTTAAAATCAGCGTCAGAGCGTCATGCAACTTATGAGTTCTTTTGCATTATACAATTGAGTAAAAACTGGTCAATTTGGTGGACTTTTCTGAATTACAAAATTGAAAAGATTTGTTTCAACATCATTTCAGGATCATCAAATATGAAGGAAAAAGTAGCGTAACCTCTCATTTTAAAAAAAACCTTTAAAAACAGCGGCAGACGAATGGAGACATTACTTTTAATATTTCAACAAAGCGAAATGCAAAATAATTTATTCCCAAGTAGAGGTGGAAAGCGAGGCATTTAATTACGCGTAATTCTTGTCTTAATTATAAATGCATTGTTCTGTATTCGGTCAAATACCTGTATTGATTGTATAAACACATTTGTCAATTATGTTGTTCTTCAAACGTTGAAGAGCCGACTAGATATATTGCAGTCGGTACTTTACTCGTTATCGATTATGGGGTTAGGTTTTCGATTTCCGGTATGATTCCTCTTTTTTGTCGATATTGAGATTAACGTCGACCTTCTGCCTCTGATAGGCTAAATAAGCAATGTATGAATGTGGTCATGCCTTTTAACCCTTTCCCACCTGCAGACGCATTTTGACGCAATAGCAGCAGGTGACTTTTGAAAACATTGTGGCCAACTGCGAAATTGCTCATGATGAGCAATTTCTCCTTTGACCACAATGTTTTCAACTTTATTTAACAATTAAGCTATCTTTAAGCCAACCTGATAATTGCACGAATTTTGTCCCCGCAATGCAACGCAATTCGTCGTGCCAATGATTGAAGTCTTCGTGAACGAGCGTGAGGAGTGTGTGAAGGGTGCGGGGGTGCGTGCCATGACGTAGAGAGAATGTTGAAATTGTCAATAATTCGGCACGCATAAATGTTCGTACCATGTGCGTGAACCATGCGTGAACACTGCGCGAACTCGGCGCGAACACTGCCGACGGTGCGTATCAATGCGTGTCAATGCGTGAACACTGCGCGAACTCGGCGCGAACACTGCCGACGGTGCGTGTCAATGCGTATCAATGCGTGAACACTGCGCGAACTCGGCGCGAACACTGCCGACGGTGCGTATCAATGCGTGTCAATGCGTGAACACTGCGCGAAATCGGCGCGAACACTGCCGACGGTGCGTGTCAATGCGTGTCAATGCGTGAACACTGTGCGAACTCGGCTCGAACACTGCCGACGGTGCGTATCAATGCGTGCCAATGCGTGAACACTGCGCGAACTCTGCGCGAACACTGCCGACGGTGCGTGTCAATGCGTTTCAATGCGTGAACACTGCTCGAACTCGGAGCGCACACTGCCGACGGTGCGTGTCAATGCGTATCAATGCGTGATAACTGTGCCTACTCGGCGCGAACACTGCCGACGGTGCGTATCAATGCGTGTCAATGCGTGAACACTGCGCGAACTCGGCGCGAACACTGCCGACGGTGCGTATCAATGCGTGAACACTGCGCGAACTCGGCGCGAACACTGCCGACGGTGCGTATCAATGCGTGAACACTGCCGACGATGCGTGTCAATGCGTGAACACTGCGCGAAGTAGGCGCGAACACTGCTGACGGTGTGTATCAATGCGTGTCAATGCGTGAACACTGCGCGAAGTCGGCGTAAACACTGCCGACGGTGCGTGTCAATGCGTGCAATCGTCCACAGCGGGTCGAGGAATGAAGTTAGGTGTGAAACTACACGCTATATACACGTGACCAAAAATTTCCCCGACGACTTCACGCATGCGCGAAGTCGTCGGGGCAATGCATTGCGTTGCGGAAAGACAGCGAGAACTATGCGTGTCGTGCGTGACACTGCGTGACACTGCGGGACAATGCGGTACGGTAGACGTGAACAATGCGCGAACAATACTTAACCTATGCGTAAACAAGTAGTGCCATTTCGTGTCAATGTGTGCCAATGCGGCCCATTTTTGTCCGCGCATTGCGTAGACAGTGCGTAACTTATGCGTGTACAGTGCGCGAACAGGCCGCAAACACGGCTTCACGCTCCGCTGCGTAGCACCGAAATGGCACGCCTTGCCACGACGCATTGCGTGGCATTGCGGGGACAAAATTCGTGCCAGTGTCAGGGTGGCTTTACACATTTTAGCCTCACCTTTTGACGTTACGTCTTATAAGATATATGCTATATCGATATCTATCTACATGTATTTTGATATAATTCCTTCTTTCAATGATCCAACAAGATTTAGTGTATGCTTTAGACTTAACAAACTGTCTCTGAGATTGTTTTAAACTATTGATAGATACGCATTTCTGTGCATTCTTTTTCCTTTCCATTTTGTCTCGATGTAATATATTGTGTTCAGAATTCGTGTCTCTCTGAAATTAATTGTGACAGATATTCGCATTCTGCAGTATTCATGTACCTGTTCATCCCTCTATAAGATTTCAATCAAAATGTTTTTACGTTGTAATGGTGTAATACAATGCTGTATGGATAAAATGTATCAGCATCTGCGAAACGTAAATTGAAAAATAATATATATGTATATAACCGACCAAAATGTTATGAAAATCTAGTCAAAGAATAATACATGAATATGAAATAAATCCGTTTGAATCGGTCGAAATTGCGGATTCAACGCAATGCTTTATGTGTCAGTAGATATTCAACTAATAGATGTATAACTGAGCTGAGATTTTCGAAAACCAACCAAAGTGCTGTACGAGTAGTTAAAAAACAGATCAGTCTGCACATGTTCGCAATTTAACATGCATTTATGTGTTAAAGTAACAAAATACTTCATACTACCTCTGACTAACAGTATACACCGAGATCATATTGTATAGATGTCACTGTGCAGGACAATCTACACTCGTCCAAAAATAATCTTGACAGTATCTAGATCACAGCTCAAGTATATATATTACATTACAGACCAAATACAGTTTTACAGTGGTGTACTATAGCTCGTTATGTACATTACAGACCGAATACAGTTTTACAGTGGTGTACTTTAGCTACGTTATGTACATTACAAAATTTACCCCACCCCGGGGATCACCTGTTTTATAAGGAGAACATTTGAAAATGTTCTTGTCTGAAAAAGAAATGCATAGAGCTTAGATATATGGTGTGTATTAGCAGTGCATTGTGGTCCTCCACCATGATTGTTCAAATAATGCCCACTGGTTTAAAATTGGTTCTGGGTTCACCTGTTTTACATGCAGCATATAGGGGGAAACTTGTTCAAGGAGTGTCAGCTGATATATAACACTACCATAAAGTGCAGGTTAATTTTCACCAAATTCTTATAGTGGAAAGTTTTAAAATCTTCTTGAACAAAATGGGCTCCTTTGCGAAGCGTAAAAGTAGCCATCTCTGCACCCTCAGTAGGAGGTCAGAGTCTCCAAATGAAAGCTAAATAGTAACTAGTGTGGTTTTCACTTGAGAAGGAGACAAGAATATGATATTCAGTAGCCATATAGTTGACTATAATATAGATCGAACTGTTATTGAGCCTCGCTATGTGTACAGGAAACTCACAATGAGCCGCACTTATATGCAATCTGATCAAAGTCTTCAACATTGTTTATGAATAATTAGCCTGGAAATGTTTAAGAGGATCAATATATGAGCCGTCCCACGAGAAATCCAATATTGTAGACTCTGCGTAAAGTATTGACCCGGATCAGTCTAAGCATGCCGCCCAGGCTAATCTGGGCAGACACTTTTCGCCTCCTGTGAATTTTCTACTTCAGGAGTCATTACTCTATACCTCTTTCCCCTGAAACGGAATGTGTCGGCCTGGATTAGCCTGCGCGGACTGTGCATGCTGATCTGGGTCGATACATAACGCGGAGGCCATAATGTTCGTTTTCTCGGGGAACGGCTTGTAAAGTACAAACTTGCGCACGATATGAATCGTCATTACTGATGTCATTAGAATAATGACGTCATTTTGAAACCCCGACCGTAGCGTTCTTTTAGAATACATGAAGAGACGAGCATCAAGACGTGTGGACTGCAGATTCATTGTTTTGAAATAATCACGTTTATCTACTTGGTTTATTTAGTTGATAAGGTATTGTGTTTTAGTGCATGTTAATATTTTTATTCTTCAGTTTATTCATTCAATTTTAGCAACCTTTCAGGAAAACCAAATATTGGATTCATTAAATGTGTAAACCCTGATCACCCTGCGCATCCTAGGAGTTTGATCTGGTTTTTACTGATCCCTTGTAAGTCAGAGAGACGATCAGGATTGAAGATTGAAGCCTCCGTTAGACGGTGAATTGTTTGATCAGATACTCACAGATAGTATGGCAATCCAAATGGATTTTTGGTTATTGCTTGTTAAAACAGGTTAAGATGACCATGCAGTATATTGTCCTACAAAGCACGGCTCAGATAGTATGGCTATCCAAATGGATCTTTGGTAATTGCTTGTTAAAACAGGTTAAGATGACCATGTAGTATATTGTCTTAAAGCACGGCTCATTTAAAAGATATCATGTATTTATATTTATATTCATTCGTTGAGTCTTTCATTGTTGTCATTTATTAAAATATTCACTCGGTCATTTGTTTTATTTCAGAAGGTCTGCAAATAAACCAGTGATCTGTGTTTGGTGTTTGGGTAATTGTGTCTAAAGAAAAGAATCGAGGGTAAGTCAATTATAGTGCATTCGCCTTTTCTTCTTATTTTGCAATTCTTGATATAAATCATTCTATTAAATACTTTAAAAGCATTAACTGCTATAGATTATAAGATATTGGTAATTTTATAAGATACTTACCACGAGATAAAACACATCATGGATCTAAGTGTGCATGTTCTTCATAAAATATAGCTTTAAGCAACAATATCTGTATAGGGACCGTGCCCTAGATAAGTAACTCGTTTGGCTTTGCGAAAAGTGTTGATCCAGATTACTATGTGTATCCACACAGTCTTATCAAGATCTAACTAGTTCACACACTACTTACACAAGTTTGTTAGGATATTCAGCCAACTTGAGTTGTTTCAGATAAGACTTAATAAAGGGACTGGGTGATCTGAACCTAAAATCAGAAATGTCAATAAACATGGTAGGTCAGACACTTAAAGTCCTTTAGTTTTTAACTGTTGCGTGATGATTTCATAACACATTCAGAATACATAGAAATATAAAGTGTTCAATGTCTTACCAGCCCCGTTTCTTTGACAGTTCACTTATACACTATTTTAAGGTGTCTGGATCTATATAGAGTAAAAACAAGAGTAAACCCCGAACAAACATCTGATGAATTAATTATTCTCTGTTTGTCTGTGAAACAATGAGTTAATCAGGATATAAATGATATATTTCCCCCATTAAATACTGAAAAACATGTGATTTTAACTTTAATTGTCTTTTATTCCTATGTTTTCAGCCAGTCAGTAAATCTACATCGTGGTGGTCTTCGAGTTTGGTTATTTATTGTGTATTGATAACAGACCAAAAAGTGGTAAGATTTGTTATTATAATTTGTGAATATGTTAACAGTAGACTGAGTGATTGTTGTAGAAATAGGATCCTTGATCAAAGCCAACCAAAAGGATATTTGTCTTCACTGTAGACCCAGCTCAAACTACTTTTTTATGTTATCTGATCTGGTTCTGCACACTAATTGCAACTTACTAAAGGAAACATCCATCTTCTAATGAACAGTGTGAATATATATCAAATATGATATTTGCTCAGGGAAAACCATACAGTCGGTGTACACCCAAATAAAACTGCATTTTCGCTTAATCTGTTCTGGATCTACACTGGTTGAAACTTACTTATTGAAACGTCCAAGAAAAGTCTAACAAGCAATGTGAATATGGATCAGATAGGGGTTTTACAGTCAGATCTTTTTCCACACTTGTCATAAATACCGAAGGGTTCATTCCTTTCATCATGGCATATATATTACTATCATAATCGACATTAATAAGTTAAATTCCGTTAACAGTCATTCAGTTACTTCAGTATCACCTTACTACAATTGTTACACTTATCTGTTATCTAAAAGTAAGTATGAAGGGTCAACATCATGAACTCATTGAATAAGAATATCAAATAAAACTATTAGACTAGTTAAGACCAAGATCATGAATAAGATATACTGGTAACTAAATGTATTCCCCAGAAATATTATGTTACATTTTCTTCATAAATGGTCAATTAATTACATGCACTTTCTTTTACAGAAAAATGGCACAGGCTCCTACCGATATGGCTGAAAGAAACAGGTCCGGTCAAGTTGAACCCGATGTTAAGGGTTATAAACTTTCATTCGATGAAATAAGAGAGGAGACATTACAATCTGAAAAACATGTGTGGAATAAACAAACATGCGACATTTGCTTTTTATTAGATTTAAGTAAAATCTCCGCTTTATTTTTGTGTTATATATGTCAACAGTATGTATGTGGTAGATGTAATGAGAGGCACGATAAATCCCATCGTATGATAGAGAGTAAGAGTGACGAGAGAGATGAACAGATCGAGGGATTTCTGGACGAAATGATGAATGAGAGTGATAGTGAGAGAAAGGTAATGTTAGATAGAGAGGAAGTTTCTGTGGTCGATAGAGTTAATGTTAAACATGAATTGGATACAAGTGATAAATATTGGATAACTGGATTATGTGGACTGGATGACACAAGGTGGGTGGTTTGTGATAATAATAATCATTGTATTAAAGTATTCAGTATTGGTTCGCACATATTACAACGCTATATACGGTTTGGGTCTAAACCTTGGGGTGTAACAGAAATAAAGGATAAACGAGAACCCACTAAGCAGGGCATAATTTCGACTACTAATATTTCCGTATCCAACCCATCAAAGCCCAATAAACAATGTATGCTAGCTGTTACGTTGCCAGGGGAACGTAGAATATTGTTTATTAATTTAACACAAAATCCTGCCGTAATCACTAAATCTATAAAAACGGAGAAAGACTGTTATTCTATAGACTTTAGTGGAGATCAGATTGTTTCCGTCTGTCAGGATGAGTACCTTGGTGGTGGTCTTGGTACCTGGTTTATATGCGTGATGTCCACAGACGGAGTCACGATAAAAACCATAAACATTCATTCAGACTATTATAGTCCTGATCTCGCTGTTTGTCCTGGAAGGTTCTATTTAACTGACTGGCTTAACGACAAAGTACTTTGTATGAACGATAAGGGAAAAGTAGTCTATCACAAAATAATAAAAGGGTCAGGGCTATACGGGATCTGTGTAGACCCAGAAAACAATAATATTTATATTTGTGCCTCGGGTCACGACAAAGTTTACCGACTCGATTCTCGTTTAGAGAGTTTCGAGTCTCTCGTAGATTTAGAGTCGGTAAAGTCGAAGAGGCCCAAAGTTATTTGTGTATACAGAGATAGACTATATGTCAGTCATAACCCGTACTCTACTGATCCACACTTGGTAACTGTAATCAGAGTGTTATAATATCCCATCCTTGGTTATTGTATACACTGTTACATAGTAACACTTATATAACATGAACGTGTTTCATGAATGTTCTTTTGTTGCCATGGTTACCTAGTCACGAGATTACCTTCCCTCGTTAATATGCATTGCTTTGATCACATTATTTAGTCTGCCGTGTTTGGTACACTCAGTCGATACAAATCTTATCAATATTGGTTTTTGGTTTCCATCATTTATTTTTTAAATTAGTTAATTCATATATTTCTATTTATGATTTAAATTGTATTAATTCAGGATTTGATCTATATTTGTTTCACATATTTAACACTTTTGATAAAAGTTATCTAGCAGTGTTTAGCCGGCAACTGTTTCCATGCGTCATTCAGATCATTTATGTTTCTATTTCGTTCATGTTTAAACTGGTTTACTGTACTTATTAGCAAGCCTACCTTGTGTAATTCAATAAATATAATCCACTTAAAACTTGATGATTGATTTTTTATATTCGATAATTCAATTCGTGTTTTACACTTAAATGAGAGAGAGAGAAAAAAAAGAGAGATCGTGCGTTGGGGGGGGGGGGGGGGGGGGGGGGGGGGGGTCAAACACATACAGAGAAATAGGGGGGGGGGGGGGCGAAAATATATTTGCATTCTGTTAAAAGAAAGAGAGAAGAAAAAATATATTTGCATCTGTTATTTAATTTTTCCTTATTTTATATCATTGTAGTATGCATGTAGTTAACTATGTTTTTAAAGACCAATGCAATTATTAAATGTTTTATTTTATCCTATAAAGTTTTGACTTGTTTTGTTTTTCTTGTTTAAACATGGATTAAGAATAAATATCGTGTCAGGCGAAAACAGATCTCTAACTTTGAGCATCACATGAAGATGTACTAAAGAGTCTGGCGTAAATCATAGGACAGTATGGAAACATTGTTCGAAAAGTAGCCCAACTTATCACTGTCATTATCACTATTATTGAGTTATTGTTATTAAAATATCTTCGTCCTTTTGAAAACATTGATAAACATAATATAAATCGACTGACGTCGTGGATATCACAGTCCAGTAACTCGTTACTGCTTGTACAAGTCAAAGACAATGTGTCTGCAGTCAACCAAAATCGCTGGGGAGGAATCGAACACAGAGCCCTGATCTTCAATCCTACATACAATTGAACGCTGATCCAGGAAAACAAACCTTGGCGTTATGTGACACTTATGCACGAAGGGGTCATCTAGACGAAATTATGTCAAAAAGGAAACTGTAATTTTCGGAAGCTTCTAGGGTTTATTAGCAAATACCCAAATGTTCCTGAGCGTCTCTCAATCAATTTGCAGTAGATGGCTTTGGAAACATCTTGAGAAAATGTGGAAGATCTTTAGAAGTGAAAGTATAAATATTGAATCACAAAATTCAAAACATTGTGGCAAATCGAGACAAAGCTCATTGTGACCAGTGTATCCTTAAGAACAACGCAAATTGTATCAGCAAGCGTTTTTAGGTCACCTGTGCACGAAGTGCAAAGTGAGCTATTGTGATCACATTTTGTCCGGCGTCCGTCTGTCGTGCGTCGTCAGCAATTGCCTTGTTAACACTCTACAGGCTATATTTTGCATCTGATCTTCATGAAAATTTATCAGAACATTCATCACCATCAAATCTTGGACAAGTTCCTGAAAAAGCATATACAAGCCCCAATACACATCTCAATATGTATATCCCTACCCGCGCCCACCCCAAACAGAACATGTCGGGGAGGATATCCTTCGCAAATGACCCAGATATCGCCATTCCCCCGACACGCAATGAAAGGCATGCCCGCGTATACGGGGACACCCATATGCCGCAGGCCATATTCCACTGACTCCTTCTCCTAAGGAGTATAAAAGCTGCTTTATGAAAAGGATTTAAACATTGACAGTTAAATGGACGCAAGGAGTATTATATTAAAAAATGATATATAACAGATCTAGATTGCCTCAAATCAGATTTTGAGCAATTGGTGCAACACATATATGTTATGGCGCTGTCACATAGCACCGGCTAAGCCCAACGGACCCATACCGTTTGATTTAAATGACAAGCGGAGATTAATCTCTCCGGCCGCATTTTTTTTTTTCAACCGTGCACTCAACGTTTCCATACCGTCGCTATACCGGGTCCTTACCGCTTATAGCGTCCGCGTACCAGCCAGTGTCACCGTGTTGGCCGTTTTCTTGCCGGGTCTCGCCTGGTCCTCACCGTGTGGCTACCGGCCCCTTACCGCCCGGAACGCCCCCATACCGTTCGCTAAACGTTCTCGCCGCCTTGCTGACGTCAAACACCGTATATAAAAGCTGGGAATTCACCCGTCCGGCCACACATCAGTTCACGAATTGTACGTACATGTACTCCTCATGTTCAAAAAGCCTAACTAATGCCTAAACGTGGAACGAAAGCTGTTGGCAAAGGGGTGGGTAATGTAAGGAAGCTTCCGCAACCGCAGGATCCTCTAACCAGATCCATAACTTCAAGGGTAAAAAAGCCCAATCCAAAGTATGAGTCCTTGTAATTATTATACAGGGATCCTGGCAGCGGATGGCGACATGCTTCCCGTCCAGGGCGCCTGTTGTGTGTGGGAAGTTCCACCGCTTCAGAAATCCTTCTGCAATAGCTTGCCATTCTTCAGGTGTCGTCGGAGGGGTCATCACTTCATCCATATATTCATCGCAGATTGCCTGGCAGACTTCCCGGACTACGGAGATAGTGTTTGGTGGGATGCGCCAGACATACTGGAGTTCGGTGTACTTTGCACCCGAGGCAAGGTGCCTAAGCGAAACAGCCAACTCGAGTGCAGGGTCGAGTGTCTCCCGATACGACGTATGTTGCTTTGTGAGCTGATGTTCTATACGAGTTAATATTTCATCGTACATCTCGGGAGGCTTTCTTATAAAGTTTTTGAAAGCCGTGGGACTCTCAAGCCGCAGTTCGACCATAAGCTGATGGTACACGCCAAACTGTTTGCGACGACTGATCCATCCCTATGAGGCCGGTATGAACACGGTAACACGTCGTCACCGCCCCATAAACGGTTCCATAACGGCTTCGTACCGGCCCACCGTCCTCTTACCGACCTCATACCGGGTTCTTACCGTGTTTCACCGCTTGTACCCCCATGTATAAAAAGTTGTTGAATGACTAATATAAAATTAATGTATGGTCAAAGGGAGAACACTCTGTAAATTTGTTGTTGAGTATACCTAGAAATAGGTCTAAAAATAGATTGTTCACGAAATGTGTTTGTTGATGTTAAAATAATGGATCTAAAAAATGTAAATAAATGGATTAAAAATTACATCAGGAATAAAATAACTGTACAGGTAGGTAAATAAATATACTTTCACCCCATACAATATATTGATTGCAGGTGTCTTGGTATTGTAAGACTGTAGATTGTGATTTTATAGATTGTCTGCAGACGGGGGAATATATTAACGATAAAAATAGACAGAAACAAAGTTGGAGGAGCTTCATAACAGTCGTATTGCGTATACTGGAATTGAGCTTTCAATCACAGAGTGAATGCCACCAAATAAGTATGCTAACTATGATATACAATAAGGGTTATGACCAAAAATAGTGTTGTAGTCACAAACACTAAGAGGGAAATGGGTCGTATGACGTCATCACTTTGGAATGTGATTTTCCCACGGATTAAAAATGTAAACAATAGTGGTTTTAACCGTTATAGAGATATTTCCACCGAGAGAAGTCTGTTGTTCAAAACAGACCCATCACAACGATCAATTAAAGAGTGCAATATATAGTTATATTGAAATTATTTGTTTTAAGAATAAACACCCCCTTTCATCTTATGGTCAAAGGGAAGTAACTCAGATCGGCTTGCCGGTATCGGGTGTATTCGGCCCAAAATGTATTCGGCCTGGTCTTTTTTGGCCTAGTCTTATTCGGCCCACTATTTGTTGGTATGCCGATCAAAGAGATATAGTTGTTCACACATTATAACTGTTAGAGTATTGAATTAACCTTGATTGTTCGAAGGTTGTTAAGCATTGATTATACATAATTATACTGATTACATGAAATAAATGTATGTTTGTCACAACGTAAATTCAATTAAATTGTATATTTGTTTTGTCTGTATCGCCAGTGACGTAGATAAGATATCGGTCATGTGTTATTTGAAGCCGAAGCCATACTGTCAAATGTTGACCCCATTTAAGAAAACATCTAAAATATCATATCCTCGATTAAGAGAACGGAGAATAAGGTTGTGTGCCGATGTACGTTTATAGAAAACGTATCATGATAAAACATAGTACTTTTTCTTTTTAAAGTTTACAATATGTTAAAAATAGACCCCAACAACAATAATATGTATAACAAAAAAAAACTGGGCATATCATATTAGGGTCCTTCTGAGATAAACTGCAACACCCTATATAAGGTCATTCTGATAAAAGATTCTACATCATTGAAAACAAACAAAATTAAAATGGAAGATTTAATTTGAAGAAAATACATTGAAATGATATAATAAACAATTTCAGATTGTTTACTGGTCATCTTCTTATTTTTTTTAATTTTTCATTCTCAAAAACACCCTTATTTTTGGACGTTTTTTGTGACAAAATCAGCTGGAAATTTGAAATGTGAAAATATGACTAATGATGTGCATTTTCCATTTTTTTCTGTTATTAAACTGTTGACAATAAATGTTTTAGAGATTAAATAAACTTATTCTTTGTTTTTTATGTGTTCTTAAATATTTATTAGACTTTGAAAAATATTGTACGTACGTTACCCTGTCGGTCAAAATAACGAACATTTTATGTTGTTTTTCATATGATTTCTAACGCTACTATGCTTACAACATATAAAGCAGTGTGCTATTTAAAACCATTTTTAGCAATGAAAACCCTTCAAAAGCATGAACAAACTTGAATTAACGTTCTCACAAGTGTTGTAGAACATACGACGGTTGTCGGTCAAAAAGTGACGTCCATAACTATCCCGGTTAAATCACGCTGTGGGTCGTATACAGCGAGGGCCGAATGCCGTTTGTGTTCGTAATAAATGCGTGTACTACGTCATCAGTTTTTGTGAAGACCACGCATTTCTGGCGACTGCAAAATGGAGGTAAGTGTTGTCGGTCATGACTTCTGCAGGAACTCACGTCCATAACCAAACATAATAACAGTTTGGGAGCACAAATGATGCATAATTAAGTGTTTATTAATAATTAATTTATGCTGGTTAAAGGATTTGTGTACGCAACACGTATCTACAGACTTGTAAACTACCGATCGATGTAAATTCAGTTGAAAACATAAACGGATGTGAACTTTTGACATTATTAGACTGAAAATTATATGTCAAATTACGTACTCAACATTAGTGCTTCATGATAATGCAAACAATATGAATTGTCACATACATTTATGCATTTTATGTCGCTCGCATTTGTATTTTTTTAAAGGAACGATTAGAACTTCGAACACTTTCATAATGACCGAGTTTATTATTGTTTCATTTATGTACGTAATTTTTGACGCAACAAAAAGTGTTTAGACGTTATTGATGACGAGTTAAATTGTCGTTTGGTTACGTCCATAACTAATTTTGCTGAGTAACAATTCTCAGAGAGGTGATCGGTTTTCGTAAATCTCGATGTAGAACTATTGTATTTTCTTTTCATGTCTGACCAATGATTTTTATAAATACGTTTGAAATGGATGTTTGAACAAGTGATATTGAAATGTATGTTACTATTTGACAGTCAAATATTAATATGGATGTTATTTATGACTAGGGAAATGGCCTGTTGGTTACATCCGTAACATAAAATCTCACTCTAAAAGGAATAGCGTAGAAAATCACTTTGTGTAAAACTTGATTTAAACCAGTTTATTTCCCTCATGATGTTTAACTATTGATTTTAATCATGTACTTTGACTTAAAAATGTTGGTAAGGTCCTTTTTAAATGTATGTTACTTTTGACAGTCAAATATTTGTATGGACGTTATTTATGACCAGGGAACTTGCCTGTTGGTAACATCCATAACGTAAAATCTCACTCTAAAAGGAATAGCACAGATGGTCACTTTGTGTACAACTTGATTTAAACCAGTTTAGTTCTCTAATGATGATTGACTATTGATTTTAATCATGTACTTTGACTTAAAAATGTTGGTAAGGTCCTTTTTAAATGTATGTTACTTTTGACAGTCAAATATTTGTATGGACGTTATTTATGACCAGGGAACTGGCCTGTTGGTAACATCCATAACGTAAAATCTCACTCCAAAAGGAATAGTATAGATGGTCACTTTTTAAAAAAGTCTATTTAAACCAGTTTAATTCTCTAATGATGTTTGACTTTTGATTTTAATCATGTAGTTGGCTTGAAACTGTCCACAAGGTTCTTTTTAAATGTATGTTACTGTTTGACTCATTTGTTTATATAGAGATATATTCGAGAGAGAAGAGCGAAAAGTAAGCCGCCTGACAAGCCGAAACTAATTACTATGGGACCAGCAGAGAGAGGTGCAAGGTAAGCTTATTAATGAATTATACAACAGCTGGGGGATGGTAGTTATAAGGCAGTTTTCTATTGATCTTATGTTCAATTCGTCTGTCTGTCAATAAAATCTGACCATAGATCTGTAAATCAACACCTTTTTTCATTTCCATTCAGTTTATTTTGAAGTACAGTATTTTACACACACATGATACAAAGAAAATGAATGAATACAGTAGCATGATCTGTATGATATAAATTTGGATGAAAGGTAGAGGCCATGATCAGAATATTGACTCGCATTTATTCTGGTCACGATCCATACCCAACAAAATTTCACTACTAGTACTGTATATCAATTGAGTGAATGCATTTAAGTAGCAAGACATGAATTTGGATGAAAGGTAGGGATTGTGATCAGAAGACACACACATTCTGATCACAATTCATATATTCAACAATATTTTACTACTACTGCATGTATATTGTAAATAGAATAAATGAATGAATAAAGTAGTATGATGGAATGTGGATGTACGGTAGGGGTCGTGATCAGAAAACACACACATGTATGTATTCTAATCATGATCCATACCCAACAGGATTTCAGTACTATTTCAATGCATATTTACATAAAACTATTACAAACATAATGAAATAATCAAATAGCATGATAAGAATTTGGATGAAGGGTAGGGCTTGTGATTAGAAGACACACATGTGTATTCTGATCACAACCAATATCTTTCAAGAAGAAAAAGGATATTAATTTTTTGCATGTGTCCCACTACAAGTGAACAAACCAAGAATTGCACACCAATTAATAATGTGTTTGCTTGCTTTCTCTTTCTTCAGAGAACATCTCCTTTTTGTTTAAGGTTTAGAGCAAATCTAAAGAAGAATCCGGAATTGTGGAATAATTACAAAAAGAAGGAGAGGGAAAGAAAGCGTAATGAGAGACTAAACCGAACAGAAGAAAAAAAGCAAAGCGACAGAGAACAATCCAGGGAGCGGCAACGCCGTTACAAGCAGCGCTTAAAAGAAAAGGGTCTTCAACCGAAACAAAGCATTAAAAAAGTACAGACTAGAAGTGAACGAGAAAAGACCAGAGCATATTGGAAACTAAAACAGACTGAATGCAGACTAAGAAAGTCATCCCAGAAAAAGAGAAGAAATAAAGAATATGACAAAGAATATAGAAGAGATCAAAGGACTGTTCAGTCACCTGTAATGAATAAAGCAGAGTCTTCAGAATCATTAAGTTCTGTATTCACAAAAGGAGCATTGAGGAAAGCTGCATCAAGAGTAAAAAGTAAGTTACCTAAAGCTGCTGATAAATTTGCAGAAAGTTTAACATACATTATGGAGAAAGCAACACCAAGAAAGAAGACGGCTTTAAAAAACCGTGGAATAATATGCAGCCCAAATAAGAGGAAGGAAAACCTATGTCGAGAGAAGGTGATTGCACACTTTAGACAACAAATGCAAGAAAAGAAGTCATTAAAAAGGCAGTACCTATGGGCAATGAAAGTAATGAAAAAATACAAACTTTCCAGAACGACATCACTTATCTTTAATGTTACTGCTTCTGACATAGCGAGATGCAAGGACCCCAATACTGAAAGAGCTAAAAGGAGCGATTGTCTAAGCAGTGATGCGAGGAAGAAGCTAGACTTTTACTACAACCAACCAAGTGTATCGACAACCTTGCCGGACAAGAAAGCTGTGAAAGACCAGACCGCCAAAAAAGTTTTAGACAGACCTTTAAAGGATGTGTATGATGGCTTCCAAAAGGAATATCCTGAAGTTAAAGTAAGTTTCTCCACTTTCGCTGCAAAAAGACCCCAAAATATCAAACCATCAAAGAATCAACCATGGTACAGTTGTTTATGTGAGGTGTGCACAAATGTGGATTTGAAATTAAGATCTTTGAACAGCTTGGCTACAAAATTAGAAAAACCAGACATGAAAATAAGGGACAGATACAAAGCTGTTAATATCACCTTATGCGATAAAGGAGATAGCCCTTTCCATAAGCTGGAATGTGTAAATCGCGAATGTGCTGATTGTCGAACAGATCTGTTGATGGCTCATTTACAGCCCTTGCTTGAGGAACATGGTCAAGACATTGTGGAGTACACCAGATGGGATCCATTTAGGACTGTAAATAAACACGGAAAAACTGTTTCAAAGGTGATTATGGTGAAGCACAGGAAGGGTCTGACCGATACAGTTATTGAATTAATGAATCAACTGGAAAGATTAGCAAAACATTTATTCAACGCAAGATGGCAACAGAGTCAGTTCAGTGGATTGATAAAGGACATTCCTGACAAGTGGTTGGTCCTAAATCTCGATTTTGCAGAGAATTATGCATGCGTCAGTCAGATGGAAATTCAAACAGCACATTGGTACCATCAACAAGTGACCATTCATCCTGTCGTAGCCTATTACAACTGCCACAAGTGTCAGGAGACAGTCCAGGAGGACATTATATACATCAGTGACGATTTAACACATGATGCCCATGCTGTCCACAAATTCATTTCTTTAGCAACCAAACACTTGAAAGACAGCAGAGGACTCGATATTCAGCATGAAGTTCAATACTCAGATGGCTGTTCAAGTCAATATAAATCATTCACTCCATTTTGTGACATTTCGTATGCGCTTGAAGATTTTGGATTTCCCATTGAGCGGCATTTTTATGGCTCTAGACATGGGAAAGGACCTTGCGATGGTGCAGGTGCTGTTGTAAAAAGTGCAGCCAGAAGAGCAGTCATGGGACAAGACTCTGTCATAAACAATTCTCTCGAGTTTTATGAATTTACCAAGAACAAACTGACTAAGTTGCTTCTGTGATGCATGCCAAACTGGTCATGGCCAGTGCAGAAACTTCGAGTATGTAGACAATTGGCATGAAGAACATTTACTTAGAATAGGAGAACGCAGAGTACAACGCAATAGAGCCGTGAGGCGAGGTGTACAACCCAGGGGCAGACGGTTTGGAGTAAGAGGAGGAGATGCAGGCGGCCTAAATCGAAGACAACAGCAGGGTGGTAGAGTACGGGGTGTTAGAACTAGAGGGGGACAAAGGGGTGGCAGAGGGAATGGTGGACTTAACCAGAGATCACCTATACTTACTGTAGGTCGCATGCAACGTGGACATGGGCGAGGGCGACTCAGAACAAGAGGGGGAAGAGGACAAACAAGGAAGGACTCGTCTTCTGATTCATCCGAGGCTGATAATGAAACGTTTGAAGGGTCAGAAAATAGCGGATCCGAAGTATCTACACAAGATGAACAGCCTGAGACAAATTCTTCAGATGATAACAATGACAGAACTGAAAGGTGAGCATTTTATGAACATTTAATTTGTGTATGCTGTTTTTACCTATGTTTTCCTGGCTTTCTTTTACCAGTACACACAATATTCTTTCCTAGCCACTGCCTATTTTCTCATAGTTTAGAGGTGAGAGAAATTGGCCCACCACGACCGGGATTCGAACCAATTTTATGAATAACAAACACATCAGTAATGAGCCAATGAGCTCTGTTTCCATTGACATTTCTAGCCTTACCCTTTAAAGTTCTCAGAGGTACTAAGCTTTGCTAAATTATATACAGGTACTTTTTCAGTATTTCAATCAATGTACACCAAGAACAGAGTCCTTGAGAGATGTTTTCAGATCAGTCTGTCCGCAAGTGGCAGTGCATGAATCCACAGCAGGTATATTTAATGTAAAGCCCTCTGATATTTGTTTCAGGTCTTCTGACGCCGAGTATTCTATGATACTTGATGAGCCTGACCAGGTGGTGGACGCCGAGTTGCCCGACCAGGTGGTGGATGCTGAGTTGCCTGACCAGATGGTGGACGCCGAGTTGCTTGACCAGGTGGTGGACGCCGAGTTCCCTTTGATACTTGATGAGCCTGACCAGGTGGTGGACGCCGAGTTGCCCGACAAGGTGGTGGATGCCGAGTTGCCTGACCAGATGGTGGACGCCGAGTTGCTTGACCAGGTGGTGGACGCCGAGTTCCCTATGATACTTGATGATCCTTTCACATTTGATCTGACAAGTATTTTAGCATTGTAAGTATTACATTGAATTTCACTTTTTCAAGATAAACCTGCTCAACCTTCTGTGCTCAATAATGGTGTAAAGTCTTTAATGTGTACTATATTCCCCTCTAAATACTGTGATGCATAGAGTTTGGTAGTTGGTAGACACTTCCTGTTGGTTTTATTGCCCTTTTAACACATCTACATATGTCTATCTTTTAATCAGAATAAATACACCATACATTTTTAATACACAATTGTCAGGTCTACATAAATTAACCCATTACAAAACGACACATTTTCATTTAGACTTCCAATTTGAAAGAAGTTGCAAACGACAAATTAAAAACTGATTCATGTGAATTGTGATGCTCTTATCTATAAGCTACTGAGCTACTGGGGCTCGGTTATAGATAAGCCCTGTGGAAACTGATGATTTATATATATTTTAGGGCTGACAGAAGTCCGGTGCCAGGCCTGAGCTCCATCAATGAAGAATCAGGACCAATCTCCAATGATGAAGAACCAGGCCCAATCTCCATGGATGAAGAACCAGGCCCAATCCCTAGGAATGAAGAACCAGGCCCAATTCCCAGGGATGAAGAACCAGAACCAATCCTCAGGGATGAACAACCAGACAAACCAAGCTGCAATGATGACATACTAGGCCTGACCCTCATGGATGAAGAACCAGGCCCAAGCTCAAATGATGAAAAACCATTTGATCAGACAAGTATTTTAGCATTGTAAGTATTACATTGAATTTCACTTTTTCAAGATAAACCTGCTCAACCCGTTGTGCTCAATAATGGTGTAAAGTCTTTAATGTGTACTATATTCCCCTCCAAATACTGTGATGCATGGAGTTTGGTAGTTGGTAGACACTTTCTGTTGGTTTTATTGCCCTTTTAACACATCTACATATGTCCATCTTTTTATCAGAATAAATACACCATACATTTTTAATACACAATTGTCAGGTCTACATAAATTAACCCATTACAAAACGACACATTTTCATTTAGACTTCCAATTTGAAAGAAGTTGCAAACGACAAATTAAAAACTGATTCATGTGAATTGTGATGCTCTTATCTATAAGCTACTGAGCTACTGGGGCTCGGCTATAGATAAGCCCTGTGGAAACTGATGATTTATATATCTTTTAGGGCTGACAGAAGTCCGGTGCCGGGCCTGAGCTCCATCGATGAAGAATCAGGACCAATCCCCAATGATGAAGAACCAGGCCAAATCCCCATGGATGAAGAACCAGGCCCAACCCCTAGGAATGAAGAACCAGGCCCAATTCCCAGGGATGAACAACCAGAACCAGTCCTCAGGGATGAACAACCAGAGGAACCAAGCTGCAATGATGACATACTAGGCCTGACCCTCAATGATGAAGAACCAGGCCCAAGCTCAAATGATGAAAAACCAAGCCAAAAACTCATAGATGAAGATCTAGGCTTAACAGATCAAATAAGGTGAGTTACAATCAAAAGTATGGTGGCCATAAAACACCCAACTGTTATTCAGCTGACTGTTTTTATACTCTCTGTGTTACATATAACATTAATTACTGCTCATAAACTTGATCAAATCGAGTGAGTTAAATTTACTGGATTATTTCAGAATAAATATAATTATGGTGGCCTAGTTGGTGGATTGATTGGGGGTTTAAGGCCGTTTTCAATAATTTATCAGTCATATCACGGCAACCTGTTCACCTACTCATGCATTTCCTGGTTTTTTCACACCAGTACACCACACAACTTAATTTTGAAGCAACTGGCTGCTTTTCAACATAGACAGTTAAACAGCCCATTGGTGAAAGACAATGAAGCATGTCACAGTCACTTTTGTCAAACGTCGGAAAGAATGTTGGTCGAGCTGGGATTCAGACTCAAAACTCCTGGATTGACAGCTCGCGTCGCTACCGACTGAGCTACCGGAGTTTGGCTGGTAGCTTAGTAATATGGTTGATGGTATATAATTATATATGAGTTATGTCTAGAGAATAATGGACTTTACACCCAACAGAAAAATCAGAATGATTCCTGTTTATCAATACACAGGTACACTGTAGGAACACATATTTTGGTATCTCATGGAAACCAAAATTTTCCAGCTGTAGTAAGTATTTTAGTTAGACCTAAGTTTTTGGATTCAGTATGTTCATGGCCTCAACATATCTATGAAATTCATGGCCTCTTATCTACTGACAAAATAACTATATACATATGACTTGTAGTTTTATTTGATTAAACATTACATAGTAAAAACTGTGTTAAAAGTCATTTTTACAGTTGTAATTAAATTTAAACTCATCATTGAATTGATCACATGATTTAATCTATAGACTGAATTGTAGTCTAGAGGCCATGTATTGAATCATTTATGTAAGTAATGTGAAAGCATTTATATTCATGGGTATGATAAAAAAAGGCATATTTTTGCAACTTGGATTTATGGATTTAAACCAGTAATAATAAGTGAAAGGCAAAAATACAAAGTTCTCCTAAATGTAAATCTACAAAATGAGTACCCAATGGATAATTATGTTTTCACAATACTTAATCAAAATGTTGGTGTTTCTTTTGAAAGTTCTTATTTTCATGTTCTTAATTTTTGATTTTGATTTAATGTTCTTGTTCATTAATTGTATTACTGATTTTCATATTACCATGTCATGCGAAATGTGACCTTGGGGTTTGAACATGATCCACATTTTTCATTGTACATTCAAGGAGAAATTTTGAGCAATTTCTTCTTTTGTCACAATGTTTGAAAAAAGCTGTCTGCTGCCTAGGCGTCAAAAAGCGTCAATATTAGGGAAAGGGTTAAAGGCCAAATGAATCTGGTTCATATACTATTATAAGTGGGTTCTGCCTTTGGGTTGAGTACTGGTTAAGTCTTCAGGAAGCATTATGAGCAATTTCTCATTTTGCCACAATAAATGCAAAGGCTTAATAGGCGTCTGTATGAGAGAAAGGGTTGAACCCTATTGAGTTGGTTGTTTCTCCTTGTCTAAACCTGCTTCATAAGCAATACTTTGATTTTTGTTCATAGATGTTTTCAAATCATACATGACTGTCAGAAACTGGCTCTGACCAAATTCTTGAATTGCACTCATGCAGGCTGGTCAAATCTGGGTCCACTCTGATAACCAAGGTTCCAAGTCTACTTTTGGTTGAAACAATATGAGTATGTACATGTATGCTAATATATATACAATTATATATATACAGAATGAGAAAATAAGTTTTCTAGGAAATCTCACATTGAAATCATCATATATTCAAATGTACAACAACTATTTACAATAACGGCATATTTACAGATTTTAATAATTAAATGTAAATATCAAGACTAGTGTATTGTTATAAATTTAGAGGATTTAGATATATTATCTTTATAAATTTTATGATAAATGAATTAGAATTTGAAACGCCTAATAGGCCTAGTGCATATATGAATGTAATTTTGATAAACCTATAAAAAGTTCACTTCTGAATTTTTCAGGTTGTTGATGCCGAGACTGATTCGCTGCTGGGGATATGGGTCCATTACTTTAGGAAGTGCAAAAGATCATGGATACTGAACGATGAACGCCATTTCATAGTGTACTCTGACATCAATAAATGCCTCGATACTCCATCAATAACTTGTTCAGGATCTAGAATTTATTACTCATTTCAGGATCATTTATAAACATATGATCATTTGGAAGCTTAAATAACATGGTCCTCCAGAAGTGTATATATTCTATGCATTACAAAGCACTCTTGGGTATTCAATGGAATATGGTGAATGATGACATTCAGCTACAACAAAACAACACAAAGATGATAATAACATTTAATAATATTAATAATTATAATAAAAAAATACTTTTCAATAAATATGTTTCATTTTATCTTCCTGTTACTATTTTCTACAAGTTGATATATTTATCTTTTGATTTAAGTCAAGCAAACTAGTCTTGAACTGATTTGAAAATTGGTAATTAATGTCACACTTAATACACTCATTAGTATGGATATCCTCACATATGTCATATTTAAGTCAAAACAACAAAATAGTACAATTAACTTCTTATTAATTTTGCATTTAACATAATGCCTCCCTCCCGCTTTTTATACAGACTTGGGACTGCTAAGTACTTCTATTGCATGTTTTGAATTCACTGTAAGCTTTTAGTAAAACCATTGTTATTGAAACAAGATATACATATACTTTTATGGTGAATACAAAAAACCCAACCAGAAATTTATACAACATTTTCTCTATCAATATGAATGATTAACTAGTACTACATTATAACCAAACCACAACATCCACACAAGTGTATGAGATTAGTACAGGAACGGGATAAGGTACATTAATCTACAGCTACAGTTTTAATAAAAGTGTGCAAGAGTTGAGCACAAGGTGGGTTAGGGCATTGATTGCAGTTTTAATAAACGTGTGCAAGAGTTGAGCACAAGGTGGGTTAAGGCATTGATTACATGTACACACACAAAACATAATATTTACAAATTTTATAATGATTTAAAAGCAAGTTAAAAGCTACTTAGCACTCTCAGTCTCTCACAAAGTTACAAATATTTAGTATTACATATTACAGCATTGTAATTAATACTAAAATACTTGTAACTTGGTGGGGAGTCGTTAAGAAATGATATGGACGTTACCGCTTGACATGGTTGAATGGACGTTATTTGATGCATGTGTCAAAATGTCAATGGTAACGTCCATAACGATTCAGATAATAAAGATCCATATTTCACAATGGGAAACATACTAAGATCTTGGCCAACTGAGCTTTATACTTTCACCAAAGTTTTGCAAATGCATAATGGAAAATAAAAGTCACTTTGACATATTTAAACAAAGAAAAGTTTTCTATTTTCAGTTACGTCCGTAACATGATGTCAATATTCATTTTTTTTGTATATGTATTACTTATAACAAAGGAAGTTATTTTCTGATTTGTTCATCTGTTTAGGAATAACAGAATCAATAGCACTTTGGGGTGATTTTGTTTTGTTTACCGATATGTTTCATCATTTTCAGTGGTGTCAAGGTAACATCCATAACGGCTCGGTCGCCACAGAAAAAAATCCAAATTTGTGCTTAAATGTGTAATAACTATCTTTTAATGTCCAAATTAGCAAAATTAAATAATTGAACTAGATTTCTAAACAGCAATTATTACAAAAAAATGGATTTGAAAATTTGGTATGATTGTCCATGAATGTTGCAGTTTATCTCAGAAGGACCCATTAAAACAAATCTAGAACAAATAGGACTTTCAATCGTATGGGAAAACCAATATACCATGCATATAAATTACAATTTTATTAAGTAAAGGATAACGGATATTTACCCAATAATTAAACTGTTTTTACAAAATTTCGCACTTCGTCCCATGAATTAAACATTGAAAGTGGTCGTTATAACAATATTTCAAGAAATGAAAGATACTGCATAGATTGTACCTCTAAATTAATTGACAATGAATATCATTTTTTACTCATTTGTTCCAAATATTCTGATCTAAGATCTATAGACATACATCAAAACATGAAACAGCAAGCACAAAGTGCAGAACTCGATCAGACTGTATAAATATGAAGGTTAATCTTGGCCTGCATATGTCGCGATGGAAAATTCTAATCGCCTTAACGTGGTGAAGGGATTAATTAGGGAGTTAGGGACACATGTGTCGTAAGCCATATTTTGTCCGGCCTATTTCTTAAAAACCACTGGGTGGAATTCAATAACATTTTACATGAAGCTTCTATACCAAGAGGAGATGTGCATATCCTAAAGGGGTTACAATTTCATGATATTTTACAGAGTTATGGCCCTTTTACTTATTAAGTTGTTGGTCATATTTTGTCCATATTTTGTCTGGCCTATTTCTTACAAACCACTGTGTGGAATTCAATAACATTTTACAAGAAGCTTCTATACCAAGAGCGATTTTTTTACCTAAATTGTGAATGGGTCCGGTACCAGGGAAATTGTGAAAAATAGCGTTGTTGTTTCCATAAAATTGTGAATTTAAATGTTACAGCTAAAGCCGTTGTCTGTGTTAAGGCTTGCATTACTAGCTAGATGTTTTTATTGAGTAAGTTTATGTCGAAATCACAAAAATAAAGTTAAATTAAACTAGCAAAAATAAATATTTATTGACATTCACATGCTGCTTTGCATATAATAGCGCTAATGGTAGTTTTTTCTGATAATATTTACTATTTCTCGAAATTGTCAAATAATTTTTATCGTAATCATCTAGACGCTTTAGTTATGCATGCATCTTCAATAAGTAATTTTGTTCTCATTTATCCGTCGGCGCAATTAACGTTATCAACATGTTAACATCATAGACAGCTAGTGCAACAATTAAATAAATTATATTTAACATTAAATTGAGTCTAAAAAATATGCAGCTTACCATTTAAATACATGAAATCCAATTCATATCAGTGAAAAATTTCGCCGGACGCCATGTTCTTTCTTAAAAAAAGTGGTTAGTTAAATCAATAAGACGAAATATAGGTAAAAAAATAAATAAACGAAATATCAACCAACTCCCAATACTTATTGTATGGATAAGAAATATAATTATTTCTTTAAATATTTGTTTCGGTTGAATGTATAATTATACGGCACAGAGAAATGTTGCGATTTGTTTTAAAATGTAAACAACAGCGACGGGCCGAGATTGTTTTTGATTTTGTCAGAAAAGCATGTTACAAAGTTAAAAGTAGGCTAGATGGCCAGAATTGTGAATGGGTCCGTCAGACCCATTTGGAAAATTGTGAAGAACCGTTTGTAATTGTGAATTGGTCCGTTAAACGGTACCAGCTAAAGAAGGAAAAAAATCGCTGCATATAGACGCATTCTGACGCCTCTGCTTCAGATGGCTTTTTGAAAACATAGAGACAAAAGAAGAAATTGCTCAAAACAAGCAATTTCTCCTTTTGCCACAATGTTTTCCACTTTTAGTCATAGGTTATCCATTCAATTATAGAGGTTTTGTATCAATTGACAAAATATGTTCAAAGTCGTCTGCTGCAGAATTGTCGTATGAGGGAAAGGGTTAAGACTCTGGAAGCGGCACTTTTAGCTTGAGCATATGCTGAAACTTTGTCAGAATTATTGTTTTTATTATATTTATTTTGAATATGGGTAATGTTTGTTAAAAAATTAGGTCACTATGCCAAGTTGTAGGACAATCTTGATTTAACACTTAAGAGACCACAATTTTGACTTTAGCGGCTTGAAACTTTGTCAGACAGTTTTTAGCTCCACTGGCTTGTCGAGCTTATGTCATGGCAAATTGTCCGTCGTGCGTGCGTGCGTGCGTTAACCTTTTCCTTTAAACGACTTCTTCTCACTAACCACTTGGCCAATTTGGTTGAAACTTCATAGGAAGCATCCTCTCAATGTCCTCTCTTAAATTCCTTCAATTTTTTTTGATCCATCCATATTTCTGGTTTCCATGGCAACCAAAAGAAAAAAATAGTGAAAACTTAAAAAATCTTCTTCTCTGAAAGTGTCAGGCGGATTTTCAAATAATTTTGTAGAAATGTTCCTTGGGTGACCCTTTATTAGATTCCTTCAAGAAATGTTGATTGGTCGAAAAACATGGTCGCCAGAGGGCGGGGCTATTTTGCCTTATATGACCATAGTGAAAACTTAAAAAATCTTCTTCTCTGAAAGTGTTGAGCAGATTTTCATATAATTTTGTAGAAATGTTCCTTGGGTGACCCTCTATCAGATTCCTTCAAGCCATGTTGATTGGTAAAAAAACATGGCCGCCAGAGGGCTATTTTGCCTTATACGGCTAAAGAGAGAACTTAAAAAATCTTCTCCGAAAGTGTCAGGCTGATTTTCAAATAATTTTGTAGAAATGTTCCTTGGGTGACCCTTTATTAGATTCCTTCAAGAAATGTTGATTGGTGGAAAAACATGGCCGCCCGGGTCGGGGCTATTTTGCCTTATATAGCTATAGTGTAAACTTAAAAAATCTTCTTCTCCGAAAGTGTTAAGCCGATTTTCAAATAATTTTGTAGAAATGTTCATTGGGTGACCCTCTATCAGATTCCTTCAAGCCATGTTGATTGGTCAAAAAATATGGCCGCCAGACAGGTTTTTTTTACCTTATATAAAAGGGGCCGCTTAACGGCCCCTTCCCCTCGGAAAATAAGCATAGTTTTTCCCCTAAAAATATAAATTCCCCTCCGGTGTAAAAAAAAAAAAAAAAAAAAAAAAAAAAAAAAAAAAATTTTTTTCATATTTCACTTTTGAACATTAGCTTAAATCTCCTTTATCTTTCCACAATGGACAGAATAAAATTTGACTTGAGGTGTAGGCTTGGTGCTGAAATACTTGATATTTTGATGAGAATTAAAGTTGCTGATGTTGCCCTTAGAGAATATGACCCAAAAACTACTGTGACAAGATGGATGTTGTCTTGACTAAGTCAGAAAAGACCCCATACTTTGTCATATGGAGCAAGAAATGGAAACACAGTTTTTAGACTATGTTGTATATCTGACAGTCTCAGCAGCTTCTTTTCACAGCATGTTTTGGACCATATTTACATTACATTCATGATTGACCATAACAGTGTATTGCACTATTGTAGTTCACATTGTGTTGCTTAAAATTAAAGTTCTAATAAGTTGTTTTCTCATTTAGCAAGTAACAAAAAATAGCACTTGCGAAAAAATGCAAGTAGAAAATCTTGCAAATTTCGACCCTTGACAGTGGTATAGTTTGAGTGAACTGGATTATGACAATCTAGTGGAGGAGTTCAAGAACATGAAAAATAGACAGATGGCCTTGTAATGATAAAAGTTAAACATGCACATTATAGTTTTATACTAGTTTACAATTTTTCCCCTTTATTCTAAAATGCCGCGAAATTTTCCCCTTCTCAAAGGCCCCAGGCCCCTTCCCCTTTTTCAGAAAAAAAACCCTGGCAGAGGGCGGGGCTATTTTGCTCTATATGACCATAGTGAAAATTTAAAAAATCTTCTTCTCCGAAAGTGTTGAGCAGATTTTCAAATAATTTTGTAGAAATGTTCTTTGGGTGACCCTCTATCAGATTCCTTCAAGCCATGTTGATTGGTTCAAAAATATGGCCGCCATGGGGTGGGGCTATTTTGCCTTATATGGCTATGGTGAAAACTTGGTGAATATCCTCTCCTCCGAAAGTGTCAGGCCGATTTTCAAATTATTTTGCAGAAACATTCCTTGGGTGACACTCTACAAGATTCTTTTAAGCCATGGTGGTTGGTAAAAAATATGGCCACTAGGGGGCAGGGCTGTTTGGAGATTTGATTTTTGCCTTACGGCCGTGGAGCGATACTGGCCCTCTTGGGCCTCTTGTTCTTGATGATATACTGGCCAATTTAGACATTGGTCATGTTGAGTAAAAAATTAGGTCCCTTGATCAAATTTAAGAAAAATCTTGTTAATGCTCTGGAAGCCATGTTTTTAACTCTAGCATGATGAAACTTTACCAGAATGTTTATCTTGATGATATTTAGGCTAACTTCGAATATGGTCTGGCTAAAAACTAGGTCACTAGGCCAATATTGAGAAATATTTTGTAAACACTGTAGTCACCACATTTCTCTCAAATTTCCTTGCGTGCCTCTTTACTAAGAGTGTTAAAATTAAGTTGATTCTTTAGATACTATAGATAATAGCTTTGCTATAGGTACTATGTTACCCTTTCTACACTACAGACACATGTTAATGTCTAATCTTCAACAGATGGATGGTATGAGAAATTTCGACAGTTTTCTCAATGTTTTATTGACTTTTAAAATTTAGTTTCATCAATACAGATTTACCAATATCTTTAGTTAAACATTTTCAAATCATCTGCTGTAGGGTTTATCCATGTGATAAATTACCTATCACAAATGTGTTTGTTTATCTAACTGTATCTACTGTCTACAAGTCAAGAGTTTAATTATAGATCTCTGGAAATAAGGGGTTAACCCTGTCTTAAATAAATGTTTGAACTGTATGCATTTTTGCTTTTTTGTTTACATTTTTAGCTCGTCTGATTTTTTGAAAAAAACAAACAAGCTATTGTCGTCACTTGATCGTCGTCGTCGTCTGCGTCGGGGTTGGTTAAGTTTTGCGTTTAGCTCACTTACATGGAAACTATCAAACATAATACTTTGAAACTTGGAAAACTTGTTCATCTAATACCCTTTTTCACATTGAATGCTAAAGATACTGAGTTTGACCTTTTTTTTGGGGTAAAAAACATGATTTTTGTGGTTTTTGGTTGACTTTGAGATTTGATCAAAGCTCCCTCATTTTTAGCTCCACTGGCTGAAAGCCAGGTGAGCTTATGTCATGGCGAATTGTCCGTCGTGCGTGCGTGCGTGCGTGCGTGCGTGCGTGCGTGCGTGCGTGCGTAAACTTTTTCCTTTAAACGACTTCTTCTCCCTAACCACTTGGCCAATTTGGTTGAAACTTCATGGGAAGCATCCTCTCAATGTCCTCTCTTAAATTCCTTCAATTTTTTTTTATCCATCCATAATTGTGGTTTCCATGGCAACCGAAAGAAAAAAATAGTGAAAACTTAAAAAATCTTCTTCTCCAAAAGTGTCAGGCCGATTTTCAAATAATTTTGTAGAAATGTTCCTTGGGTGACTCTTTTTTAGATTCCTTCAAGAAATGTTGATTGGGCAAAAAACATGGCCGCCAGGGGGGCGGGGCTATTTTGCCTTATATAGCTATAGTGAAAACTTAAAAAATCTTCTTCTCCAAAAGTGTTCAGCAGTTTTTCAAATAATTTTGTAGAAATGTTCCATGGGTGACCCTCTATCAGATTCCTTCAAGCCATGTTGATTGGTAAAAAAACATGGCCGTCACAGGGCGGGGCTATTTTGCTTAATGGCTAAAGAGAAAACTTAAAAAATCTTCTCCTCCAAAAGTGTCAGGCCGATTTTCAAATAATTTTGTAGAAATGTTCCTTTGGTGACCCTTTATTAGATTCCTTCAAGAAATGTTGATTGGTTGAAAAACATGGCCGCCAGGGGGCGCGGCTATTTTGCCTTATATAGCTATAGTGAAAACTTAAAAAATCTTCTTCTCCGAAAGTGTTCAGCCGATTTTCAAATAATTTTGTAGAAATGTTCATTGGGTGACCCTCTATCAGATTCCTTCAAGCCATGTTGATTGGTTGAAAAACATGGCTGCCAGAGGGCGGGACTATTTTGCCTTATATAGCTATAGTGAAAACTTAAAAAATCTTCATCTCCGAAAGTGTTCAGCCGATTTTCAAATAATTTTGTAGAAATGTTCATCGGGTGACCCTCTATCAGATTCCTTCAAGCCATGTTGATTGGTTGAAAAACATGGCTGCCAGAGGGCGGGGCTATTTTGCCTTATACGACCATAGTGAAAACTTAAAATATCCTCTCCTCCGAAAGTGTCGGGCCAATTTTCAAATAATTTTGCAGAAACATTCCTTGGGTGACACTCTACAAGATTTCTTTAACCCATGGTGGTTGGTAAAAAAAATAGCCACCAGGGGGCAGGGCTGTTTGGAGATTTGATTTTTGCCTTATGGTCGTGGAGCGATACTGGCCCTCTTGGGCCTCTTGTTTGTTAGATTGATTTCAAATTGTGCACACATATTTCATAAATAATATACTTCAACATGTCAAATGGGATTTTGGGTCAAACATTTGGATTTTTTGCTTTTACATTTCTTGTATTTTTAGCTATTGTGATCACATTTTGTCCGGCGTCCGTCCGTCGTGCGTCGTCAACATTTGAGCTTGTTAACACTCTACGGGCTACATTTTGTATCCAATCTTCATGAAAGTTTATCAGAATGTTCATCTCCATAAAATCTTGGACAAGTTCGAAACTGGGCCATATGAGGTCAACAACTAGGTCACTAGGTCGAATTGAAGGGAAATCTTGTTAACACTCTGGAGGCCACATTTTCAACTTGATCATGTTGAAACTTTATCAGAATGTTTGTCTTGATGATATGTAGGTCAAGTTCGAACATGGGTCACGTCGGGTCAAAAAGTAGGTCACTAGGTCAAATTGAGGGAAAATCTTGTTAACACTCCAGAGGTCGCAATTTGTATATAAGCAGTTTGAAATTTTGTCAGAATGTTTGTCTTAAAAATATCTAGGTCAAGTTCGAATATGGGTTATGCTGGGTCAAAAACTAGGTCACTAGGTCAAATTGAAGGAAAATCTTGTTATCACTTTGGATGTCGCATTTTTTGCTTCAGCAGCTTGAAATTTGGTCAGAATGTTTGTCTTAAAGATATCTAGGTCAAGTCCAAATATGGGTCATATTGGGTCAGAAACTGGGTATCAGACGAGCATCAAGCACCCGCGGGCGGTGCTCTTGTTTGAAATTATGTGACTTGTGTTGTAACTTTCCAAAAAATAGAAAAGTTGACCATCTTTTCCCCCCTCATACAATGGGTACCGTCCCACAGCAATTTCAGTGCTTTGATTTTACTTAGAAATTATGGTTAAAGGTTTGCGTGAAACTACATTAAGAGTCCATATCTTAGTAACTACTTGATGCATTCCATTGAAAGCTAGTTATACAACCCTTTCTAACTATCACACCTATGAAAATAATCATGTTAAATAACACTATCCTGTATATAATGCAAATTATCACCCACTAAGAAATTGTGGTTAATGTTTTGCATGCAACTACATTAGAGTCCATTATCTCTTAATTAGTAACTTAAATAAGCAGTGGAATAGTCGAGCGCGCTGTCCTCCGACAGCTCTTGTTGAACTGCTATTTAGAGTGTGACCTTGTTCTTCATACTTGATCTGCTTATGTTTATTATCAAAGCCGGAAATGCAAATTCATGGGTCATTCTTATTACTGTTTTTCGCAACAAAACCTGATATTTTAATACTTATATAACTAAAGGGAAGAACAAAAGTAAGAAAAACGGAATCGCCAGCCAGTGGGATGAAAGATTCCTCACTAAAATATACGATCCTCGGGATCACGGAATCCCGTTAATGTCGAACCCTGATAAAATTTCACTTGTCCTTACAGGCTCTGGGACAAGCTATGCAATAAGGACAATGGATGTTGCCACCCGTGTCTGACCTAAATGTAAAATTTAACCAACTATTTCCTATTCTCAAAATCAATTAAAATTCATCAAAATTTATGTTTTTACCCCCCCCCCCCCCCCCCCCCCCCCCCCCCCCCCAAAAAAAAAAAGGCTACACTCATATATTCAAACCTAAAAGAAGAAGATATTTTGAAATCATATTTAAACTAAGGAGGAAAAACTAGTATAATTAAATAATTTGAAATTGGATCAAGCAGGTGGCACGAAAACATTTTGGTACGAACCAAAAAACAAACAATTTCGTATCTGGATATGCTGTAAACATAACTAGATCTAATACCAAACAGAATTTCAAGAAAATCGTTAATAAAGTGTGTATTGAAACAAAATAAACAAATAATGAATATATTATTACCTAATTCACTATAAATACAAATCTGTTATTTGTAGCCGTTTTACATGGAAGCTATCGTCTAGGATTGAGCTATTCCCGCGTCAATACCTTGATCTGTTTCCCTCTTTCACTATGACATACGTGGCACGTGAATGACGTCATTTAAAACAATTACGTCACCGTTATAATTCAAATTTCCAAACGGCATTTACAACACATGTTTATCAGTGTGTGTATACCAAATAACTGTATCCTATTGCAGGAATGAATATAAAAACTTTTAAGGTAAACACAGAGATGGTGTTTATATGTCTCTGGTAAAAACATGTAAAAAATAACAAAGGTGAGAACATTGATACATCGTCAGCATGACAACCATTTTTCAACGTTGTAACTTCGATGTTGTTTCAACGTTGTAACAACATAGAATTTCAACGTTGTATCTTCGACGTTGTTTCAACGTTGTAATATCGTTGTTCGACGTCGTGACTATATTTCAACGTTGAAAGAACGTTGTGTGCCTGCTGGGGTGAGCATAGATGATGAAGTTAAATTAACTCTTTCGTAGCCGTATTTCTAAATCGGACTCTACCAACTTATATTTTTTCATCTTACATTGCTTGTATATTTTAGGAAAGATTGTGAAGTATTAAGTGCGAAGTGCAGATAAAAATCAATCTGTATATATATATGGACTGATCTTGGCCAGCGCTTTTCGCATACGACATACAACTCATCTACGCGCGACGAGGGGTTAAAACGAACAATTGTGTGGGTTTAATGTTTATGTAATTCTCTTCTATTAATCCATAATGTTTATGTTATTCTCTTCTGTTAATCCAAAATCTCTTAGTTATGTTAATCTGTTTGTGTTTGCTATGAAACAAGTATATTTTAATGCAATAAAATTTATGAATGAATTTAATTTAACTTGGATACATGATAAGTTCAGGTTTTTATACGACCGTTTCTTAAAAACGGTACGTATTATTGTATGGTCATGTCCCTCCCTCCGTCCCTCCGTTCGGGTTTTCCGCACTTTTTTCTTACATACTTTGAGCTATTGAGCTGAAATTTTGTATAAGGCTTTGTACTGATGTGTCACAGATCAAGCTCATATTTCCTGGGATTTCGTCAATATTTTAATGAGTTATGCTCCTTTTTGGACTTAGAATATTTGTTTTTCGCACTTTTTTTCTACATGCTTTGAAGGAATCCGCTGTGTTCGACTGGTTAGTGTCGGGGATTTCGAAACCGGGTGTCTCGGGTTCGATCCCCAGTCGCGGCACTACGGTCATGGTGGAGTGCCCTGGGGCAAGGCACATTTTCTAGCCTAGTACGTACTGGTTTGTTTACCCAGGGATCATGAATAATTAAATTTAATTGCGCGCTAAATGACCTTAGCTGTCGATGCGCCATAAAACAATAAAACAATATACATTCTATATGCTTTGATGTATTGAGCTGAAATTATGTATGTGGCTTTGTAATCAAGTGTCACAGATCAAGTTCACATTTCCTCGAATTTTGTCAATTTTTGAATGAGTTATGCCCCTTTTTGGACTAAGAATATTTGTTTTCCGCACTTTTTAGCTCGACTATTCGAAGAATATGAGAGCTTTACTACTCGCCCCG
This sequence comes from Serripes groenlandicus, assembly GCA_031761405.1. Classification (NCBI taxonomy): domain Eukaryota; kingdom Metazoa; phylum Mollusca; class Bivalvia; order Cardiida; family Cardiidae; genus Serripes; species Serripes groenlandicus. The sequence goes on along the minus strand of JASEVX010000013.1, from coordinate 55,154,912 downwards.
GCGTCGGCGTCCGGTTAAAGTTTTAGGGCAAGTTGGCATTTTCATTCATAAGTATTTGTGCTAGGGCTTTAATATTTAGAATATAGTTACATCTTATACCTTTCTTCACATTGAATGTTAAAGGTACTGAGTGTGACCTTCTTTTTGGGGTAAAAAACATGATTTTCTGTGGTTAAAGTTTTAGGGCAAGTTGGATTTTTTTTTTTTTTTTTCTCTCAATAATTACTTATGCTAGGGCTTTTATATTTGGAATATAATTACATCTAATAAGTGTCTTCATATTGTATGCTGAAGATTCTGAGTGTGACCTTCTTTTTGGGGTAAAAGACGTGATTTTGTGTGGTTAAAGTTTTAGGGCAAGTTGGCATTTTCATTTAATTTTTTATTTGTTCTCAATAAGTATTTGTGCTACGGCTTTAATACTTGGAATTTAGTTACATCTTATACATTTCTTCACATTGAATGCTGAAGATGCTGAGTGTGACCTTCTTTTTGGGGTAAAAAAACTGATTTTCGGTGGTCAAAGTTTTAGGGCAAGTTGGATTATTTTATTTTTTTTTTCTCTCTCAATAAATACTTATGCTAGGGCTTTTATATTTGGAATATAATTACATCTAATACCTGTCTTCATATTGTATACTGAAGATTCTGAGTGTGACCTTCTTTTTGGGGTAAAATACGTGATTTTGGGTGGTTAAAGTTTTAGGGCAAGTTGGCATTTTCATTTAATTTTTTATTTTTTCTCATTTAGTATTTGTGCTACGGCTTTAATACTTGGAATTTAGTTACATCTTATACATTTCTTCACATTGAATGCTAAAGATGCTGAGTGTGACCTTCTTTTTGGGGTAAAATACGTGATTTTGGGTGGTTAAAGTTTTAGGGCAAGTTGGCATTTTCATTTAATTTTTTATTTTTTCTCAATAAGTATTTGTGCTACGGCTTTAATACTTGGAATTTAGTTACATCTTATACATTTTTTCACATTGAATGCTGAAGATGCTGAGTGTGACCTTCTTTTTGGGGTAAAAAACCTGATTTTTGGTGGTTAAAGTTTTAGGGCAAGTTGGAATTTTTTTATATATTTTTTTTCTCAATAAGTACTTATGCTAGGGCTTTTATATTTGGAACATAATTACATCTAATACCTGTCTTCATATTGTATGCTGAAGATTCTGAGTGTGAATTTCTTTTTGGGGTAAAAGACGTGATTTTGTGTGGTTAAAGTTTTAGGGCAAGTTGGCCTTTTCATTTAATTTTTTAATTTTTCTCAATAAGTATTTGTGCTACGGCTTTAATATTTGGAATGTAGTTACATCTTATACGTTTATTCACATTGAATGCTGAAGATGCTGAGTGTGACCTTCTTTTTGGGGTAAAAAACATGATTTTGGGTGGTTAAAGTTTTAGGGCAAGTTGGCATTTTCATTTAATTTTTAAATTTTTCTCAATAAGTACTTGTGTTAGGGCTTTCATATTTGGAATATAATTACATATAATACCTTTCTTCACATTGTATGTTGAAGATGCTGAGTGTGACTTTTTGGGAATAAATAACATGATTTTTGTTTGATTTTAAGAATTTTAGATAAATTCATAATTTTTGGTTACATTCCTTTCTAATTATGATCATTCATTTATCAAATATAATTCTTCAATATATATCAAACGGGTTTTGCATGATGTCAAACATTTGGTAAACCTTTTTTTAAGGTTTTGCTATTTTTGGACTCGGTCAGTTTTAACATTTGCGTTTAGCTCAACGTTTAAGTTCCATAATTCAAATCACTTCATACTTCACACATTTGTTAAGGACCATCGTACAATTAGGTTAGATAACTCCATTGTATCCTAAATATGGAGTAATGGCCCTTGAATTACTTAGAAAATTTTGCCACAATGTTTTCTAGTTTTTGTCATAGGTTATCCATTCAATTATGGAGATTTTCTATGTTTTGACAAAATATGTTCAAAGTCGTCTGCTGCAGAATTGCCATATGAGGGAAAGGGTTAATAGTCCTTAAGTGCAATATAATGAAGTAGTGCTTTATGTGAATAAGCGGCATATAGTCGAGCGCGCTGTCCTCATACAGCTCTTGTTTTCTACATGCTTTGATGTATTGAGCTGAAATTATGTATATGGCTTTGTAATCAAGTGTCACAGATCAAGTTCACATTTCCTTGAATTTCGTCAATTTTTGAATGAGTTATGCCCCTTTTTGGACTTAGAATATTTGTTTTCCGCACTTTTTTTCTACATGCTTTGATGTATTGAGCTGAAATTATGTATATAGCTTTGTAATCAAGTGTCACAGATCAAGATCACATTTCCTCGAATTTCGTCAATTTTTGAATGAGTTATGCACCTTTTTGGACTTAGAATATTGGTTTTCCGCAATTTTTTCCTACATTCTTTGAACTATTGACCTGAAATTTTGTATATGGCTTTGTAATCATGTGTCACAGATCAAGTTCACATTTCCTTTAACAACTTATTCCTGAACGACTTTATTAACTTTTTACATGTTGCAAGCAAACAATATATCAAAACAAAGAGGAAACTTACAAAGAAGTTCCTGACGGGTGTATTATGTACCGTTTGCGGTACTCTTGTTTCAATATTTTTTTAAAATTATTTTCTTGTTTGTGGACTGACACTGCTTAAGTACTGTTCTTGCTTTCAAACGACCTAGGCTTTGCCTATTAACATTAATTATATTTTTTTAAATATGATTTTTCATTATTCTCCCTTGCTCAAATAAACAGTTCTTGAAAACTCTATGTGTTGGTTTGAGAATATTATCGTTAATAACAACAAAATAACATCCTTACTCGCGTTCATAATGTTTTCGGAGTTAAGATTCACATTAGTATTTTTATGATTTCATTACTAGCCTACCGAAAAAATATCGCCACATTGGTAAACTCCCAATACAATACTGAGATAATAATAATAATAAGTTTAATTATTTCCCCAATCATAATCAATAAGAATACTTTTGCGAGTCTAAACTTCGAAAAAATATATATTAAAAAAAAAATAGGCCGAAAAAGACCAGGCCGAATAAATTTTGGGCCTAAAAAGACCAGGCCTAATTAATTTTGACCTGAAAAAGACCAGGCCGAATAAATTTTGGGCCGAATACACCCGGATTCAGCTTGCCGGGCTGACAATTTTGTCCAGTGGATTTCAGACGATGCATAAGACTGAAGTGGTCTCCCATTGGAATGAATGTATATTGTTTTATGGCGCATCGACAGCTAAGGTAATTTAGCGCGCAATTAAATTTAATTATTCATGATTCCTGGGTAAACAAACCAGTACTAGGCTAGAAAATGTGCCTTGCCCAAGGGCACTCCACCATGACCGTAGTGCCACGACTGGGGTCTCCCATTGGACAATACTGATTTTGTTGAAAGTTGAAAGTGTTTATAATAAAGTTGAATACCCTCCGACTGATTTGTAAACAAAACATTGTTTGCTTTTAGCTTTATTGACAGCTTAGGAGCCATTTTCATAACGATAGGGTGACCTTTGATTTGACGTCATAGCTAAAAAAAAAAAAAGGTGTATAGCATGTGCCAAAGTTTGTTGCTTTTTGGTAGTTTTGTTTATGAACTTTGATTGAATATAGGTTTCTGGGTTAGTTCTACTGTTGGGAAAGAGCCAAAGCCCAAAACGCTACAATGGTCACCTATGGTAAATGAATTGCTTCCATCTGACCTAAAGGTCAAAGGGAAGTAAATCGGATTGGCTTGCTGGGCAGACAATTTTGTCCAGGGATTTTTAGATGATTATATGGGATTGAAGTTGTCTCCCATTGGACAATAATGATTTTGTTGGAAGTTGAAAGTGTTGTTTATTAATTTAAAATAAACTGTGACTGATTTATAATAAAAATAGTGTTTGCTTCTAGCTATATTGACACATTAAGAGCCATTTTCAGAACATGCTGTATTTTCTGAAATTGAAAGTAAATTTCAGTGCGGGATAAGGGTCACCTTTGATTTGGCCTCCTAGCTCTGTCAATAAACGGTGAACATGTGAGTTTGTTTTGCTTTTTTGGTAGTTCTAAGAATGAACTTTAGTTTGATACAGGTATATAATATGTGTTAATTAATTTGCTAGTAATGAACCATAACCTATAATGCTATAACGGTCGCCTATGGAAAATGATTTACTTCCATTTGACATAAAGCAGGGCTTAGTTTTCAGTACTTTTTCCCCCTTTTCGCTCATTTTCATCACTTGTATTCCTTGTATACAGACGAAATGTTGAGACATTCATCATCAAACGTTTCTGAAATGGAATATCCATACAAGTTTTAGCTAAAGCTGGAGAATGCCATAGAAAAACACTCTAGGTCCCCGGGGGGAGGGTTAGAATGCCTGGAGTGGATGGGTTACACAGACAGGGATGGTTATCCTGCCAAGAGGGTTACTTGGCCTGATGGCAGATGTACACAGACCCGTGTTCAGCGGTTGATCTTGATGATTAGACATGGGTCCGAGCTGGTAGAGGTTGACACATATGAAAATTGCATGGATGTCAGTCACCTCTGTCACAATAAGAGATGCATAAAAGAAGGTCATCTAACAGTTGAACCTCATTATATTAACAATGGGCGTTGTCAGTGTGTGGCCAGAGGGTCCTGCCTTGGGCACAAGCATGCATGCATCTTCTGATGTAGGTACACTACTTCTTCTTCGCCTCAACTTCATTTGTTTCCTAGCATATCCATCATGGTCAGTGTTGGACCCGACTTGTATAATGTGTGGCAGATTTTGCGGTCTTAGTCGGTGTTTTTCATAGATGTGCCGCCCGTCAGTTTATTTTTCACATACTTTTTCTGCTCACGATGCTTTTCGTACAGTTCGAATAGCCGCTGTCTTCGTAGCTTACGCTTCAATTTGAATTCAATGGACTTTTCGCATGTTTTTTTCTCTTCAGAGTAAGTTTGGAGCGACTCGAGCTGACAGTCAGCACTTCTTCCTGAAGGAATTGCACATCCGGCAGCAGAACAAAGTTTGCGCAAGGAATTTCCGGGTCCATTATTGACAGAGTGTACTAGGGCACTGTGTGCACGTGACTGGAAGTTCCTGGAAAACGTCTTGTCTTTGGGTAAGGAACGTTTAATGGCTCTATTTGTCCCCTCGACTTTCTGTGTGTTGGTATTTAGCCTGGTTAGTTGGACCGTTTCATCCCCCAGGTGATATTCAATCATCTCCAGAGAAGATTTTCTCGTTCTCCTCCTTCTTTATGTCTATTTTGAATGTGCTGGATAAAAAAATATGTGTTGTTATTGTTCGTTTCCCCTTTGCACACAGCTGAATTTATCCTGCACAGACAATGGTTCCCTGCAAAGCATTGCTTTATAGTGGATATCATGACGGGCGTGTCGTCTAGGATATTTTTCGATTTCTTCTTGATGATATAATGAAGTTCAGCCTGACAGCGTTTGCTCATATCTAATGCAAACCTGTTTTGTGTGTACTGCCGATATGCCTTGATTTTCACTGGCATGATTGTGGTAACCTTGTTTGATGCTTTGATGTACTTTCGCCGATTAGCACCAAGATGCCTTGTGTCAAGTTAGTGCACAGGAATAGTTTTTGTATATCCAGACGCGTGGAGCTGGCGTGCCGCCTGAAACGATTTTCCATCCCCATCTGTCGTTACAAATTTCACCTCCATGCCGTTATTTTTAAGGTTGCGGAAGCATGTTTCGGCCCATTGTTGCTCGTCCCCAGTATTAGTCTCCATACTGACAGTTGCTAAACATTTACCGTCCTGAATATCACACTGCCCTACATCCTCCTTTGTGTGAAAACCATGCTTGGAGCATAATTTACTGACTGCCTCGACTGCCACCAACTGCTTACGTGGGGTGATATTTTCCGGCACTGTTACAATGCACTGGGTTGCGGGCTGAAATGGGGTTCTTCCAGCTCCAGAATAAAGGTTGTTGTTATATACGCCGTCTACCTGCACAGGAATCTCATTTTCTGGCCGACCTTGCCACCGGTTAATTTTTCGCAACTGCTGCAGTCTTTTGGACATGTCAGCCTTATTCTCAGCAACAATGACTTCACTAGCTGCTTTGCTACTGTTTGTTAAGCCCCGACGTGATGGGCCCCCAATATTTCCACCAGCCAAAAGTCGATCGAGACTAGATCCCCCAATCAGGGTTTGAGTCAACGCTATATTTAAGCCCGGATTTGCTGTAGCCATCTTGCGACCTCGTCTCTTTGTTGGGGAAGATACCTCTGTGTAAACCATGTGCATTTTAGACACATATAAACATGTGCAACATGTCATTCTCTCCCTCCAAACGAGACCTCTTCGGTCTTCACTTTTCTTGTCGAGTGTGAGATTCCCTTGACAGTTTGGAAAACTGGCCCTGTGCTCCATAATAACCATATTAAACATCTTTAAGAGCTTTGCGACGTGAAATATTTTGTAGCAGTCATGCTCCTGGCTGAAATTGAGTATAAAAACAAGCCTGATTCCTCATTTTGTTAATAAATTTACATGACCTATTCTCCTATGTAAACACTTCTGCAGCAGGCATAATTTGAAATTATTGCGGAAAAAGGTGGAAATTATTATATTGAGCAATATCTCCTTTTCCCAGGATGTTTTCTCTCTTAAAGTTAACCTATGGATTGACTCAATTATTGTATTTCCTTCATGTGTTTTGGGTTTGACTGAGTCTGTATATGGAATATCATGGGAGATCAGAACTGAAAACCTCTTGAATTAGCTTTGTGTGCATAAGGTCTACTGAGTTATCTCCCTTTGACGGTAAACTTGAAGAATTAAGTGCAGTTTCAACTCCTTATTTATCTCTCAAAATTGCAGATATCAAGTCAATGTCAGTTTAAAGGTATATTTCTATGCTGTATAATGTGTACTCACCCAAAATAACTTGTCTTTCTGCTTCAAGTACACTTGTACTCTGGCTGTTTGAGTCTGGGGCGCAACAACATGACGTCTGGCTTCTGGTCTGTTGAAGTTGACGTAGATCTATGCCATTGCGTCATGAACAACTTGGTCTACATCAATTAATTCAGCCTCCTTGCAGTCGGTCTTACATATTCACTGTTAGGAGTCACTTTAGAAACACTTTGACGTCCCGACCCACATTTATTTCCACGTTTGAACATGGATTTTCTCCGTTTCTTGTCACCTTTCATGATGAAAAACCTCCAAAAACTCAATTTATATGAACAAATAAGTATGTATCCTGTTTTAATGTTGCCTAAAGGCTTGCTTAATACAGACTGAGTCATGTCTGAGACACAAAGAGCCCCTTCCATGGAGGTCAATATGTCACCCAAAACCTATTAGACTAGCACATTTGAGTCCCTTATCAAGGACTGGACCTGCTCAGCTGTCAAAAAAACAATAATAAAATGATAAGACAACAGTGTAGGAAAAGGTATATACCTATGAGACAATAAAATTGCTGCTAACATTTGGAACAGATTTATGCCAAAACTGACTTTTCAGTGTATGATACATATAAAATAATGTGAAAAAGAATCACATTTTAAAGCAAATGTGGGCTATGTCATTAAATCAGTGATTTTTTTACAAATTACAACCAGTGAGTCCCAGGACTCGCTGAACTAAAATTCTGTGAGTCCCAAAATTGAAGGTGCGAGTCCTAATTTTCAGGACAATTTTATAGAATCTCACGTCGGTGGTAATATACCTTTGAATTTATTAAAATGAACCATCTAACAAATAATCATTAATGAAGAGTCTTGAATAAGATTTTGGCAGCTGCATCTTGTTTGCTATCACATTGTTGGTGTACTGTGTGCAGGTCTTGTTGTAAACCTGGTGCGTAATTTGTACAAGCATTTGATGTTCACATAAAGTTGCATGCCTTGCAAGAGTCAATTGCTGAAAGTTAGTGCATTGTATTTGGTGCCATTCTGTTTTTAAATGGAAAAATCAATTAAATTGACAAAGGGTTTTAAAAAGGGACAGTAAGATTAAATAAATTGTTTCTTCTTTTATTTCATTTACTAATAGCTATTATGTTATTTAGTATGCTACAGTAACTATCATAAGAAGATTTGCTTTGCAGCGAAGTACACAGTTGTCATTTTCTTTCTCTAGGACTGTATATCAAGAGGTGGAAATGTTTCTACATTGCTTAATTTGTGTTTTAATACAAATTATACATGTTGTATTGCATGAACTTTGATACAGGATCATAACTGAGCTAGTCATTTCCATGAAAGTCTCTGGCATAAGCTTGATTATTTTCGTATTTTGCAGAAGGTTCAGAATGAAGACAATCTATCTTACGTTCGGAAGTCATTTTTAGAATGGTACTGAATGAGTGATTTGATTGTGTTTACGCTGTGCAGAGTAATGCGTTAACTATTTGGCGAGATTACAGCGTTGATCGTCATTTCGATTCAGTTTATATAGGTCTTAAAATCATTTTCATTGGCGTGTCAGAAAACCTTCGAACTCCACATTTGAAATCATTTTGTTAAATTGTCTGCATCCGAAAGTGTTTAGACAAACGTAATCTTGATTACGGACGAAAACATGTTCAATTAAAAAATATGTCCAATCAAAGAGCAAACGGTTAACCTTTCATTGACAATAACAACATTTCTTAATCGGGCATAACACTTAATTCGTCCAATAAACCTGATTAAACGTGTGAAAAACCTCCAATCACACAGTAACTTGACCATTACATTGTGAAATATCAAGACTAGTTACCTGCTAAAGTTAGGTCAAAGGGAAGCAATTCATTTTACATAGGCGACCATTGTAGCTTTATGGGTTATGGGTCTTTCCCAACATCTCAATGAAGCCACAAACCTGTATTAAATCAAAGTCCGTTCTTATATCTACCATTACAGCACGAGAAACTCAGGGCTCATGCTACCATTTTTTTAGCTATGACGTCAAATGCTAGGTCACCCTTATCCCGCACTGAATTTCACTCTAAATTTCAGACAATACAGGATGTTCTAAAAAATACTCTGAAGGTGTCAATACAGTCAAAAGCAGACCAGGGTTTGGTTACAAATCACTCACAGGATAATATAGTTTTCAAAAAAAGAATTCAACTTTCAGCAAAATCATTATTGTCCAATGGGTGACAATTTCAGTCTTACATATTCATCTGAAATCCCCTGGACAAAATTGTCTTCCCGGCAAGCCGATCCGATTTACTTCCCTTTGACCTAAAGTGAACGTGTTTTTTCGACCAACCGCATAACAAAACCATTTAAGTAAACGAATGATTAATGCGGATAAGTGTTCAAAGTTTTCGGTTGATTTTGATCAATGGTTAGCAAAATATAGCAATTACCCTTTACACTGTACTGTGTTCTTTTCTGACATATTGATAGCATTCTTTATTTATGATTGAATGTTTTCAGCGTTTAATTTGTGTCTTGTTTTATCATGCTGAAAAGTATTTTATGATGGCTTTCTCTTTGAATGAGTTTGTTCAACATGTCAATGTGTATATTTTATATAAAATTTCAATCTATCTAATTTTAATTACCTTTTAAAGACATGATCTCCCATTTTTCGCTTGAAAAAACAATATTTAGATGATATTTCTCACTTAAAATGCTGTTTTGGAATTAATTTGATTCACAAAGAAGTTGAACTGTTTCATGGTACTAAATAACACTGTAATAGCCCAGATATACAGTACTCAACACCTTTATGTTGTCTATTCTATGACAAAGAAAGTAAAGGGTGCAGAGTCAAAATTACATGAATGTGACCATATAAGAGTGCTTTGCTGTAAGAACTATGAAAGCAGAGGTGGCTTCTTTTACATCAATGACTCAGTAAATAGTTAAGAAGCCTCTAGGATTAATTAAAGCATTTGAAAAACAGAAATATGGGAACAAAACCCTTTTTCTTAGCAAAATTAGGCCTAAAACACTTAATTCTGGTTGGTTTTTCTGCAACGACATGAGAAAAGGGGTCTTTGGATAGGTGAAAATTGTGTGGAACTAGTGCATTTCTATTGCCTGACAGAGCACCCAATAATTTGCAGTCATTGAAATTGTACCGAGGATTTGAAGGGTACAGATTTCGATCTAAAAAAAACATCTGTGGATCCCGATTTGTCGGGGATGTCCGAGAGCCCCCTTTTTCCTGCCACAGAAGTTCAAAAACAATGATCGTTATGCTCCGAGAAAAAAATGTGAGGCATTTCCACTTGAAAAGAGTTCAATGTGACATCATAATGCTACAATTAGATGAAAAACATGCCATTTTATCGGTTTCAATACAAATGAAAGGGAGGTAACTCTTAAAGTATTTGTGTCTACATACAAATCTGAAGCTTTTGGGGATTTACAGCACTCTATATGATAGACTGAAGTTGTTTAAAGATTTATTTGCATGTGTTTCAATCACGTCTGATCAAGGCGATGTTCAAAATAGACAAAAACCCGGGTTTTAGTAAAAAATAAAACAATGCGAACAAGAAAATATTGCTCATTAAAAGGAATTTAGCCCCTTTTCCCAAAATGTTCTGACAGGTGATCTGCTGGAGGTGCAAGAAATTGAAGGTTTGTGAGAGAAAGGTTATGTACCTGGCAAATATGTTGTTGAATATGTGGATGGGTTGACATCCCAAAAGTCCCAGGTTATCATTATAGCATTCTAACCCAAGCCTGACAGAGAACAACAAAAACAATAACATTGATCTAACCCCTACTTACTTAATCTGAGCCTCTTGGAACTTTCTGGGGGTTGGTTTCTGTCATTTTCCCCAGCATTTTATTGCTGACAGATTAAATTAGCTTGTCTGAAAATTTCGTCTGTTTAGTATGAGTACAACGGACTAAGATGAGCAAAAAGGGGTGAAAACCTACTAAAAATGAAAGCCTGTTTAGGTCAAAGGGAAGCAATTCATTTTACATAGGCGACCATTGTAGCGTTATGGGTTATGGGTCTTTCCCAACATCTCAATGAAGCCACAAACCTGTATTAAATCAAAGTCCATTCTTATATCTACCATTACAGCACCAGAAACTCAGGGCTCATGCTACCATTTTTTTAGCTATGACGTCAAATGCTAGGTCACCCTTATCCCGCACTGAATTTCACTCTAAATTTCAGACAATACAGGATGTTCTAAAAAATACTCTGAAGGTGTCAATACAGTCAAAAGCAGACCAGGGTTTGGTTACAAATCACTCACAGGATAATATAGTTTTCAAAAAAAGAATTCAACTTTCAGCAAAATCATTATTGTCCAATGGGCAGTGTCCGACAAATTTCAGAATTGTTTGGTAGCCCACTGGGCTACCAGATTTGGAAGCTGGTAGCCCGAAATATCGCGGATGCCAATGAGTGTTTTATGATTATTTTTGTTTTCTACTTCTGTACAAACATAATATTAAGAGCACACCATGTACATGATTTAAGGGTAATGACCATTTCAAATAACATGACTGTGTTGCAAAAGACCTGAAGTGCAGCATTCAGTTAAAAAAAATGAAATTTGGAAAAAATACTTTTTGGTAGAGCTTAACAGATAGGAGAAAATTGGTACTAAAGATTTTCAAGATTACTTTTCACTAGGTTATTTGAAATATTCTGCATAAAATGTATGTATTTTATCCATATTTACAAAAGATTTAAAAGCTAGTGACAGAAATGTTTAAACTTGAGACCAAAAAATCAAATGATGTAGTATAAACTCTTTAAATTGGAGGTCACCGATTTAGGTCCCTCACCGAAACAGGGCATACGATACGAGTGTCAGTTTTACAAAGAACGCCATATTAAATAAGATTCAATTTTATTAACCAAAAGTCAAATTTATCAGGTTCAATGAAGTTATTAACCCTTTCCCTCATATAGACGCTCTCTGACGTCTCTGCAGCAGACAGCTTTTTGAAAACATAGTGACAACAGAAGAAATTGATCAAAACAAGCAATATCTCCTTTTACCACAATGTTTTCCACTTAGTCATAGGTTATCCATTATATTTTTTATTTTTTGACAAAATATGTTCAAAGTCGTCTGCTGCAGAATTGTTGTATGAGGGAAAGGGTTAAATCATAAAATATTGTCAAAAACAATGACGCGAATAATACCGTAACACATGTAACACGTTAAATTTGTTTCATGTGTTACGGTATTATTCACAACATAGCCGCCATTTTGATAATTGCGCAATGTTAATCATGGTTCCCTACTGAGAATTTGAAATCGGTAAACAGCGTTGAATGTAAACATCGGGGTCCACTCTTGATCGGGGTCGTCGGGTCGTTAACGTCATTGACCCAATTTCTCATTTCTTCCAATGAAATCGCAATTATTAAGTCATATGATTTTTTCCCGCCGGTTATGCTAATTAATTTTGGTAAACAAAGCCGTGATTGGGCATTTATTATTCATTATAGATTTCATCCCAAACATTTTCTTTGACATATCGCATACTATGTCGATTATGAAGGTGTTTCATATTTGATTAACGACAAGATAAGATCTAGAAGTGTAGCGGTCGTATTGTATTGTCTTTAATATTTGGATCGAATTTATTTTATTAACTTCTGCATGGTGACAATTTTCTTCTCCGTCTTTCTGAACCGGTCTGCACCAGTTTGCAAACATCGCATACCGAAAGTAGAAATATGGATCAAAATACGTTTAAGGGAATATTTGAATTTCATTGGTTATTCGCAATCATTCATGGATTAACACCAGGGAACAATGGTCACTAATGATTGGACCGCCGTAATGGGTATATATATCACGTTAATTGTCTATTACTGAAGCGATTCGGTTGGCTGAAACCACTCGATCTGACAGGTTGGTAACTCCGCCTACTGATATTGATTTGTTTATGGTCACAGCGAGTGGTTTTCGCATGTAACATACAGTCACTGTTTATACACGACATGTGTGTTAAGTAATTAAGCCGGGCTACCAGACACGGGAATAAACAGTAGCCCGCCGGGCTTTCATTTGAAAATGACAGTAGCCCGGGCAATTATTGTGGTAGCCCGCGGGCTCCGGGCAATGGATTTGTCGGACACTGCCAATGGGTGACAATTTCAGTCTTACATATTCATCTGAAATCCACTGGACAAAATTGTCTTCCCGGCAAGCCGATCCGATTTACTTCCCTTTGACCAAAATCGTGGTACTCTGTACACAGAGAACAAAATAGATAGTCGCTTGCGTTGTGGAAAAAAATACGTCGCTTAGAGCATTTATATAAACGAAATGGTGGCTCAAACTTTCTCTTTCGCAAACGATTTTCGCAAATTCTTTTTTTCTTTCGCAAACGATTTTCGCAAATTCTTTTTTTCTTTCGCAAGTTTGATTTGTTTTGGGCAATTTGCGACTTTGGCGACCGACAGCGGAAAATATCTATATTGATTGGACTTTCTTCTTGATTTTTTTATGCGTTCCGTGGATGCACATGAAATGAAAGTTTGCGTCCCCAGAAATATTTGTGCGTCCAAGCTGGTGATAATTAGATTTAATTAAATAAGCGCGTCATAAAAGACAACGTCGAAAAGATTGAATGTTTTGCTTTCGTCAGCTCTCAAGTTATGTATGTGACAAACAATGTATGATTATGTGCCAGTAAAAGTACTGACTGCTAATTACCCAGGTATTATTGAGCCAAATTATAACAGAACAGAACAGAACAGAACTTTATTCAAGAATATTGACTTGAACACATATGGTTCATCGTCAAAATACAACATATTTAAACATACATGAGTATGAATATACAAATTAAATATACAGTTTTTAACACTCTTTTCATGAAATTATAAATAAACACATATATTTATAAATATAAATAACACAAAATAGGAAAATACTTATTTACATATATTTAGATAAATATAAAGTTTTCAACACTCTCTTTTGATGAAAATATGAATAGACATATATAACATCTACAGTATAGAATAATACACAGATATATATATATACATATATATATATATATAGGATAATCAACAGATAATGAAAATACTTTTTGCGGAAATAATGCACGATAATGCTTGTAATTTCTTCTTATAAAATAACATTGTTTAATCTATTTTTTCTTTCTTCATTAGCTTTTATGTAGTATATTCCAACGGCTTTTAATGCTTTTATATTTGAACTGTTTAACAACTGAATCAATTTTAACATACTAGGATTTTGGTAGTAATACATTTTTATATATATTTTTAGCTCACCTGAGCTTTGCTCAAGGTGAGTTATTGTGATCGCCTTTTGTCCGGCGTCCGTCGTGCGTCAACTTCTTCTCCTCAGTAACCAGTGGGTCAATTTGGATGAAACTTCACAGAAAGCATCCTCTCAATGACCTCACCAGATTTCCTTCAAATATTTGGGATCCATGCAGAATTCTGGTTTCCATGGCAACGAAATGAAAAAAAACTTCAAAATTCTTCTTCTCCCAAACTGGTTGGCAGATTTTCAAATAATTTTGTAGAAATGTTCCTTGGATGACCCTCTATAAGATTCCTTCAAGCCATGTTGATTGGTCAAAAAACATGGCCGCCAGGGGGGGGCAGGGTTATTTTTCCTTATATGGCTATAGTGAAAACTTAAAAAATCTTCTCCTCCGAAAGTGTCAGGCCTATTTTCAAATAATTTTGTGGAAATGTTCCTTGGATGACCTTCTATCAGATTCCTTCAAGCCATGTTTATTGGTCGAAAAACATGGCCGCCAGTGGGCAGGGCTATTTTGCCTTATATGGCTATAGTGAAAACTTAAAAAATCTTCTTCTCCCAAACTGGTTGGCAGATTTTCAAATAATTTTGTAGAAATGCTCCTTGGATGACCCTCTATTAGATTCCTTCAAGCCATGTTGATTGGTCAAAAAACATGGCTGCCAGGGGGCGGGGCTATTTTGCCTTATATGGCTATAGTGAAAACTTAAAAAATCTTCTCCTCCCAAAGTGTCAGACCGATTTTCAAATAGTTTTGTAGAAATATTCCTTGTATGACCTTCTATCAGATTCCTTCAATCCAAGTTGATTGGTTGAAAAACATGGCCACCAGGGGGGGCGGGGCTATTTTGCCTTATATGGCTATAGTGAAAAGTTAAAAATCTTCTTCTACGAAAGTGTCCGGCCGATTTTCAAATAATTTTGTAGAAATGTTCCTAGGGTGACCCTCTATCAGATTCCTTCAAGCCAAGTTAATTGGTCGGAAACTATGGCTGCCAGGGGGCGGGGCTTATATAGCTAAAGTGAAAAAAAAAAAAAAATCAGGTGAACGATTCCAGGGCCATCATGGCCCTCTTGTTTTCATATCAGTATAGGCAGGACAAACTAACATAAAATGAAACTCGTCTTCAAGCTCTTGTAAACTGCAAAGTGAACAGATTCTATCAGTTCTACTAATGTTCCTATGTCTACCGGTTTCTATATATAAATTATGAGCTGATATACGTAATTTAGCAACGGCGTTCCTATATGATGATATTTTCATTTTTGTAAGATAATCTGACCATCCAAAGCTAGATTTAAGGTGTTTGAAAATAGACAATGAGGATTTAATGTTAATGTCTTGAAACCATTCACTTATATATACATATCAATCAACCTATTACGGCATAGAGGTACAAAGCGTTTTAGATTAACTGAGTCTGGAAATAGCCAAACGTCATAAAATCCTATATTTTGTAACAATGCTTTAAATAACCTTATTAGTCCAAACGCTTGAGTTTTTATTTAAACTATTTGATTCATTTATAACTGTTTGTAAAATACAATTTGACTTTTTCTTTGTGAAAATGTTTACGTAGTACATAATTGTTTTTACTTTAATATTAATAAAGATTGGAAATCTTCCGAATTCTCCGTAAATAGCTGAATTACTAGTTGATGTTTTTACATTTAATAATTTTCTGAGAAACTTTCTATGCAGTCTTTCGACAATAACAATTGTGTTAAAGCACCAAACCTCGCAAGAGTAGTATAATATGGATGCAACGAAGGAGTCAAAAAGATCAATCATAATCTTTAAAGGAATTTCCTTATGTTTTGTTACTGCAAGTAATTGACCCATGGCGCGCGTAGTTTTACTCGTTAAAGTTTTAATGGCATTATAAAATGACCCGTTACTGGTGAACACTATACCTAAATAATTAAAGGTATTCACTACCGCAATATTAATCCCCGAATATGTAAAAGTACTATCAACATTTAATGTTCTACCTTTTTTAAATATGACTATTTTGGTTTTATCTACATTGACTGTTAGATTCCATTTTTTACAATACTTTTCAAAAGCTGATATTAAATTTTGTAATCCTGCCTCAGACTCTGCGATCAAAGCAGAGTCATCGGCAAAAAGGAGTAGATATATAGATAATTGACCTAACGTAAAACATTCATCCGTGTTTTCTAGTAAGAACAGTTCTATAATGTCATTGACAAACAGTGAAAATAAAATTGGTGAGATAGTCTCACCTTGCAATAATCCCACGTACGTTACAGTCAAATAAATCCGATAATGAGTTCATGTGTTTTACACAGAGTTTAACATCATTGTACAAAGTCTTAAGAGCGTATGATACTAAATAATTTTCCTTTTACATTGTGTTTAATGAGCTTATACCATAAACCGTTTCTATATATAGAGTCAAAACATTTTTGCAAGTCGATAAAACAACAGTACAGCTTTTTCTTGTCAGAAAATTGTTTTTGAATAAATGAATTATTATGAATATTGCATCGACTGTGCTATAACCAGTTTTAAAGCCGAACTGCGCGTCGGTTAAAATTTCATATTTATCGGACCATGCTTTAAGCCTTTCATTTAACAGTGATGTAAAAAGTTTAGAAAAACAGCTTGTAAGTGTGATTCCTCTATAATTACCGGGATCTGAATGATCTCCCTTCTTAAATATAGGTACGATTACCCCCCTTGACCACGATTTGGGGAATGTTTTCTTATCTAAAATATAATTGAATAATATTTGAAGCGGTTTATCTAGAAAATCGATACTTTCCTTAAAATACTCATATATAATATTGTCAAAGGATGGTAATTTATTTGTACTTAACTTTTTAACACATTGTCTTATTTCCGTTATTGTAAAAGGCGAATCTAATTCCTCGTATATACATTCATTATTTCCTGTATGATCAAAATCGGTTAAAAAATCTTCACATACAGAATCTTCTCGAATTTTGATATCAGACGCCAAAGTTTTAAAATGGTTATAAAATTCTGAGAGTTCTATATCTGATGCAATATTTTGTTCCTTCTTTTGCTTAAATAGTTTCCAAAAGTCTCTAGGTTTTTTATTTTTTAAGTTTTGAAGATCATTTGCCATATTTCGGTTATGTTTACATTTAGCTGCTCTACAATGGTATTTATAGTCCTTTTTTAAAGTAAGAAAATTTCGTCTGTTTTCATCTTTTTTTGCCAAATTATAATTTCGTAAAGCTTCTTCATAAGCATGTTTTTTAAGTTTGCATGTATTATCGAACCAATCCTTCATTGGGTAATCAGAATTATTACAAAATGTTGATTTTCTTTTATATTTGACATGTTTTTCAAAATAGCTATTTCCAATATTAGTTAGAAAACCCGTGAATAAACTGACCATAATATCGGGATCACAGTCATGTGACATGCTGTTGTGTAAACTACTACACAAAACATTGATCGATGATGAAACGTCATGTACAAATTGATCCCTATGTTCGGGGTTCCATCTATACACAAACCTTTCCTCATCTTTACAATCATTTTTACATGACGTATTAATTCGTAAATCGAGAGTAACTGGAGCGTGGTTGGAATGAACATTAAAATCATGTACATGAAATTCTAATAAAATATCAAAATTTTCATAACTAGTCAACAAATAATCAACTGTACTTTCACCATTATGTGTAAAGCACGTCAAATTACCAATGGTCCTATATTTGCCGACTCTTCCATTCACTATCAACATACCAAGAGATTTACATAGGTCCAATAAACAGTCCCCAAACCGGTTTGAGCCCCTATCGCATGCAGCGCGAGGGATATGCAAATCGAGCGGGCCACTGTTAGACTGATCGTGGTCGATTAACGGTCTATCATTCATAATATAATCAGATTTAAACCCAACACGTGCATTTAAATCGCCTAACACAAACACTTTAGCCCCTAGATTCTGAAAGTGTCTAACGTCAGATTCAATTTTGTCAAATATATCAAAATCAAAGTTTTCATAGACTGGCGATCCCTCAGGTGCAACATATGTAGAACATATATAGATATTTTCAGCGGTATTGAAGAAGGTTTTATCCAGCTTAAACCATTGAATACAGTCTACATTGTTACGGATTAACTTGACTCCATGTGAAAATTTGTCTCTCACATACAGTAAAATCCCTCCGCTACAACGCCTTGCTTTCTTATGCTGTAATTTTCTATATGAATGGAAAATCTTAAAACCGTTCAGTGTAATCTTAGAATTTCTATTGGTCCAAGTTTCACTTAGGAATATTAAGTCATAATTACTAATTAATGAAGAAAAATTACTATCATTCAGCTTATCTCTGGTTAATCCCTCAATGTTCCATATTAAACACCTAATACTATTTCCGCTATTGTCCTAATGAGTTTCCTCCCGGGCTGTAGGTTCGCGGTACAACTTCCTGTCAATATATAGACGATCCAACACAAAATGGGCTTCCTGGTTTTTTTCCCGTGCTGCTTTCATTATCGGATACAGTCTTTTCCGTGTTTTGACAACTTCCTGGGGGAACTGCTGACTTATTCCTTGGGGATATATCAGTGTATCTGCACTACGTCGCACCCTTTCCCTGTCCGGATAATACACAAATTTAGCGACAATGGGGCGCATTTTGTCCATATTGAAACCCCCTATCCTGTGGGCTCTATGCAGCTTAATGTCCGTTGTAGCATTTTCAATGTTGCATTTTGCTTCGATCAGCGTAAGCACCTTTTGCACACAGTCACTATCTGTTTCATTATAACTATTACGTGTCTTATTTCTAAGCGGACGTTTACATATAATTGTATGTTTAAGACATTGTATGAATATCTGTTTGAAGATTGTGAGGTAATAAGAGCAAAATGCAGATAAAGATCAGTCTGTATAGATATATTGGCTAATCTTGGCCTGCTCTGTAGGTCAATGCTTTTCAGTCTCTAAACTTCATTTTTGCACTGTTTGTTAATTTCTAGTTGAAAAAGGAAATAATATATGCAAAGTGCAGGACATGATCTCTCAGACTATATATATGTGATGGTTGATCAGACAAAATACGAAACTAGTCATTAGAAGTAATTGGATGGCTTGCTGGGTAGACAATTTTGACCAGGGAATTTCAGATGAATATATGGGATTGAAGTTGTCTCCCATTGGACAATAATGATTTTGTTGGAAGTTGAAAGTGTTGTTTATTAAGTTGATTACCAGTGACTGATTTATAATAAAAATAGTGTTTGCTTTTAGCTATGTTGACATATTAAGAGCCATTTTCAGAACATGCTGTATTTTCTGAAATTGAAAGTAAAATTCAGTGCGGGATAAGGGTCACCTTTGATTTGACCTCCTAGCTCTGTCAAAAACAGTGAACATGTGAGTTTGTTTTGCTTTTTTGGTAGTTCTTAGGATGAACTTTAGTTTGATACAGGTATATGTGTTAATTCATTTGCTAGTTACGAACCATAACCCATAATGCTATAACGGTCGCCTATGGAAAATGATTTACTTCCCTTTGACCTAAAGTAAGAATCCAGTTTCCGTATTAATTGTCCATATTCGTTTCCTGCATATTGCAGAACAAACTTTCAGGCAAGCTCATTTCAACCTGTCAGCAATAAAATGCTTAGAAAAATGGACAGAAACCAACCCCTAGAAAGCTCCCAGAGGCTCAGATTAAGCACAGGGACTTGCTCCTCTAAAAATAGATATGACCTACTCTATGCATAGATATTAACAAGGGTGGACACAGTTTTCTGGGTCACCTCGCTTCAACTTATTTTTTTCAAAGTATTCAAACAAATATATGAATTTAAAGTACGGAATCGATCAATAATGCTTTTCTCTATCAAACTATACCAAAATAACATGATTAAATGAAGGTACCTTCTATCGACATTACGGAATGGTTCGTTTTTTTCGTTGCGGTAATTGTCAGTGATATTGCCATAATTTTCCGAGAAACATTTCAGAATGATTTGGTTTTAAATGGTCAGTGAATGTAGTGTGATCATTTTCCCGGAAACAGAGAGTAAACATGGACATAAACTCTAGGTAAACTTTAATCGCAGCGATAGATGCTCATAATATCGTATTCCTTCTTTATCTCATTAATTCACCTCATCCTTTTAAATGGTACGACCGTTGGACAGGAACTAATACGCATTATCGCGGATCAATTAACCGCAGCGAAGAAATCAGAACTATTCCGAAGATTTTTTTTTAAAAAATGGTCCGATGGTTTGACAGTTGCCAGGGAAATAATCGCAATATCACCTCCAGCAGAACATTTTGGGAAAAGGGGCTAAATTCCTCTTAATGAGCAAGATTTCCTTGTTCGGATTGTTTTATTTTTAGCTCACCTATGCACGAAGTGCAAGGTGAGCTTTTGTGATCACATTTTGTCCGGCATTTTGTCCGGCGTCCGGCAACATTTGAGCTTGTTAACACTCTACAGGCTACATTTTGCATCCAATCTTCATGAAAGTTTATCAGAACATTCATCTCTATCAAATCTTGGACAAGTTCGAAACTGGGCCATATAAAGTCAAAAGCTAGGTCACTAGGTCAAATTGATGGGAAATCTTGTTAACACTATGGAGGCCGCATTTTCAACTTGAGCATGTTGAAACTTTATCAGAATGTTTGACTTGATGATATGTAAGTCATGTTTGAACATGAGTCATGTCGGGTCAAAAAGTAGGTCACTAAGTCAAATGGAAGGAAAATCTTGTTAACATTTTAGAGGCCACAATTTTCGCTTTAGCAGTTTAAAATTTTGTCAGAATGTTTGTCTTAAAAATATCTAGGTCAAGTTTGAATGGGTCATATTGGGTCAGAAACTAAGTGACTAGGCCAAATTGAAGGGAAATCTTGTTAACACCGTAGAAGCTGCATTTTTAGCTCGACTTTTCGAAGAATATGAGAGCTATACTATTCACCCTGGCATCGGCATCGCAGTTGGCGTCGGCGTCCATGTCACACTTTGGTTAAGGTTATGTATGCAAGTACTTGAATACTACATGTATTGCATTGAAACTTTCTAAAACTCTACTAAACTATCACACCTATGTAGATTATTAAGTTATGGCCCTTTTATACTTAGAAATTCTGGTTAAAGTTTTGCGTGCAACTAAATTAAGAGTCTTTATCTCAGTATATCCTTGATGCATTGCATTGAAACTTTATACAACCTTACCCAAGCATCACACCTATGTAGATTATCAAGTTAGATAACTCTATCCTGCACTTGGTCCTTTTTTAGATCACCTAGAGCCAAAGGCTCAAGGTGAGCTATTCTGATCACTCTGTGTCCGTCGTCCGTCGTCTGTCGTCCGGCGTTAACTTTTAGCTTTAAACATCATCTCCTCCTGAATGTTCCTTTGGTGGTCCTCTTTCAAAATTGTTCAAAGATTTAAATTCCATTGAGAACTTTGGTTGCTGCGGCATCAGAAAGGGGACAAAATGTCCAAACTTTAAAAATCTTCTCCTCCGAATCTGCCTGTCAGATTCAAATATAATTTGGTAGAAATGTTCCTTGGGTGACCCTCTATAAAAATTGTTCAAGCCATACTGATTGGTCGAAAAACATGGCAGTCAGGCGGCATCAAAAAAGGGGCAAAATGACAATACTTTAATAAAGCATCCTTATAAAAGTGCTTGTCTGATTTAAAGATAGTTTTGTAGAAATGTTCTTTCATTGATCATCTACATACTTTGTCAAGCCATATTGATTTGTTGAAAGGCATAGCAACCAAGCAGCATCAGAAAAGGAGTAATTAAACTTTTTGCTTCAAATGACATATGGTTATTAGATTTATGGTCTAAGGGAGGTAACACTTGGCAGAGTATTATGCAAGGGCAATCTCCTTCGCAGAGTTGTCGTTCCTTACACTCACCATACATGTATCAGAACATGAGTAAAACGACCAAACTTTAAAATCCTTTTCCTCCATAATCTGCTTGTCAGACTCCAAGATAATTCGGTAGAAAGAATCCTTAAATGCCCCTCTAAAAAAACTGTTCAAGCCATATTGGTTTATATTAAAAACAGATCAAGAAAGGTGCAAAATGACAAAAACTTAATAATTCATTTCTAATTGAAGTTCTTGTTAGATTTCAAGATATAAATGACCTTTACTTATAAGCTGTTTCTTGAGAAGTGTTCACTCCTTGAAGTTCTAATTGCACTCCTTGATCTTTTTCCCAGATATTTCTACTAATTTACTATCAATCAGGTGATCGATTTAGGGTCATCTTGGCCCTCTTGTTTACTTCTGGTTAAAGTTTTGCGTGCAACTAAATTTAGAGTCCATATCTCTCTATTTACCTGATGCATTGCATTGAAACTTTCTACAACCCTTAGACCCAACTATCACACCTGTGTAGATTATCAAGTTAGATAACTCTATCCTGCTTTTTATGCAAATTATGGCCCTTGTTTTAGTTAGAAATTCTGGTTAAAGTTTTGTGTGCAACTAAATTAAGTGTCCATATCTCAGTATTTACTAGATGCATTGAATTGAAACTTTATACAACCTTACCCAACTATCACACTTATGTAGATTATCAAGTACGATAACTCTATCCTGCATTTTATGCAAGTTATGGTCCTTTATTTACTTAGAAATTCTGGTTGAAGTTTTGCATACAACTACATTTTGAGACCATATCTTAGTAACTACTTGATGCATTGCATTGAAACTTTATAGAGCCCTTCCCAACCATCACACCTATGTAACCAATCAAGTATGATAACTCTATCCAGTATATTTTGCAATTGATGGCCCTTTTTAGCTCGACTATTCAAAGAATACGAGAGCTATTGTCATGACCCTGGCGTCGGCAGCTTGACATTTGGTCAGAATGTTGAGCTGAATAATATCTAGGCCAAGTTCCAATATGGGTCATGCCGGGTCAAAAACTAGGTCACTAGGCCAAATTGAAGGGTAATCTTGTTAACACTCTAGAGGCCACATTTTCAACTTGAGCATGTTGAAACTTTATCAGAATGTTTGTCTTGATGATATGTAAGTCAAGTTCGAACATGGGTCATGTCGGGTCAAAAAATAGGTCACTAGGTCAAATTGAAGGAAATCTTGTTAACACTCCAGAGGCCGCAATTTTTGCTTCAGCAGTTTGAAATTATGTCAGAATGTTTGTCTTGAAGATATCTAGGTCGAGTTTGAATATCGGTCATATTGGGTTAGAAACAAGTTCCTTAGGCCAAATTGAAGGAAAATTTTGTTAACTCTGTAGAAGATGCATTTTTTGCAAACAGTAGCTTGACATTTGATGAGAATGTTTATCTAAATGATATCTAAGCCAAGTTCGAATATGGGTCATGTAAGGTCAAAAACTTGGTCACTAGGCCAAATTGAAGGAAAATCTTGTTAACACTTTGGATGCCGCATTATTTGCTTCAGCAGCTTGAAATTTGGTCAGAATGTTTGACTGAATTATATATAGGTCAAGTAAAGATATTGTTCAAACTCTGGAGGGCGCATTTTTACTTTGAGCAAGTTGAAATTATGTCAGAATGTTGTCTTGATGATATCTAGTCCTTGTTGGAATATGGGTCGTTATCGAGTAAAAAAATATAGATCACTAGCTAGGCCAAATGAAGAAAAATCTTGTTAACACTGTGGAGGTTGCATTCAGAATAATTGTCTTGACGTATTTTACATTGCAGTACATTGTATAATTAAGGTGAGCGAACTAGGGCCATCATGGCCCTCTTGTTTATTAAAGCCTGGGTTGTTGTCTATTTTAAACATCGCCTTGATCAGGCGTGATGGAAACACATGCAAACTTTATGAATCTTTGAACAACTTCAGTCAATCATGTAGAGTGCTATAAATCCAAAAAATACTTCAGATTGTTTTGTAGAAGTCTACACAAATACTTTTGGAGTAATCTCCCTTCATTTGTTTTGAATACCGTACTAATGGCATGTTTTTAATTTAATTGTAGCATGATGATGTCTCATTGAACTCTTTTTAAGTGGAAATGTCTCACATTTTTTTCTTGGAATATAACAAGCAATTTTTTTTAACTGCTGTGGTAGGAAAAAAGGGCCTTTCGGACATCCGGGACAAATCTAGATCCACGGATGGGTTCATTTTGATCAAAATCTGCACCCTTCAAATCCTCTTTATCATTTCAATTACTGCGAATGATTAGGTTCCCCGACACACAATAGAAATGCACTAAATCCACAGAAATTGTACCTTTCCAAATACCCCTTTGCTCGTGTCATTTCAGAAAAATCAACCAGAATTAAGTGTAATACTAATAGCCCAAATTTTGCTAAGAAAAGGGGTTTTGTCCCCATATTTCTGTGTTTCAAATGCTTTAATTAATTTATCCTAGAGACTTCCTAAAGTTCTATAAAATGAGTCATTGATGTAAAAGAAGCCACCCCTGTTTTCATAGTTATTATAGCAAATCACTCTTATGTTTTCACATTCAAGTAATTTTCACGCTGCACCCTTTAATAGACAACATGTCATAAAGGTGTTCAGTACTGTATATCTGGGCTATAAAAGTCTTATATAGTACCATGAAACAGTTCAACTTCTTTCTGAATCAAAATCATTCCAAAACAGCATTTTAAGTGAGAAATATCATCCAAATATTGATTTTTCAAGCAAAACAAGGGGTTCATGTCTTTAAAAAGTAATTAAAATTAGAAAGATCTAATTTTTATATAAAAATTACATATTGACTTCTTGTTGAATGAACTCATTCTAAGTGAAAAACATCATAAAATACTTTTCAGTATGATAAAACAAGACCCAATTAAATGCTGAAAACATTCAATCGTTACCAAAGGAAGCTTTCAATATGTCAGCAAACAACACCGTACTGGTTATTAGATCACCTAGAGCCAAAGGCTCAAGGTGAGCTATTCTGATCACTCTGTGTCCGTCTTCCGTCGTTAACTTTTAGCTTTAAACATCATCTCCTCCTGAACCGCAAGAACAATTTCCACCAAACAGCACAGGAATGTTCCTTTGGTGGTCCTCTTTCAAAATTGTTCAAAGATTTAAATTCCATTGAGAACTTTGTTTGCTGCGGCATCAGAAAGGGGACAAAATGTCCAAACTTTAAAAATCTTCTCCTCCGAATCTGCCTGTCAGATTCAAATATAATTTGGTAGAAATGTTCCTTGGGTGACCCTCTATAAAAATTGTTCAAGCCATACTGATTGGTCGAAAAACATGGCAGTCAGGCGGCATCAAAAAAGCGGCAAAATGACAATACTTTAATAAAGCATCCATATAAAAGTGCTTGTCTGATTTAAAGATAGTTTTGTAGAAATGTTCTTTCATTGATCATCTACATACTTTGTCAAGCCATATTGATTTGTTGAAAGGCATAGCAACCAAGCAGCATCAGAAAAGGAGTAAAATTAACTTTTTGCTTCAAATGACATATGGTTATTAGATTGATGGTCTAAGGGAGGTAACACTTGGCAGAGTATTATGCAAGGGTTGTCTTCAACAGGAAGTGGAAAGTTAAAATCGCAACATTTCTGGTCTCAACAGCAAGATGGAAATAAAAGTTTGTTATTGAAAGTGAACAAGCAATTATGACATGATTTGTCATGGACATGAATGTTCTTCTGTTGATCCTCTTTCAAAATTGTGCAAAGACTTGCATTCTATGTAAAACTTTGGTTGCTGCAGCATCAGAACATGAGTAAAACGACCAAACTTTAAAATCCTTTTCCTCCATAATCTGCTTGTCAGACTCCAAGATAATTCAGTAGAAAGAATCCTTAAGTGACCCTCTAAAAAAACTGTTCAAGCCATATTGGTTTATATTAAAAACAGATCAAGAAAGGTGCAAAATGACAAAAACTTAATAATTCAATTCTAATTGAAGTTCTTGTTAGATTTCAAGATATAAATGACCTTTACTTAAGCTGTTTCTTGAGAAGTGTTCACTCCTTGAAGTTCTAATTGCACTCCTTGATCTTTTTCCCAGATATTTCTACTAATTAACTATCAATCAGGTGATCGATTTAGGGTCATCTTGGCCCCCTTGTTGGTGTTGTTGTTCTCTGTCAGGCTGGGGGTAGAATACTAGAATGATAACCTGGGACTCTGGATGTCAACCAAGCTACATATTCAGCAACATTTTTTAAATCGACCGAAAAACTTTGAAAACTTATCCGCGTTATTCATTCTTATACTAAAATGGTTTTGTTATGCGTTTAATCGAAAAAAAAAATTCTCTTTAAAGTAAGAATCCAGTTTAGGTATTAATTGTCCTTGTTCGTTACTTTTTCATCATGTAGACTAGCATATACTGCAGACCAAACTTTCAGGCAAGCTCATTTAACCTGTCAGCAATATAATGTTGGGAAAAATGACAGAAACAGGCTCAGATGAAGTAAGTATGTTATTATGTCTCCCCCTGTATACATTGTTTTTGTCCTGGATGTCTGTCTATCTGTCTGTCTGTCCCAAATCATGTCCGCTCCATATCTCCAAGACGCCTTGAAGGATTTTCATGAACATGTTCACCTCATCAAGGCAATGTGCAGAACTTATGTCTCGACCATACCGGTTTAAGTTCAAGGTCACGCTTGAAGGTCAAAGGTTTGAGGCTTTATTTCGTGTCTGCTCCATATCTCCAAGACGGCTTGAAGGATTTCTAAGGAACTTGAGTAACATGTTCACCTCATCAAGGCAATGTGCAGAACCTATGTCTCGACCATACCGGTTCAAGGTTAAGGTCACGCTTGAAGGTCAAAGGTTTGAGACTTTATTTCGTGTCCGCTCCATATCTCCAAGACGGCTTGAAGGATTTTCATGAAACTTGGGTCACATGTTCACCTCATCAAGGCGATGTGCAGAACCCATGTCTCGACCATACCGATTTAAGGTCAAGGTCACGCTTTAATGCCAGTTAAGCTTATGTCATGGCGAATTGTCCGTCTCTTCTCCGAAAGTGTCAGGTCGATTTTCAAATAATTGTGTAGAAATGTTCCTTGGGTGACCCTTGATTAGATTCCTTCAAGAAATGTTGATTAGTTTTAAAAACATAGCCGCCAGGGGGCCGGGCTATTTTGCCTTATATAGCTATAGTGAAAACTTAATAAAATCTTCTTCTCCGAAAGTGTTCAGCGATTTTCAAATCAGATTCCTTCAAGCCATGTTGATTGGTCTAAAAACATGGCTGCCAGAGGGCGGGGCTATTTTGCCTTACTTGGCTATAGAGAAACTTAAAAAATCTTCTCCTCCGAAAGTGTCAGGCCGATTTTCAATAGTTTTATAGAAATGTTCTTGGATAACCCTCTATCAGATTCCTTCAAGCCGTGTTGATTGGTAAAAAACATGGCCGCCCAGAGGGCGGGGCTATTTTGCCTTATATGGCTAAAGAGAAAACTTAAAAAATCTTCTCCTGCGAAAGTGTCCGGCTGATATTCAAATAATTTTGTAGAAATGTTCAGGGGGAGGGGCTATTTTGCCTTATATGGCTATAGTGAAAACGTAAAATATTCTCTCCTCCGAAAGTGTCGGGCCGATTTTCAAATAGTTTTGCAGAAACATTCCTTGGGTGACACTCTACAAGATTCCTTTAAGCTATGCTGGTTGGTAAAAAACATGGCCACCAGGGAGCAGGGCTGTTTGGAGATATGATTTTTGCCTTATGGCCCTCTTGGGCCTCTTGTTTGGTAGTTTTGATAATAAACTTTGATTGAATATAGGTTTCTGGGTTAGGTCTACTGTTGGAAAGAGCCATAGCCAAAACGCTACAATGGTCGCCTATGGAAAATGAATGCTTCCATCTGACCTAAAATTGGATAAAACAGCTGTTTAATGTAGAACATTTTGAGTATGGTCAATATGGAGATCCGCATGCATACCCGACCACATTCGGATCCGAAGGATGTTGACTAGTCAAGATCGTGAAAGAGAAGACCTGCCGACACCATGAACCTTCACGACCCGGATATGATCAGAGTTGGGACTTTTTATATTGTCCCCTCCAGTCATGTCTCAATTTGTGTTTGTTTAAAATCTTCAATTATCAACGTTGGAACTATATAGGAAGGATTCACTCCATGATCTAGCAACTGTGGATTATATTTTATCTGTCATCTGACAGTCTAGCAGGTAGGTCTATAGCATGAGAAAGGTGGATTGTTAGGTTCAGGGCACTCCTATCCGTTTAAGTGCTCCAGAGAGCTTATAGCTTGCCTCACTGTGCCCGCGACAGTGTATCAAGAAATGTTCTGTAGTGTTGTGACATCTCACGTTGTGCAGACCGAGGAGCCGCCCAAAATGTGATATCATATGCTCCCTGTCAAGACATTGAAAGTTTAGCCTCAGTCTCGTCACGCACCTGTCCATCTTTGACACTTATCCCACTTGCTTTGATTGGCCCCATTCACATTGTCCTGAAAACGCAGGGTATTGTGACAAGAATGACACACACAGATGATCGCTCCGTATTCCTGTCTGTTCCTCTCGTACTTTACTCATGTTCTTAAATCTCATAACCTTCTTGTTGTTGTTACTTATAAAATGTACCAGGTGGCCATACATAGCATGGATAGAGTATTAGGTAATACACCCTGTCTGTAGAGATGGTCGGTTGACTTAATATTTTAGCATAAAGGCAGACTATTTACCAAACAACAGGAACTTGTGAATTCTCGGATATTTTTTCATAGTAATTCATTAAGCAGTTCGGGATAATCCCAGGGAATCGAAGTTATTTATTGATCTTGGTAGCCTATAACAAGTTGAAGGGAGAACATCATTCTGCCCACCTTTGACAATCGTATTACTGCATATTTTCGCGTCATATAATTAATACATCGGACCGTTTTTGATATCCTTTTATAGCGAGTATTGATTCGGTGTAGATATCAAGGTACGCACCCTAATAAGTTTTTATTATAAATATAAAAGTTAATGAAAACCGACCTAGATGTTATTTTTTGAATTTACCTAATGTTGATCGACTAATAATCGCAAAGCCTGTAATTCTTATTATAATCATTCTATACTAATGAGTAGGAGACCCGGATTCCTCCCAATCATATCAAATACTCAAAATACGAATCTACGACAATACGCATGACGTTTTACTATTTATTCGTATGAGAGATATCTGCCTCACTTTGAGAGATATCTCTATAACTAGATATATATATATATATATAACATATATATATATACATATATGCAATTGCGTGTGTATATATGTGTGTTTATACATATGCATTCTTTAAGGTCTGGTATGACCCGGACAGGGTTGAAGACGAATGGAAAATAAATACTCACAATGACGAATGACAACTACTCACAGTAACTTTTCTCTCTCTGCTCTCTCTCTCTCTCTTTCTCTCTCTCTCTCTCTTTCTCTTTCTCTCTCGCTCTCTCTCTCTCTCTCTCTCTCTCTCTCTCTCTCTCTCTCTCTCTCTCTCTCTCTCTCTCTCTCCTCTCTCTCACACACACACATCTACACACCTCTCACCGATGTAGTTATCACGTCGCGCCCCCTCTCTCTCTCTCCTCTCTCTCTCTCTCCTCTCTCTCTCTCTCTCTCTCTCTCGCTCTCTCTCTCTCTCCCCTCTCTCTCTCTCTCTCTCTCTCTCTCTCCTCTCTCTCTCTCTCTCTCTCTCTCTCTCTCTCTCTCTCTCCTCTCTCTCACTCTCTCTCTCTCTCTCTCTCCAGAAGGCGGGGTCTCACTCTTATATAAGTACATATATGTACTGCATCTTTTCAATATTCATAATTTCCCTTATTGACCAAGCTTCACATTGGAGATTCCAATTTGACACCTCCCAATATAAAAATCCGACCAATATCAACAAGCACCGCAGTGTTTTTCTTTCTTCTATAATGTATTCATTTACTCAACAGTGTTCTGGCTAAACTTACAGACACATTCTCCGTTCCACGCAATAAATGTTCCTTGTGTCTATTTTGATGTTAAAATAATGTGTATTGTACATGTCACTGGGTCAATCACGTGCGTAACTGGTAGATAATGAACTCCCAGGTAATCACTGGTTTCTCAGGCAGGCTCATTGAACTTTCACACTGTCGGTATTTCCATTGGGTGTTTCTTGCTACCCTTGTACCCAGTTCATGTTCATGTTCATCAAGATCGTTCAACAAAATTAACCAATTTGACGATCTTCTCTCATAGTAACACTCGCTAATTGTTCTTGGACATTATTGAATGCATTGTCTGCAGAGTTTTAATTCTGATAAACATATCCAGGAAAACGTTTTATGGTACTTTTTACACTAGCAACCCCATATGATTTCTCACCGATCTTTGATACACTACATCTGATGGTTTGGTTCAGCTTGGACTTTGCTAATTTCCAATTTCAAATCTTTCACACTCATTTTGTTTTAGGGAAATAATGTCAGCTTGACATTTCACAATTTGGTTTTGTAGTAGTTTAATTTGATGCATTAACACACTTTTCTCAGTACCAGAAAGGGAAGTATTAAAGTCACCCTTTGAATAGGGTCTTGAAACTTAATATGTCTTTCAGAAAAGCATAGAAAAATAAATATGTTTAAACTAAAACATCATAGAACTTGTTTTCGAAGACAGACACAACAGTATATATGTCAGACACTAATTTGAGCTAGATAATGTTGCCCTTCCCTATTTTCTTCCGCCTTTTTAGATCAGTGCCTGGTTAGCTCCCTACAAGTCATAAAAAGGTGTTTACGACTTCAGTTAGTCTATCGTCATGAGAATCAACATCCTTTATGACATCAGAGATGTACTTTGTCTATACCATATTAGGTCACTAACACACTGTGTAACGAATATATCCTACCGACTATCTTGATCAACATTGCTGATTGATATGTACATATGTAGTTTCTTCATATCCATGTTTTGTGATGTTGATTATATATCATTACATGCATATCTACCCCATATTTGCAGTATTGTTACCTATATTTGATGGAAAATATTCTGGATCAAATATGCATATATATAAAATGCGGGATAGAGTTATCTAACTTGATAATCTACATAGGTGTGGTAGTGGGCAGGGTTGTAGAAAGTTTCAATACAATACATCAGGTAAATACTATTAGTATACTTCACATATTTTTCCCTATATAAAATTCCCATACCGTATCGGTGAACAAAAAATGTTATTTATACCTCACGTGACTTTGTAATCTTAAATTCTCATATACTCATCATGGGCAATTTCTTACTGTCTCATGCTAATAGTACGTTTTTGACCGGTTAACAGTATACTGTTACATGGCACGCGCGTTAAAATGTTGGTTATGCACGTGCATGACGTCATTTCAAACAATAACGTCACCTTTTAGACGCGCGTGCCATGTAACAGTATACTGTTAACCGGTATATTCATATGTGTGTGTTACATTGTAGTAGATCTACCCATTTTCACATCCCCTACAAAGGTACAGAATAAATTGAATAAACGTGTAATTTTGTTCGGTATAATAAAATAAATATTGCATGGCTTCCAGTGTGACAGTACATATTGTCAACATTCGGGTAAATACTGTTAACCTCGGCTTCGCCTCGGTTAACAGTATTTTCCTCATGTTGACAATATGTACTGTCACACTGGAAGCCATGCAATATTTATATAATGTTACCCATGTAACGTTACACCCCTGTTAGTCTAAAAATAGATTATTGGGTTCCCAATAAAATTTCAGACCACATGACCTTTGTTTTTAATTTCGTCTATCATTACGTCACTTTTGTCATATCCTTATATTACGTCATGCACGTTCCGATGACGTCAATTTAACCAAAAAAATCATTACATGCATATCTACCCCATATTTGCAGTATTGTTACCTATATTTGATGGAAAATATTCTGGATCAAATATGCATATATATAAAATGCAGGATAGAGTTAGGGAACTTGATAATATACATAGGTGTGGTACAAAAAATGATGTTACCTATGTAACATCATGTTACACCCCTGTAAGTCTAAAAATAGATAATTGGGTTCCCAATAAAATTTCCTTTGCATCACGATTTTCATTGGTCAGTACAGACCTCATGACCTTTGTCTTTTAGTTTCGTCTATCACTACGTCACTTGTGTCATATCCTTATATTACGTCATGCACGTTCCGATGACGTCATTTTAACCAAAACAATATTAGGCTCCCGGTGACCGTGTATGGATTATACACCGTCCCCGCGTGACGTCGCTTGACCAATGAAATACGCAGATTTATGTAGGAGGTCGGATATAATTATCTATTGAGCCTGAAGGCACGCAGTCCACATGTAAATGAGCCGTTCCAAGAGAAAACCAACACTACAGACTCTGTGTAATGTATCGACATATAAGTATGTGTCAAGAGCGTAAACTACTATCTGAAAAGAAGAAATTGAAGAATTTCAGCAAAATTTAATTGTTATGCCCCCGGAATCACCGATTCGGTGGGCATCTAGTTTTGGCCTGTCTGCACATCTGTCTGCACGTCTGTCTGTCTGTCTGCACGAAAAAAACTTTAACCTTGACCACTACTGTTGAACCATAACAGGTACGGCTACCATATTTCACATGTGTATTTCTTGTGACATGACCTTTCTGTCAGTACCAACATTTTTGACCTTGCGACCTTGACCTTTGACCTAGATGTTGCCATTCTCGAAAACAACTTTAACCTTGGCCATTACTTTTGAACCATAACAGGTACGGCTACCATATTTCACATGTGTATTCCTTGTGACATGACCTTTCTGTCAGTATCAACATGTTTGACCTTGACCTTTGACATAGATGTTGCCATTCTCAAAAAATACTTTAACCTTCACCACTACTTTTGAACCATAACAGGTAAGGCTACCATATTTCACATGTGTATACCGTGTGACATGACCTTTCTGTAAGTACCAACAATTTTCACCTTGCCCTTTGACCTAGATGTTGCCATTCTCGATAAAAACTTTAACCTTGACCACTACTTTTGAACCATAACAGGTACGGCTACCATATTTCACATGTGTATACCTTGTGACATGACCTTTCTGTCAGTACCAACATTTTTTACCTTGCGACCTTGACCTTTGACCTAGATGTTGCCATTCTCGAAAAAAGACTTTAACCTTGACCACTACTTTTGAACCATAACAGGTACGGCTACCATATTTCACAAGTGTATACCTTGTGACATGACCTTTCTGTCAGTACCAAAATTGTTCACCTTGCGACCTTGACCTTTGACCTAGATGTTGCCATTCTCGAAAAAAGACTTTGACATTGACCACTACTTTTGAACCATAACAGGTACGGCTACCATATTTCACACGTGTATACCTTGTGACATGACCTTTCTGTCAGTACCAACATTTTTTACCTTGCGACCTTGACCTTTGACCTAGATGTTGCCATTCTCGAAAAAATACTTTAACCTTGACCACTACTTTTGAACCATAACAGGTACGGCTACCATATTTCACACGTGTATACCTTGTGACATGACCTTTCTGTCAGTACCAAAATTGTTCTCCTTGCGACCTTGACCTTTGACCTAGATGTTGCCATTCTCGAAAAAAACTTTAACCTTGACCACTACTTTTGAACCATAACAGGTACGGCTACCATATTTCACATGTGTATTCCTTGTGACATGACCTTTCTGTCAGTACCAACATCTTGTTTCCCATTATGTTACAATATCTATCTTCACCGGCCTTTCTTCTTTTAACCAAACGCTTGCAGTTAACACTGTATTTTTGTTGAAAAGGGAAAGGCAATATATTCACTTTTCAATAAGTTGTTTAGCTAAAATTGGTAAGTAATACATAAAGAGATACGATTTTTGGGAAAGGGGCCCCTATCCATTCATAGCCTGCTTTTGAAAAGTCGACTTACGGCTGCAACCATGGATTACTATTGAATTCCTCCGAGAAAATCCGAGTTTTTTTGGTTATAATCTACTTTTACAACGATTTCATAGGTTCGACCGAATCACGAACAACAATCCGCTTGCATTCATTATTTAGACAAAATAGATCCAATGAGTGAAACACACTCCGACATATGATTGACCTCAATGTCAGTGTTGTTAGTTAATGTCAACATACACACGTCAACATGTAATCTAGTCCTAGATGTCAAATAAACTAAAAATGTAGTCTAAATATGTTTTTGTTAATTTACCTTGTACGGGCTATTTCGGAGATTCAATTAAACTGCAAATACATTACAAATACTATAACATGTTAACCCTTTCCTAAACACAGACGTGATTTGACGCATAGAACTAGTCTTCTGTAATCACTACTTTATGTGTTGTCTCTGTCTGTAAAGCTTGGAGGCATTATCCGGCGTCCGGCCGGCTGTCTGCCTGAATGTGCATTCGTCCGTCCGTCTTGGTTTGCATTTATTGGACAAAACGTTGTTTCTGTTTGGCAGATTCATTTCGAAGTGGTCACACTTATACCGTGTGATCAGAAGAACGGCAAAATACTAGGTATATAACTCTGGTCTGCTTATTTAAGTAACCTCCATATTTCCTTATTTAGTTCAGCCATTTTCTAAATTAATTTCCATTGTATCCATTTTAAACTTAGATTATAGGTAACGTATAACCAACAGATGTGCAGTGCACCATTACCAAAACTTTAGCATGTTGTGTTTTGAGTGTGTATATTTTTTCTTTCCATGTTCTCGCTTATTATATGACTTTCGCGTGCAACACATGCGTTCCGTGAAATGCTCTTGTTCGTTAATGAGTGCTTCCCCAAGCTTTGTACTTTGTCCGGAGCGACTTAATGTCTGTTCATCCATCCGTCCGTCTGTCCGTCTGTCCGTTACGGTTTGTATTAATGGGTCAAAACTTTGTTTCTGTTTGGCAGATCCATTTCAAAGTCGTCACATTTATACATTGGGATGAGGAGACCGATGCAATATTTCGAACGCCAATCTGATCTGTTATTTTAGGCATCAACTCATTTTCATATATTTCTTTGGTCATTGTCTTAATAGATGTTCAATAAATCAATATAATACTTCGTGTATAGGAAACTAATACGCTGCAGATGTCCAGTGCACAACAGACTTAACTCTAGCATGTTTTCGATTGTCTTTCATTTATGAGCATGATTCTAATATATATTGTGGATCTTTAGTGTTTTCTGAACTGGAAATATTTTAATATTTTTATTAAGGGTCGCTGCTCAGTTTTTTGTCAATCTTTTGTCCTTCGTTATTTATATTGTTTATACAAGATAAGGGTCAAACTTTGATAAATGAGATATTGATTATTGGCAGGCAATCTGTGTTGTTTCAAAACTAGGTTTGGTTTGTTTAAAGGTCAATGATTTATTGTTTCAACAATGTTTGTCCATATTAACTATGCCATATATTTGCAACTTACATATGCCCCCATACCTTCAGCGTTTTCAGCGCTTTGATTATTTAACATGCGATATATGTGTCATAGACGGCTCGTATTTCAGATTGACATATTAAATCGAATACTATAATACTGACTTCACAAACAAACCGATATAACGCAAAGACGACTCCATATATATGGGAGACCGGTGCGGTCTTGTCTTTATATGAAGAGCACCGGTAGCTCAGTCGGTTGCGATGCGGGCTTCAATCAAGTGGTTGTGAGTTCGAACCCCTGCTCGGCCAACATTCTTTCCGATGTTTGACAAAAGTCACTGTGACAAGCGTCATCCACCAATGGGCTAAAAGTCGTAGGTGTTACCATAGTACGGCCCTCTATCAACGGGCGTATTCAAATGGTCGGAAAGGTACAACAAGTGAGATGAACACGCATGCTAGATATATAGTGAGTGTGCACTTTACACCTGTACATCTGCTGAATACAAACTATCAACACGTTAAGTTTAAACTTAATTCATATCAAATAATTTGCTGAACAAGAAAACATAAAACAAAGAGATAACTCTAAAAATAGGCATATTGTGACTGATTACAATCTTCTGACACTCCAACAAAAGGCGTGCTATCGTTATTGTGCACGTTTGAAGGCACACAGTCCACATGTAAATGAGCCGTTCCAAGAGAAACCCTACACTATGGACTCTGCGTAATGTATCGACATATATATTTTCTCTATTATATGAGTTAGACAATTTCAATATAGTTTTTTTGAACACTAATGAACATAGAAATGCACTTTCTTGGGCATACCATACAAAGATAGACGTCAGTGATATTTCTATATAGTTAATTTGTACACAAAAAACATGGAAACACAGAAACATAGAAATACATGTCCTTGAGCACACTATACGAACAAAGACGTCCGTGACATTTCTATATAGGTTTTTAGTCTAGCGTACAAACATACGAAAACATGAAATTTAAAAAGAAAACCTGAATGTTCCCTACTTGCTGCTCTTTAATTCCAAGTTATGCTCGCCGAAAATTATACAATGCTTGTTTCACAAAGAAATAATTACAGATGCATTCTACTGGCTAGTATTTGTCTTTTTCTGATGACAGGGCACCGAGTTAACGTTAACATACCTTCTGTCCAGTGTCCACAAATACAGTGTAGTTTTCGTAGCAGGTGCAAATTTCGCTGCCATGTACTTCTGTTTGTAACGCAAAGTGCAGATATAGAGATTGGACCTGGTGTGTGTTTAGATTTCCTATTCAGATTTATTCTAATTTTCAAAAGACATGCCAGGATAATTAAACAGCTATCTGCATTAGGTACATGTATACCTAATACCTTGATAAGTGATAACTTAAAAAGCCGTTGTTATAAGTATATACTCATTATAAAACAAACAAAGACCACTGGAATGCAAACCATTAGTGTTTGCATCTGAATTCCTTGTCCAAATGTTATTTTACAGGTAAACTCCGTGTGTACTAGGTTCATCTCTGCACGCATATGAAATTGACATCAAATCTTCAGGCGCGACGCAATTTGATCCTCTGATGACGTAAGTTATAGGAATGGAGAAGTTTTGTTCCGGTGCCAATATACACACGTCCCTGACTGTAGTAAACACGATATCGCACCAAACTCCTGATAGTACGTAAATGCAATTCTGACCATCTGACGTGGCTCAGGGTCTCCTGTAGGAATGAGGAAGTTCTGTGCCGCTTGATTTGTAATCAGCACGATACCGCACCAGAGTCTTAACTGTACGTAAATGCAGTTCTGACCATCTGACGTGGCTCAGGGTCTCCTGTAGGAATGAGGAAGTTCTGTGCCGGTTGAATTGTAATCAACACGATACCGCACCAGAGTCTTAACTGTACGTAAATGCAGTTCTGACCATCTGACGTGGCTCAGGGTCTCCTGTAGGAATGAGGAAGTTCTGTGCCGGTTGATTTGTAATCAACACGATACCGCACCAGAGTCATAACTGTACGTAAATGCAATTCTGACCATCTGACGTGGCTCAGGATCTACTGTAGGAATGAGGAAGTTCTGTGCCGGTTGAGGTGACACATAACACTAGCTTTCGGGATATTCGGATTTTGGCCAGGGTCAAAAATAGAAATAATGACAAATAGTAAGTTTTGGGTACATTTTTTGGTAAATGGTTGATTTTGATGTTTATAAAAGTGAAAAGTAAGCTCTAAGCATGGGATTGAATTTTTAAGTTGAACCCACTTCTCCTTCCTGTTTGACAACACTGGTTGCAGAGCTAGGCGTGAATTTAGAGGTAAATTTGAATACCAGCTTTCGCGTCCAAAATTGCTTGAAAAGGAGCTGGTAACGTGGTATTTCTGACTGCATCCACAGATTGCCTACTGTTTTGAGAGAATTATCAGCTCTTCAATTTTACACTAAACCCCTGCGTTTTTGTTGGGTGATTTTTGGAATAAAGGGTCAAATTGATCTTTCTGCCCTACTATTTTCACCTTGTTTCAGACCACTTTTCTGGTCAATTCTTTCCATAATATGGACTGAGAGTGTGACTTCCAGTCATTTTCCTACAATTCTGGCACTCCTTGATACAGGAAAACTCTTTTTATCAAACCAGTATGGATATTATGAGAAATAATGAGAGAATAAAAGTTGGAGTGTCCCAGGAAACAGAAAATCAGCTTTCAACTGTGTTATGCCACCTGAATTGTAATCAACACGATACCGCAACAGAAAATCAGCTTTCAACTGTGTTATGCCACCTGAATTGTAATCAACACGATACCGCACCAGAGTCTTAACTGTACGTAAATGCAATTCTGACCATCTGACGTGGCTCAGGATCTACTGTAGGAATGAGGAAGTTCTGTGCCGGTCGATTTGTAATCAACACGATACCGCACCAGAGTATTAACTGTACGTAAATGCAATTCTGACCATCTGACGTGGCTCAGGATCTACTGTAGGAATGAGGAAGTTCTGTGCCGGTTGAATTGTAATCAACACGATACCGCACCAGAGTCTTAACTGTACGTAAATGCAATTCGGACCCTCTGACTTGACTCAATATGAGCCGTTCCACGAGAAAACCAACATTATCGACTCAGGGTGATAAAGGTATAAAGTAATGTTTCATAAAACAAAAAATCCACAGGAGGCGAAAAGTGTCTGTCCGGGTTAGCCTGCGCGGCATGCTTAGGCTGATCCGGGTCGATACTTTTCGCAGTGTTCACAATGTTGGTTTTCTCGTGGAACGGCTCATATCATTCGCTAGTGATCTTCTATAGAACTGAGAAAGTTCCAACTGACTGAGATATAAAATAGTATA
The DNA here is from genome assembly GCA_031761405.1 of Serripes groenlandicus. NCBI lineage: Eukaryota > Metazoa > Mollusca > Bivalvia > Cardiida > Cardiidae > Serripes > Serripes groenlandicus. The sequence goes on along the minus strand of JASEVX010000013.1, from coordinate 55,115,969 downwards.
TATAAAATTATGTTTGAAAGTAAATGACGGAAAGAGTTTTTAACGCATTTTTCGCCTGCAGGAAGTTACAAAATAAGTAAGAAAATAACCTGATAAATCCACAATAGAGGGGGAAAACTTCAAACATAGTAATGCTAAAATAATAGTTCCAACGCATAGTACTTCTGCAGCTACCTGCACACATGCGTTTGATACATTGGTAAATATGTGAAAATCACTGATCAAGAAATAATAAATTCTGTAATGGAAACTCGGACGCCTGTGGCCAGAGTCGTCAAACAAATATAAATAAGACCGTTTTTTTTATTTTTTTTATTCGGGACAATATAAGGGGATTTTATCTAAATTTCCTTTAATTTCGAAACATGAGCACCGCCTGGCATTGACTGTATCCTTAACGAGCATGTTATACATGCCGGTAAATATACTAACATTACTGTTCAACTATATCCTAAAGTACGAAAAGTTACTTCAAAAGTGGCAAACTAGCGTTCTTATCCCGATCTACAAGGGCAAAGGAAAAAAACAAACCTGACCCTTCCAGCTTTCATCCTGTCTCTCTTTTGCCGTGCTTCAACGTCCAGGAAACTCTGTACTACAACGTTGAACGTCAGAGTAACGTTTATGTCGCTAGTCTTGATAAAAAAAAGGCGCCTTCGATACAGTCAGACATAAATCCCTAATGCTTAAGCTCGGACGGATGGGACTCGTCGATAAAATCCTTCGAATCATCCGTGATTCTTATACCGATTTAAATTGCTTAATTCGCTACACTAACCAGACGTCCTATACCTTCAACGTGGTGCGCGGGGTACGTCAGGGAGGGGTGATGTCCACATTCCTCTACCTGGTCTACATCAATGCTCTGATAACTGAACTACAAGAAAGCAACTTAGGAAAAAAGGTATAAAAATAAAGAGTGGACAACACATTTATCGCAAGCTAACATGTTTGTTTGTTTGAATATTGTATTTATAACCCTTTCCCTCATATAAACTCTTTCTGAGGCTTCTGCAGCAGACAGCTTTTTGAAAACAAAAGAAGAAATTGCTCAAAACGAGAAAGCGCCTATATGAAGGAAAGGGTTAATGGTATCATTTATCCTGACCCAGTTGCTTTCAACACCTTTTCAGTTATATCATGCCGTTTCCTGGATACATTACCAGTACTACCAGTATTGTTTATCCTGACACAGATGTATAGAAACTTGTTGGTTTGAATGTTGATTAAATGGTGATTAAATGGTGATTAAATGGTGCTTCTGCCGCTTTCAACACGTTTTCAGTTATATCACGTTGTTTCCTGGAAGGATTACCAGTACTACCAGTATTGTTTATCTTGACACTGATTCATCAGTCATAAACCTAATCCCCGCAACCCTGAACATCAATGAGGAAAGCCATTACTACCAAGTCTTAAATCTTTGGTATGACCTGTCCTGGTATTGAACTCTTGTCTCCTGTTCCCAAGGTGTACACCCTAATCACCATGGAGACAAGTTAGTAGGTGAAAGCATGATGGACAGAATAATCGAGGGCTTGGCGTGAAACAGTTGTAACTAAAATTGGTATTTTATTACCAAGGTTAATCACCTCGCCATAAAGTCTTTAAAAGCGTTAAATCATTTTTCTTGGTAAACAATGGAAATTTAGGTGCCATTGCTCGTTCTGAGCAGGGTTTTTTGAAATAGGTTTTTAGTTCACACCAAGCCCTCGAGATGACAGATTTCTATGTCACCCTGCCTGGCAGCTGATCAAAACAAATGACCTTTCTTATATAAGTCCGTTTGTGGATACACAGGCTGATCTGGAACTACGCTGTTCACACATCACTCACAAATATAAGCTTGTTAGTAACTTCTGTTGATTCTTATTGTAATTGTAGAAGTACAGGCTAATCTGGATCTACATTGTTCACATATCACTTACTAAATTAAGCTTGTAAGTAGCTTCTGTTGATTCTTATTGTAATTGTAGAAGTACAGGCTGATCTGGATCTACACTGTTCACATATCACTCGCTAAATTAAGCTTGTTAGTAGCTGCTGTTGATTCTTATTGTAATTGTAGAAAAACAGGCTGATCTGAACCTGCACTGTTAAGAAAAGCCAGCTTGTACCTTTTCCCATGGACAGCATCATATAAACTTGGACTTTCTGTTTTGTGAATACTAACTTGAAACCTATCAACTTGGGCCTTATTTCATTGAATCTGTATAGAGTGGCCAGGGATACCACTCTCCTACCCTTCTAAAAGTAGTCATTGTAAAAGTTTAGTGCAATAAAAGTGTGTTGATAATACAACTCAACACATAATAGTTTATTTACTGGTGTTTAGAATGAAAGCACTGACACACAGACTCAATATCAGAAATTATTTCTGCTACCATAATGCATATAGTTTGAGAACATGATTCATTCCATATGGGAATCTAATGAATCATGGCCAAGCCAATCTTTTTGATCAATTTAATGTTGGATAGATTATGACATCTGACTAGAGAAGATAGCATAATACATGTCGAGGGCTTGGCGTGAAACGGTTGTAACTAAAAACCTATTTCGAAAACCCTGGTTTAGGGGCAATTTTGACCCCTTTGTAAACAATGCAAATTTAGGTGCCATTGCTCAGAACGAGCAATGGCACCTAAATTTCCATTGTTTACCAAGAAAAATGATTTAACGCTTTTAAAGACTTAATGGTGAGGTGATTAACCTTGGTAACAAAATACCAATTTTAGTTACAACTGTTTCACGCCAAGCCCTCGATGTGCACCAGTATTTCCCAAAGTACACATAATTTAGGTTTCTAAGACAAAATGGTTTGGCTCCAGTTTGTAGGAGAACCCTGGCATCATATAAACTTGGTCTTTCTGTTTTGTGAATACTAACTTGAAACCTATCAACTTGAGACTTATTTCATTGAATCTGTATAGAGTGGCCACGGATAACATTCTCCTACCCTTTTAAATGTTGATGACTTTATATTTTTATGGCTTTATAGACTTGTTGGAAAAAGCAAAACTGCTCAAAACCGGCAGTATCAAAATCTGTGTCATAAATAAGTTAAAATTAAATATACTATTTCAAATACTTGTAAAGTAAACGGAATAGTTGTCACATGAAAAAAAATGTAATCACAATACATATATAATAAAGAATAAATTAAAGCTAATTTGGACGGAATTATTGTAAAAACTAGCCAGATCTATGCATGCAACAGAAGCAGATAATTTTACATACATTAACTCTTTCCCACATACAGATGCTTTCTGACACCTCTGTAGCAGACTGCTTTTGAAAACATTGTGGCAATAGGAGATTTGCCACAATGTTTTCAACTTGAGGATTTTTCATATTTTAGACAAAACTAGAAATATCACTGAAGGTGATGAATACCCCCAGCTGGTGCCTGACAATATACATATGTATGAGAAATTCAAGGGGCCATAACTCATTTGCTGAGAAATAGTGTTCACAAGAGAAATAGTGTTCACAAGAAACGTCTACAGACCAACTATGTATGAGAAATTCAAGAGGCCATAACTCATTTAAAAATAATTCCAGTGCAACACGCCAACAATATGCACAACTAGGCTTGGTATCAATCATTCTTGTGAGGTTATATGGAATTCTGACTAAGGGTTGTTGAGAAATAGTGTTCACAAGTAATGTCTATAGACCAACTATGTATGAGAAATTCAAGGGGCCATAACTCATTTAAAAAGGGTTGCTGAGATATGGTGTTCACAAGAAATGTCCAGACCAACGGACCGACCGACAAACCGACCGACCGACCGACTGACCGACCGTCAAGCGTGACTCCTATATAGCCCCCATATACTACGTATCTGGGGGTATAATAATATTAAAGTCAGCTCCTGCAAATGTGTTGTAAAAGGGAAAGGGTTAAAAATATTTTCCAGGTAGATCATAAGCTCACATAAACAACATATATTCCACTTCAGTATTATGAAGTTATACCAGTCTGTTATAAAACTGTCCCAGCAAGGAAAGTGACAAATGGTTTCGAAACTAAGCCATTTCCCAGATTCAGACGCTTATGATTCCTCTGCAGCAGTTGACTTTGGAAAACATTGTGAAGAAAGGGGAAATTGCTAATAATGAGCAATTAATCCTTTTTTTCACAATATTTTCAACTGAAATCTAAAACTAAAGAGATTTTCCATATTTTTCTCAAGTTGTTTTCAAATTCATCTGTTGCAGATGTGTTGTATGTGGGAGAGGGATAGTTAAATCAAATGTTTCATAACACGATTTCTAAGACGATTATTGAGCGACAACAATGAGGCAAAAATGGATAAAAATGAGCATAATATAATCATGTATGCCAAATAGCATAAAACACTAATGGTTATTTACCGTACAATGTGCACCCTCCGCATAAAATAATTTAAAACAAAAAAAAGTTTAATCAGTAGATGTCAAATCAGTTTCTCCCTATTAGTTCATTCTTTGAACATTTCCAAACAGGAGTGTATAAGGATGTGTCACAGAGGCTGTCACAATAAATCACCTTGAGCAAGCATGGTGTCATATCACAATAAGTCACCTTGAGCAAGCATGGTGTCCTATCACAATGAGTCACCTTTAGCATGCATGGTGTCCTTTCACAATAAGTCACATTGAGCATTCATGGTGTCTTATCACAAATTGTGATAGGACACCATTCATGCTCAAGGTGACTTATTGTCGCCTATCACAACTAGAAATATCACTGAAGGTGATGAATACCCCAAGCTGGTGCCTGACAATATACATATGTACAAGAAATTCAAAGGGCCATAACTCATTTAAATATAATTCCAGTGCAACAAACCGACAATATGCACAACTAGGCTTGGTATTAATCATTCTTGTGAAGTTATATTGAATTCTGACCAAGGGTTGCTGAGAAATAGTGTTCACAAGAAATGTCCACAGACCAACGGACCGACAAACGGACCGACCGACCGACCGACAAGCGTGACTCCTATATAGCCCCCATATAATATGTATCTAGGGGTATAATAAATCACCTTGAGCATGCACAGTGTCCTATCCCAATAACTCACATAGAGCAAGCATGGTGTCCTATCACAATAAGACACATTGAACATGCATGGTGTCCTATCACAATAAGTCACCTTGAGCTAGCATGGTGTCCAATCTCAATAAAACACCTAGAACATTGTATCCTATTACAATAAATCACTTTGAGCATGGTGTCCATAGGTTTTCTTTAAATGGAGCTTTATACCGATTTTTAACATTACACGGCGACAGTTAACTTTTTTATGATCACAGAGTAAACATACCAGAATAGGAGAAGTGCTCCCTTAGTGCCAGTTTGCCAATGACTTATGTGGTAGACACAAGAACTGATATGACATCTAAGGAAAAATCTTTTCATTCAATACTTTACCAAAACAAGCAAATGTAAATAAAAATGAAATCTTGAACATACAGACATATAAAATAAACCCATACAGACATGAATAATATAAGAGACATACAACCTATCTAATATGGAAGTGTTCTGTAATGCCAACAGAAGCTGGTTACCATAGCAACAATCTGATTTGTTTTATTCTGATTTTATGCTGCTTTCAACGTTATTTCAGTTATATCACGGTGACAGTTCACTTATTCATGACCCCTAGGTAAACAAACCAGTACTAGGCTAGGAAATGTGCCTTGCCCATGAGCACTCCATCATGACCGTCCTGCCGCGACTGGGAGCAACAATCTGAAGCATTTTCTGAGAAAAGACTATCTTAGTACATTAGCCACAGTGAAGATTTGATCAAATCCCATGGCTGATATCAATTTAATTTGGCTGCATGCAAAATAGATGTAACTGCTTTAACACATACAACTCATCTGCAGCAGATGCCTTTGAAAACATCTGGTTAAAAATGTAAAAAAATCTTGTCTTAATGAAAAACTAGTTTTTTAGTAGATTTAGAAACTGAAAACATTGTCGGAAAAGGAGAAAAAGGCTCATCATAAGCAAAATGAAATTGAAAAAAGCAATGGAGTTTTGAACCCTTTCAATCCAATGCAGTTGCATTATATATATCTGCAGTAGTCTCCTTTTGCCATAATGTTTCAAAATCTTTTGAAAAATCATATATTCATTTATAGAGATTTCATCTCTGCAAAGGTCTACTTTCAGCACAGCATTTTCAACTCTATTAAATAATTATACTTTCATATATGCGGAGATGTTTGCAAAGTTGTCTGCTACAGATTTGTTGTATGTTGGAATACTATAAACCTCTACCTTGTTCACTTGCTATAAACATTTTGTCTGCCTTAAACATTTAAAATACCCTTAAAAACTCTGAACATTTTGACAAATAAAGCTGTCTTTTTAAGAATGAAAAAACATGATGTTCGAAGGAGAAATTGGCCATTATGGGCAAGTTCCCCTTGTGGTAAATTTCATCAATAAATAGGTCAGTGAAAACATTTAAGTCTTGAACTATTTCATCAGAGCAACAGTCGTGACAATAAGATGATGTTAGTTTTTCATGTTTGAGTGTTATATGGCTTCAATACAATTACAATGGCAAGTATTTAACCCTTTGGCTGCTAGAAACGATTAACCTCTGACCAGGTTCTTTACTGTTGGCTGCTAAACTCAACATTGTTTTATCTAGATCTTCTTCGACTCTTTCAAATCCAAAAAGTCCATTCGAAAGAAAATCAGCATGAAGTAGTTATGGGGATACAAACAACCTTATGGTCAAATTAGAGGTTTAGTAGATACAGAGATTTACCAAATGTTTGCTGTACACTTTCCCACATATCACAAAATTAAAGCACAATCCTTTGAAAACATCTTGGCAAAAATGTTGAACATCTTTTTTAATGAATGTATAACCGTTGAATAGAGTTGAAAACATTGTGGCAAAAGGAGATATTGCTCATGATGAGCAATTTTTCCGCAGATGTTTCGAAATGCGACTATATATGGGAAAGGGTTAACCGAGTCCAATCATCTCCTCCAGATTTTGTTGTACACGTAAGTGAGAACGGGTGCTCATGTGATCCTCTGTATACCACACTCACAACAAAATTTAGCGCTGGAAATGGGATATTTTGCTCTGCACTCGTGACAAAACTTTGATGGAGTAGTCTGATAGTTTGTTCTCATTGTGCCATAAGTGTCAAGGTCAGAACTGTTGCTATGGTAACCAGATTCTGTGTTTCGTCTGCCGTATCCGGATGAGACTCGTTTCGGAGTAATTGTCTGACTATCTAGCATATCGTCCCTGAAATGGAGAAGACCATAATCATTAACCCTTTCCCTCATACCACAATTCTGCAGCAGACGACTTTGAACATATTTTGTCAAAGAAAAAGAAAATCTCTATAATTGAATGGATAACTAAAAGTGGAAAAAATTGCGGCAAAAGGAAAAAATGCTCGTTTTGAGCAATTTCTTCTTTTGTCACTATGTTTTTAAAAAGCCGTCTGCTACAGAGGCATCAGAAAGCATATATATGAGGGAAAGGGTTAAGATGTCTAGAGGAGAGGGAGTAATTAGGTCCCTTCCCGACAATCTCTCTCTCTCTCTCTCTCTTACTACTCAACCAAACCCTATGCTACAGCAATGGAAAATACAATGATCAATACATGGATTTTATTTAAACAAGATAAAGTCTCTAAACTATAAGAAAAATTAACAAGCTGTCAGAATTATAGTTGTATACCTAGTATTTAGGTGGAAAAATGTAGAACTATTTGAGTTGAGAAAATAAGGTTTAACCCTTTAACAACTTTTTTGCAGCAGACAACTTTGAAAACATCCTAGACAGTGAGGGCCGGCCTTGGCTGAAAAAAAGTTTGAGCCATTGCTTGAGCCAATTTACAAAAACTTGAGCTATCTTTGACACATTTTGTGTCTTTGTTATTATCTCCATATCGATGGAACCCGCAATAGACAAATTCTTTGAATAAAACATTTATGGAGAAAATATACAGTGAATGTGCAACTTAAGATTATCAAAGTAGACAGATGTATATTTTCTCCATTTCAAACTGTGTTTTTTAAAAGGAGCTCTTCTGCAGATAAATGCATCTTTATGTGGGAAATACTTAATTTGTAACAATGTTTAACTCTTCATTTGCATCATATGATTTCACTGCAGTCTGTCTTGCTTATTCTGTCAAGCAAAATTCTTTATTTTTTAGATCCTAACTCTACATTTATTGATTCCTACAAGTGTAGCATGTTTGCTAGAAGTTATTTCATTATGTTTTCTTTTTTTTACTAGTAGTAAAACATTGAAATATCAATGAGAGTTCAATTATTAACTTAAGTTGAAAACATTGTATTAAAAGTTGAAATTTCTCCTTGTCTCAAAAAGTTTTCAAAAGTCGTCTACTTTAGGTGTCAAAAAGCGTCTGTATGTTAGAATGGGTTGACCCTTTCCCTCATATAGATGCTTTCTGACGCATTTGCAGCAAAGGCTTTTTAAAAACATAGTGACAAAAGAAGAAATTACTCAAAACGAGCAATTTCTCCTTTTGCTACAATGTTTTCCACTTTTAGTCATAGGTTATTCATTTAATTATAGATTTTTTTTTTTTTTTTTTTTACAAAACATGTTCAAAGTCGTCTGCTGCAGAATTGTCGTATGAGGGAAAGGGTTAATGAGTTTCTGCTTCCACATGTTGTTATCATCTTCAACCCTTTCCAACATGCAGGCAAAAGGAGAAATTGCTCGTTTTGAGCAATTTCTTCTTTTGTCGCCATGTTTTCGAAAAGCCATCTATTGCAGGGGCGCCTGAAAGCGTCTATATCAGGGAAAGAGTTAAATAAAATCTTGGGAAAAAGGAGAAATTGTTCATAATTTTGCCATAATGTTTTCATCTCTCATTTAATAGATTTTATTCTTTGCATAAAGAAAAGGGTGAAGCACCAATATGTTAACCTTTTCAAACCCGTAGAAGTCTCTGCAACAGACAACTTTTGAAAAACATTTGGCCCATTTCATCATTGGCCTAAATGATTTCAACTCTTTTCAATAAGTATGATATCTTTTAAAGACATTTTCCATGTTTATTATCTGGATCGTTTCAATAAGTATGATATCTTTTAAAGACATTTTCCATGTTTATTATATGGATCGTTTCAATAAGTATGATATCTTTTAAAGACATTTTCCATGTTTATTATCTGGATCGTTTCCTGCAGATATGCTGTATGTGAGAAAGGGTTAAGAAATAAAAAACTCGCGGACTCTGAACAAGTTTGATAAAATAAAATGTAGTAAGTACTTAGAAACTTATATTTCACGAAGAAAGACAACTCATTTGATTTCACCACATTAACCTTTTCCCTCATACGACAATTCTGCAGCAGATGACTTTGAACACATTTCGTCAAAAAAATGTAAGTCTCTATAATTGAATGTCTGCCGATAACCTATGATTTAAAGTGGAAAACATTGTGGCAAAAGGAGAAATTGCTTGTTTTGAGCAATTTCTTCTTTTGTCACTATGTTTTCAAAAAGCCGTCTGCTGCAGAGGTGTCAGAAAGTGTCTATTATGAGGGAAAGGGTTAACACTTTCCCTTATACAACACATCTGTATCATACAACTTTGAAAGTAACTATAAGCAAGAATATTGAAAATCTCTGATTTGATCATTATATATAATTGAAAAAAGCTTGGAACTCTGTGGCAAAGAGAAATTGTTTGTTCATCACAAGCAATTTCATCATTTGTCACAATGTTTTCAAAAGTTCTCTCTTGCTGCAGATTGGTAGAAATGCGTCTTTATATTGGAAACAGCTAACCCTTTCCCTCATATGACAATTCTGCAGCAGACGACTTTGAACATATTTTGTCAAAAAATAGAAAATCTCTATAATTGAATAGATAACCTACTACTTAAAGTGGAAAACATTGTGGCAAAAGGAGAAATTGCTCATTATAAGCAATTTTTTCTTTTGTTACTATGTTTAAAAAAAAAACCATCTGCTGCAGAGGCGTCAGAAAGTGTTTATATGAGGGGAAGGGTTAAATAGAATGAAACACAACATTTTACCACTTCATTTAATCCGAAAGTATAATAAGCCAGCTTGGTTTTAACCTATTCCAATTTACAACAATTCTGCAGCAGTTGACTTCGAAAACAAATAGGTAACAGTGTGGAAAATCTCTTTAAATAAAGATTTATTTATTGATAGAGCTGAACAGATTGTAGTAAAAGGAGAAATTACTAATTCTGAGGGGAAACAATAAAGCACAATGTTTCTAAAAACTGCTGCAGATGTATCAAAATGTGTCTTTATGTGGGTCAAGGTTAAAACAGTATCCAAATTAGAACCACCTAATATCCATACATGGGTTAAATATTTATTTGATTGATTAATTTCTCGAAACAACTGAATGGCAATTCTTGCATTGCATTTCATGTGATGAACAAATTGAATTCTCTTTGCAATTGAAAATATAGTCAAAACTGAAATGAAACTAATTTAGAAAAAAAATCCCTATCAAGCACTTTCAAGCAAATCTTTATTAAATACATTTTTTCAATGATGAAAATGAAAGGAAAATTGAGAGGGAGAATATATGCTTTTTTTTTTTTATTAAACTGAAACATTTCAACAAGAAACCTTAAGCATTTTAACCCTTTCCCTCATATAGACACTTTCTGACGCCTCTGCAGCAGACAGCTTTTTGAAAACATAGTGACAAAATAAGAAATTGCTCAAGATGAGCAATTTCTTCTTTTGTCACAATATTTTCCACTTTTAGTCATAGGTTATCCATTCAATTATAGAGATTTTCTATTTGTTGACAAAATATGTTCAAAGTCGTCTGCTGCAGAATTGTCGTATCAGGGAAAGGGTTAAACACAACAAAATGATAACATATAAAGTAATTACAATTACCCCAAAATCAAACCATCACCTCGTTAGGGATGGCTTAAAAAAGAACATAATTATTAAAGGAATACGCTCGGCTGAAATTTAAACTATATGACTAAATAGCACTACAGTAATGTATCATTTTAATGTAATTACCTTTTTTTTACATGCTTGCACTACCAAGATATATGGTTTTAAAGTTTATGTTTTCACGTCGGTATCGATCGCCTATGGACCCCGCCATCTTTGCTTATAATCAACTTCCTGTGACGTCAGTTACCCACTTCCGATTAACACCGTATGGATTACTAAATGTTCAGATCGCTATCTTATCTTAGGTATAGATCAAAATTGGCCGAATGCGTAAAAGGCCAGTCCAAATACAACAAATATGCAGCAGATGACTTTAAACATCTGAAGGTAATACTATGGAAAATCTCTGTAAATGAGTGTATAATTATCATTGAATGCAGTTGAAAACATTGTGGCAAAAGGAGAAATTGCTTGGGAGGAACAATTTCTTCTTTTGCTGCATTGTTTTGAATAGTTGTCTGTAACAATAAGTGTCAAATTTCAGCTGCAAGTGGGAGAGGTTTAATTAACCCTTTCCCTCATATGGCAATTCTGCAGCAGAAGACTTTGAACATATTTTGTCAACAAATAGAAAATCTCTATAATTGAATGGATAACCTATGATTAAAGGTGGAAAACATTTTGGCAAAAGGAGAAATTGCTCGTTTTGAGCAATTTCTTCTTTTGTCACTATGTTTTTAAAAAGCTGTATGCTGCAGAGGCGTCAGAAAGCGTCTATATGAGGGAAAGGGTTAAGAGGAAATGAGAACATATTTAACAGGGAACATAAGAGGTCTCATCTCTACCTTTCCCTATAGTCTACTATATGTGGTCATATCTACAGGTCTAGAGTGTCTTTCTCTGGCCTCCCTATTGGCCTCCTCATGTACTTGACCATCCTTACCTGTCCTGAGGGCGGGGCCCGACCCCACAACGTGCAGGTTACATGCAACAGTACTGTTATTGTTGACCTGATGACCAGCATATAGTCCAGTCTGATATTATTGTAAGAGAACGGAAATTTGAACTGACAACAATGAGATTCACCCCGCTTTCCTGCATACAATTAATCTGCAGGAATCTTTCAATAAAAGTTTAATCATTGGATAGAGTTGAAAACATTGTGGAAAAAGAAGAAGTTGCTCATTACGAGCAATTTCTCCTTTTGTCTAAATGTTTACAAAAGTTTTCTGCTATAGATGAGTCAAAAGACGTCAACATGTGCATGTTAATTGTGCAGGTATATTTATTTAATTTATTGGGGTTTTACGCCACTTTCAACATTATTTCAGTTATATCACGGCGACAGTTCACTTATTCATGATCCCTGGGTAAACAAACCAGTACTAGGCTAGAAAATACGCCTTGCCCAAGGGCACTCCACCATGACCGTAGTGCCGCGACTGGGGATCGAACCCGGGACACCCGGTTTCGAAATCCCCGACGCTTACCACTCGACCACAGCGGATTCATTTGTGCAGGTATAAAATAGAAATATCTATCTTCTTAATAATGTTGGCCCCAATACAATGCTGTTATATGTTTACAATGTAAGCTGTATTTGATTAATTCGCATCAAGTTAGAAAGAAAAAGATTATGTTAAGTTGGCAACAAAAAATCGCTGTTTAGCAGAATGATCGAATTGCATGTAAGACAGATGGACATTGTCAATCCAATTGCCATATTTATGATACGTAAAAGTAAAAAATCAGTATGAAATATATCTTGCATGATACAATTCCGTTAAAAACATTAAATCAGTATGAAATATTAGTAGCATGATACATCAGTCAAAAATATCAAATCAGTATGAAATATTAGTTTACACATGTCATATCAGAACAAGAATTAAAGCAAGAGTTCTATTTTCCTTTTTAAATGCACGTGAGCTAGTTGTAGGCAAATATCGGGGTCTTGTTGAAAATGAGAAATATTTTGTGCAATGATCTGGGTCGATACATTACGCAGAGGCCATAATGATGGGTTTTTCGCGGGACGGCACACATATGCTTTTCCAAATGGCAATCCCCATTAATGCTGCAAACAAGAATATAACAAACTAGAAATATCACTGAAGGTGATGAATACCCCCAGCGGGTGCCTGACAATATACATATGTATGAGAATTTCAAGGGGCCATAACTCATTTAAAAATAATTCCAGTGCAACACGCCGACAATATGCACAACTTGGCTTGGTATCAATCAATCTTGTGAAGTTATATTGAATTCTGACCAAGAGTTGCTGAGAAATAGTGTTCACAAGAAATGTCCACAGACCAACGGACCGACAAACAAACCGACCGACCGTCAAGCGTGACTCCTATATAGCCCCCATATACATGTACTATGTATCTGGGGGTGTAATGACACTCAGGCTCATACTCTGATTCTAACTAATTGACTCTTTCTGTCTGATGTGATGTTGTCAAACAAACTCGTTGAAAAGCCTGTTGCTTTTTTTTTGGTTTTTAGCTTTACTGGCCAAAGGCCAGAAGAGCTTATGCCGTGGTGTGGTGTCCGTCGTCCGTGCGTCCGTGCGTCCGTCCGTAAACAATTGCTTGTGAACGCGATACAGTCTTCAGTTTTGATTGTATCTCAATCAAACTTATACAGTAGTTAGATATCTATGAGAGCTCGGTTCCTTTTGAAAACCAGCCAGATCCGCCCATGCAAGACTGGATTATGGGCCTTGGAATTGTCAGAATTGCTATAATAGAGCTTGTGAACGCGATAAAGTCGAGGCTCCATTTACTATCTGATCTTCACCAAACTAAAATCCTGCCAAGAAGTAATGAGTTGAGAAAAAAATGCGCTGAGAGGTCCATAATTAAGATTTGGTCTTTGCAATGAGTGTACAAATGGAAAAATGTATTGTTGATGTATTGTCTACACCATCATTGTAATGTTGTTTATCATAAATAAATTATTCCTTTTTCTTAAATAAACTTTTAATCAAAATGTGTGTCTCAGTGTGTGTCTCAGTGTTGTCTTCTTCAGCAGTTTGACAGAAACAAACCCTAAATCTGAAATTGTGTCAATGTGATATTTGTCAACTCTGTCCCATAAGTTTTTCCTGTGATTTGAACTCTCATAAACAAAAGCACGGAAAGGGACAACTATACTTTCCCGACTTTGATTAAATATATTTTCAATTAAAATGTAAAACATCTTTTTCTTGTTTTTTTCTTGTTTTGTCATTATTATTTAAGACGATTATACTAGAATAGCCAACTGACTATCATTTGAAAAAGTGTTTCTTATTTAAACCTTTCCCACTTGCATACGTATTTGTAACCGACGACTTTTGAAAACACCGATGCAGAAGAAGAAATTGCTCATAACAAGCAATTTCTCCTTTGCAACAATGTTTCAACTTTATTCAATGATTACACTTCCAACAAAGGTGATTTCCTGTATCTTTGCTCAGATTTTTTCTTAAATGCGTCTGCTGCAGAGTTTTTATATTGTGGGGTGGGTTGTGATTTGTTAAAGAGCAAGCAGGATTAGGAATTGAGTGTTGCACTTATCCTAATGAGATACTCGCCTGCCTGTGCATGTTTTAGCTTAACTTAACTTTTTAATGTTCTTTCCATCACCAACTCAGTCAACTGTTAGTAATCAACTCTATGAACTGTGGAAGACAGTGGTGCAGAGGTAGAGCGTCGGCCTCTCGTATCAAAGGTCCCTGGTTCGAGTCCCGTGATGAGCGGGTCCTGACTTTGGGATTTTTCCACACAAACGGCGCGAGTACTGGTTAAGTCCCCAGGAAGCAGACATCGAGAGTGATTAATCTAAGCCAAAGGCTTGTTTCGCAATCGATGTAAAATAAATAAGTTTAAACCAAACTAACTCTATGAACGAAATAATTGCGTCAAAATCTTGAATCGCGTTAAAATCATAACGAACAAACTGTCAACATCAAATATTGAACTGTGTAATACAATTTTAGACTAAAAGGATGAATCAGTTATGTTGTAACAACCAATATCCGCGGGTCATTTGCCTGATTTTGGCCGAAAGAAATGATCGATTTCTTGCAAGATTTATTCGTTCCTTATTCGTTCTGCCTATTATAATCAAAGTATTCCAAACGCTTTATAACAAGTGTTTAGAACTCGCAATCCACCCTCTATTACATAGGCGCTCTGTAAGTGTAAAGAACGGCTCTCTGCAAAGGAGATTGCTCGCAATCGTCGTAATTTAAAACGCTCAAATGATTTGATGAAATCGCTTTCTTAGAAGTCGGGAATTTAGACGCTGACCTTGTCGAAAGCACCTATCCAAAATTCAAAAGTCATCGTTAATCGTTGACTTATTGTCGATTGTACTCATGTTTTTGCGGAAACCTGCTTATGGTATATATATGTGAAAGGACTATTACCTATTGAAAAAGAATGCTTAACTTAAACGACTTTGATGAGCTTCGTTACTAGAAACGAGCACATGTTCTATACGCAACTTTGTCGAAGGAATAAATGGACTGAGAGAAAGACAGAGATAAGGCTAAGCAGTGCATACTATCATTATGAATAAGGACATGAACGAATATGTATGGACTAGCGCCTAGAATTTCGTACTAGCTTGATCCTTTATTCCACCCGCTTATGCTAGCGGGCGAGTGGATATTTACATCTCTGTCGAGAGTGAAGAAAGGGTTACAATTTACAAAGGGTAATTGCACGGTGAAGTGCTATATTGGCGCAGTGATATCTAAATAATTGTGTACACTTAAATATGATATTTACACATTAAGAGACTTTGTAATTTTATTTGAATACCTAGAATAAGTGAATTTATTTTCCTTATTTTACTTTTGCTTATGTTTGCATTTGTAATTCAGTCTGATTTGTTTGCTCTATTTTTGTATTTGTTCTGGGGCATTTACATCACGTGACTTCAAAATTCAACATGTAACAATGGTCTCGTTTGCGCATGCGCGCAACTCTACCAAAAATGATTTAATGCTTTATGGCGAGGTGATAAGCTTTGGTAAAAAAATACTAATTTTAGTTACAACCGTTTCACACCAAGCCCTCGATATATTCTTGAATAATGTCAAAACGGAGAGTCATTACTACCTCAAATCGCAAGACGCGACTCTTGCCAAAGGTCAGAGGTTAAACATTAACTGACTATTACCAGTAAGAGTGTGGGCGAGCTGGTTGATTTTGAGTTTTTAAACGGAATAATACCAGTTTAGTTGTTGGAGGGCTGGTTGACTTTGAGTGTTTAAACTGAATATTTGCATTTTAGTTGTAGGCGAGCTGGTTGATTTTGAGTATGTTAACGGAATATTACCAACTTAGTTGTAGGAGAACTGGTTGATTTTGAGTATTATAATTGAATATTATCAGTTTAGTTGTAGGATAACTGGTTGATTTTAAGTATTATAATTGAATATTATCAGTTTAGTTGTAGGAAAGCTGGTTGATTTTGAGTATTATAATTGAATATTATCAGTTTAGTTGTAGGAGAACTGGTTGATTTTGAGTATGTTAACGGAATATTACCAACTTAGTTGTAGGAGAACTGGTTGATTTTTAGGATTATAATTGAATATTATCAGTTTAGTTGTAGGAGAACTGGTTGATTTTGAGTATTATAATTGAATATTATCAGTTTAGTTGTAGGAAAACTGGTTGATTTTGAGTATTATAATTGAATATTATCAGTTTAGTCGTAGAAGAACTGGTTGATTTTGAGTTTTATGATTGAATATTACCAGTTTAGTTGTAGGCGAGCAGGTTGATTTTGAGTATTATAATTAAATATTATCAGTTTAGTTGTGGGCGAGCTGGTGGAGTTATAGTGTTTAAACTGAATATTACCATTTTAGTTGTGGGAGAAGTGGTTGAATTTGAGTATGTTAACGGAATAATATGAGAGAGATGGTTGATTTTGAGCATTTTAAGGATGTACTAAATTGAAAGTGGATTTTTTTTTATATTTTTTACATCGTTTTTTGAAAGTTGGATGTATGGATAATAAAAAAACACACAAACATGGTATGTTGCTGTGCTTTATGTTATGCTAGATTTATTTATGAAAGCCTTATAAAAAAACCCACATATTGATGATATGCTAATTGTTTGTCTTCTTGTGGTTTAAATCTCATGTCTGAAGTTATTTTATCCATATATTTTGACGTTCACGTGATATGTTGTAATTAAACCTAAACAATAGACGCTAGTTTGCCCTAATGAGAACCCATGTCTGTCAGGTACAAGAGAAAGTTGATGCAACGCATCAATGTCGCCGGAAATCCATACTGCAGTTATGCATAACACTAACATTATAGTAGTTGAATAAACAGTTATCAACTAAGGGGGAAAATTTGGAACATCAGGGGTGGGGTCAAATGAAAAATGAATCATAACTTGCATTGTTTTGTCAACGAAGTGAATGATAATTGAAGCCTTTCATTGTTTATGATCAATCTCCATTCCTAAGTAGGTTGACCATACACACAACCAACTAATTATTTATCCTAAACAGTAATGGAAATGAGTAATCTTGCCAATCATTAGTCTTAATATGTATACAGTGCTTTCATTAAGGAATAATTATAAGATTTGTGAATTCCACATACACTTTTCAAGATGTTTGTCAGAATATTTGAATTATATTATTTTTCAATAAAACCACAAAACAGACAATTTAGGATTTGCATGCAATAGCACGTCATTTTACCTTTCCTTTATTAAAGTCAACAGTGGACACCTTTGCAGCAATCTACTTTTAAAACAATGAGATAAGGGTTAAATCGAGTTTTGAATAATAATTTTGAAAAATGGCATAATGACTAAACATGTTTTAATTGACAACATAATCAGAAGAGTTAATATCTTTAAATTTGCCGGAATAGGTAGCTATCATACCTTCATGTCGACGTCGGGTGTCTCGTATGCACACTATGACTGGAATATTGCATGGTGTATACCCGACCACTATCTCTTGGTACTAGTATGTGGTCTGGTTCCCGGCACACTATGACTGGAATATTGCATGGTGTATACCCGACCACTATCTCTTGCTACTAGTATGTGGTCTGGTTCCCGGGACACTAAAGTAAATCAGTATTTCTGGCATGAACAAACGATGGTCTACTTGCCTTATATATCGCTATAGCATATGTAGTAAATTAGTAAATATACCATACATTTTCGTATATTGTTCAGCGGTCCAATACAACTTGATGTTTGAAATCAAAACGTGAATACAAAATCAAACTTTTTTTGTAGTTGGAAAGTTTAAACCGGTTTGGTCAACAAATTGAAAAAGGTTCTTTACAACATGTTGTTTGCTACACCATGTCAAAAGGCCGCCGCTATTATTGGTTAATACCTGACCGGATAATGTAATGGTAGGTGCAGGCAACCCCAGACTAAAATTATAGCAGACCATTATCTGCGGGTACTAGTCAATCTCTTTAAAATAAGACCAAACTACTTGGCTGTACGTGTATTGAATCCGAGAACACCTCATAAAAGGTCGTCTCCAATTGACCCTATACACTAATAATATATATGATATTCATGTTAAGGTCCTCTTTTTTTTTTGTCTTACGAAGAACGGTTTTGTAGGCGATAATTTGATTGGCTTACGCAAATGTTTACCTGAGAAAAACTGTACGAGGCAGACATCGGATCTATATATACGAGCCTGCGAAGTTAAGGTCTGGTTTAAATAGGATAAGGTACTAGTATTCACATGGAGGCCACCTGTCTACACAACTATAGAAGGTAACGAATCTGATTGGTCACACTCAGATTCATTCTGGAAATTGACCAATCAGAAGTCCTGCCACGTGTCCCACACCACATGGCGTTCTTACTCATACAGCAAAACTAAAGCAGACGACGTTGAAAACATTAAAGCAAAAATATGGAAAATCTCTGTAAGAAAAGTGTATTAAACCATTAATATAGTTGAAAGCACTATGGGCACTATGGTTGAAAGCGGTATTATGGGCATATTAAGAGATGAGCAAATTTTCCTTTAGCTTTAAACTTATTTATTTTACATCGATAGCTAAAAAAGCTTTCAGCTTATATTAACCACGCTCGATGTCTGTTTCCTGGATATCTATATAGCAGTACTCGCGCCGTCTATGTGGAAACAATCTCGAAGGCAGAACTCGCATACGAGCCGACACGCGAGAAAACCAACAGTATGATCTCTGCGTAATGTATCGACCCAGATCAGCCTGCGCGAACTGCGCAGGCTAATCCGGGCCGACACATTCCGTCTTAGGGGATAGATGTACAGAGTAATGATTCCTGAAACAGAAAATCCACAGGAAGCGAAAAGTGTCTGTCCGGGTAAGCATGCGCGGACTGCGCAAATCGATCTGGTTAGATACTTTACGCAGAGTCAATATTGTTGGTTTTCTCGCAGGACGGGTCATATATCGGGATTCAAACCCGGGACCTGCGATACGAGCGGCCGACGCTTAACCACTACATCGATTTCTCCTTTACCCTTAATGTTTTAAAATGACGTCTGCTACAGATTCTTTAGAAATTGGTATGCACTTGGGAAAAATAAACAGTAAGAATACAAACAAACGTTGTTTATTTACCATTCAGATCGGGGGTCTTAATTAACGACACTTTTTTTATTATTAAAATAATGATGACATTGTATAAACCATACTTGATCGTTCTAAGAACGAACTCGTCCTGCTGTATTCGTAGAGCTATCGTTGAACATTCGTAATTTGAATTTGTATTGGATCGTGTTATCCATGCCTCGCTCCAGGAACGAAGATCTTCTTCCCTGCCAGGCTGGTCGTTCCTATTCGTGTTTGTTTCGATTGATTAGTTGATTGGATTTGAGCAGTATGGTGGCCAGTACACACAACCACGTGTCTTCATTCGAACTCACGACCCCTGGGTCCATGGCCCTCGTCGATACAGACCGAGTTATCGTGGCTCGACTATGTTGGATTAGAGGGAGCTCGTACTGCTTCTAGTGGACACTCTTAGTACATTCTAACAACTTCTGACAAGAGTATTAAGGTAATGTTCCGTTGATATTAATTGGTACGCATGCTGCCAATCCAGGGGCTGTGAGTTCGAATCCAAACTCGGCCAACATTCTTTCCGACGTTTGACAACAACAAAAACCACTGTGAAAAGCGTCATTCGTTTTTCACCAATGGGCTAACAGTCTATGTGGAAAAGCAGCCAGTTGCTTGGAAAGTATGTTGTGTGGATTACTGGTGAGAGAAAACCAGGAAACACAGGAGTACTGAGGATAACTGGCCGCCGTGATATGACTGAACAAATGGTTGAACACGGCGTAAAGCCCCAATTAATAAATCAATGGTATGGACATGTACAACTCAATGGCAATCAATCATCACTTGCACGCCGAATTAGAGCAGGAAGGACAACTGTGATGTTGTTTGCAGTGACCATCGCCTACTTCATCAGTTTTCTCCCCTTCATTATCATTGTCATATTGCGTATCGCCAGATCGGGACTCTACGAGAGCTTGAACGATGTCGAAAAAAGCATTTTGAACTTTTTCTTGAGAGCTTATGTCATGAACTGCGCGGTAAACCCAATTCTTTACGGATTTTTGAACAAGGGCTTTCGGGCTAAAATGGTCGAGTTCATTGACGATTTTTGTTGTTGTTTTTCAGTAACTATGAAGGTTCAAGAACAATAACGAGAACCTTTGCTTCCCTCATAGAACTACAAAACATGTATTCTGAGTGTCAATGAAGCTGAACAGTCGATATGTTTAACGATAAAGCAAGTCAACGTGTTTCCGTAATCTCAATCAAGAGCGCCGAGAAACTAAGTTACAGTTGACACGCCAAACAGTGGAGACGACATACAGTGGAGACGACATACAGTGGACACGCCATACAGTTGACACGACATACAGTTGACACGCCATACAGTGGAGACGAAATGCATTGGACACGCCATACAGTGGAGACGACATACAGTTGACACGCCATACATCGGAGACGACATATATTGGACACGACATACAGTGGACACGACATACATTGGACACGCCATACATTGGACACGCCATACGGTGGACACGACATGCATTGGACACGCCACACAGTGGAGACGACATACAGTTGACACGCCATACAGTGGAGACGACATATGTTGGAGACGACATACAGTGGACACGACATACATTGGACACGCCATACATTGGACACGCCATACAGTGGACACGACATACATTGGACACACCATACAGTGGACACGCCATACAGTGGACACGACTTAATTGGACACGCCATAGCTCAAACAAGTGATGATTCGAACTCGAACCAATTCCTGGAACGGATGTGTTTTTTAAAACCCGCCTTGCAGCAGTTCTGATTGCAACCATACCTGCTGCGGCTGCGGTATTGTCAATGGTTACTTTCCATCATACTCACTTGAATATAAGTATACGTTAATTGCGAAGCTGATAGTTATTATCATTTTATTGGTTTGTTATTATTTAAGTATTAGTATTATGATGATTATTTTGATGATGATTGTAACTATTGTTGTTGCTGTTGTTGTTGTTTTTGTTGTTGTAAGTATTATTAATATCACTATTATTATTATAATCATTATTAGTATCATTATTTAAGTATTATAGTCATTATTATTATTTGTTTTAATATTATTATCATCAATATCATCATCATCATCATCATCATCATCATCATTATCATCATCATCATTATTATTATTATCATTATCAAGATCATCATTATCATTATTATTATCATTATCATTATTATAATAATCATTGTTCTTATCATTATTTGTTAGTGGCATCAATATTATCACCCATCATCTTTATTATCATTATGTGTATAGTAAGTGTTTGGGGACTGATTGTGAACAAATGGTACTTATAAGTCAAGCCGTTTTAGTATTAAGCGTCCGCAACGGACATTGGAGTAGTTCGATCCTTGGTCGAGTCCTAACCAAGTTGTTATACGGTAGTAATGGCTTCCCTCCTTAGCGCTCAGGGTTGAGGGAATATCATTACGACTGACGCATCGGTGTCAAAATAAACTATACCGGTACTATTTGTACCAAGAAAACGACGTGGTATAACTGAAATACTGTTGACAGCGAAGTAAAACACAATTTAAACAGAGAAGAAAGTACATTGCCTTGTATTTGTTTAATATATCCCTCAGCATCTGTTTACACATGAGTAGAGCTCGA
This sequence comes from Serripes groenlandicus, assembly GCA_031761405.1. Lineage (NCBI taxonomy): Eukaryota > Metazoa > Mollusca > Bivalvia > Cardiida > Cardiidae > Serripes > Serripes groenlandicus. The sequence continues at coordinate 55,093,798 of JASEVX010000013.1, read as the reverse complement.
GGTACGTGGAAACAACCTGTTAAAATAACATATCAAAATCAAAGCACTGAAGGTACTTGTGGGACGGATGTGTTGGTATTCGAAAATTAAGGTCGGGCAAGCGGTTGCGTGTGTATGTACACAAGAGGTCACTGGAACAAATCAAATGAAAACTTTGTTTCCGGTCTGGAGTCACATTTAATACCCAATCGTCATGAAAGTTGGTCAGAGTGTTTGTGTGGATCGCATGAGATTAAAAACAAGGCCAACAGATTTGTCCCAAGGAAAATCTTATTGATACTATAGAAGTCACATGTTATATCAAATAATCATGTAAATTAGTCTTAGTAATTCTTTGTCTTCTCAAAATCAAACAGAATGCTTGTATTTACAGTTGAATTTGAGTTACCTTTAATCATAAGTATGTCCTAAATGAGCTATATAGGGCCATATAGCCTTTCTTGTTTATGCCAAAGTTCAGAAAATGCCAAAGTTCACTACTCCATTACTAGACATATGCTTGGATCGAGTTTGATCATATCATGAAATAAATTCAAAATAATACCATAGGATGTTCCTTAGGTTGTCTTCTCTCAATGGTGTTCAATGATTTCAACTCCGTGTATAATTCTGGTTGTTGCGGCATTCAACATCGGGAAATTGCCACAAATTTAAAAATCTTCTGAATGTTTTTGACATAGTCAATTCAAAAACCGATGGGCATACTAAAATTAAACTGCTTTATCAAAGTGACTAACCTCATTGGAAAAGGAAGGCATTCCTATTTGACAAACACCTCTTGTGTATAACACATGCAACCGTCTGTCTGACCTTAATTTACGAATACCAACACAATCGTCCCACCAGCGCTTTCAGTGCTTTGACCCACTAGTACTTTCAGTGCTTTGATCACATCATCTGTTTGGCGTAAAAATTACTCCGCTTAGAACTATTTGCTTCTGCGGAGCTGCCTGTATTAGGAACGTAGTAAAACCGAAAATCCGTTTATTAATTGTGTTGACTCTGGAACGGATTACTGTCGACAACCGTCCACATAATACTTCTCCATACGTGGTTTTCATTTGCCGATTTGGTTCTAATGTTAGGAATTGACGGAGTGCAGCTTAAATGTAATTTTGAAATGTATGAAACAGTTTACTGTAACGAATAAATAAACTAGTATGTAAGAAAGCTGTCACGTGTGTGTTAAACACCATCACCTACGCGAATATCTGTCCTGAACATAATATGAACAGACACACATTCGAGGATGGGGGAGAAGAAAGAAGACGAAGATGATTAAGCAAGAGAAGAAGAAGAAGAAGAAGAAGAAGAAGAAGAAGAAGAAGAAGAAGAAGAAGAAGAAGAAGAAGAAGAAGAAGAAGAAGAAGAAGAAGAAGAAGAAGAAGAAGAAGAAGAAGAAGAAGAAGAAGAAGAAGAAGAAGACTGAAGATGATTATGATGGTAATGATGATAATGATAATTGTGGTTATGACGATAATGACGACGAGGAAAAGAATGTTGATGAGGAAGAAGATGAACAAGAAATGCTAAAAGGAGACTAACAGAGTTGAACAAACCTTTCCATGGCCCTCCTTTGAAATTCAAACTAACTGTTCCGTCTCTGTTCAGAAAGCCAAACCATTCGCCATGATCTTTATCAACACGAAACACGTGCAAATAAATAAAGGATGCAGTAAATACATGTAGCAATTAACCGTGACTACGTTACCTGTGTCCGGCATGCAGTACATACATGTAGCAACTAACCGTTACTTTACCTGTGTCCATCATGCAGTAAATACATGTAGGAATTAACCGTTACTTTACCTGTGTCCATCATGCAGTAAATACATGTAGCAACTAACCGTTACTTTACCTGTGTCCATCATGCAGTAAATACATGTAGGAATTAACCGTTACTTGACCTGTGTCCATCATGCAGTAAATACATGTAGGAATTAACCGTTACTTTACCTGTATCCATCATGCAGTAAATACATGTAGGAATTAACCGTTACTTTACCTGTGTCCATCATGCAGTAAATACATGTAGGAATTAACCGTTACTTTACCTTTGTCCATCATGCAGTAAATACATGTAGGAATTAACCGTTACTTTACCTTTGTCCGTCAAGAAGTAAATACATGTAGCAATTAACCGTTATTTTATCTGTGTCCGTCATGTAGTAAATACATGTAGCAATTAACCGTTAATTTACGTGTGTCCGTCAAGCAGTAAATACATGTAGCAATTAACCGATACTTTATCTGTGTCCGTTATGCAGTAAATACATGTAGCAATTAACCATTACTTTATCTGTGTCCGTCATGTAGTAAATACACGTATCAATTAACCGTTACTTTATCTGATTCCGTCAATCAGTAAATACATCTAGCAATTAACCGATACTTTATCTGATTCCGTCAATCAGTAAATACATGTAGCAACTAACCGTTAATTTATCTGTGTCCGTCAATCAGTAAATACATGTAGCAATTAACTGTTACTTTACCTGTGTCCGTCATGCAGTAAATACATGTAGCAATTTACCGTTTCTTTACCTGTGTCTGTCATACAGTAAATACATGTAGCAATTAACCGTTACTTTACCTGTGTCCGTCATACAGTAAATACATGTAGCAATTAACTGTTACTTTACCTGTGTCTGTCATGCAGTAAATACATGTAGCAATTAATCGTTACTTTACCTGTGTCCGTCAAGCAGTAAATACATGTAGCAATTAACCGTTACTTTACCTGTGTCCGTCATACAGTAACTACACGTAGCAATTAACCGATACTTTACCTGATTCCGTCAAGAAGTAAATACATGTAGCAACTTACCGTTAATTTATCTGTGTCCGTCAATCAGTAAATACATGTAGGAATTAACAGTTACTTTACCTGTGTCCGTCATGCAGTAAATAGATGTAGAAATTAACCGTTACTTTATCTGTGTCCGTTAAGCAGTAAATACATGTAGCAACTAACCGTAAATTTATTTGTGTCCGTCATGCAGTAAATACAAGTAGCAATAAGCCGTTACTTTACCTCTGTCCGTCATGCAGTAAATACATGTAGCAATTAACCGTTATTCTATCTGTGTCCGTCAATCAGTAAATACATGTAGCAATTAACCGTTATTCTATCTGTGTCCATCATGCAGTAAATACATGTAGCAACTAACCGTTACTTTACCTGTGTCCATCATGCAGTAAATACATGTAGGAATTAACCGTTACTTGACCTGTGTCCATCATGCAGTAAATACATGTAGGAATTAACCGTTACTTTACCTGTATCCATCATGCAGTAAATACATGTAGGAATTAACCGTTACTTTACCTGTGTCCATCATGCAGTAAATACATGTAGGAATTAACCGTTACTTTACCTTTGTCCGTCAAGAAGTAAATACATGTAGCAATTAACCGTTATTTTATCTGTGTTCGTCATGCAGTAAATACATGTAGCAATTAACCGTCAATTTACGTGTGTCCGTCAAGCAGTAAATACATGTAGCAATTAACCGATACTTTATCTGTGTCCGTTATGCAGTAAATACATGTAGCAATTAACCATTACTTTATCTGTGTCCGTCATGTAGTAAATACACGTAGCAATTAACCGTTACTTTATCTGATTCCGTCAATCAGTAAATACATGTAGCAACTAACCGTTACTTTATCTGTGTCCGTCAAGCAGTAAATACATGTAGCAATTAACCGTTGCTTTATCTGTGTCCGTCATGCAGTAAATACATGTAGCAATTAACCGTTACTTTATATGTGTCCGTCATGCAGTAAATACATCTAGCAATTAACCGATACTTTATCTGATTCCGTCAATAAGTAAATACATGTAGCAACTAACCGTTAATTTATCTGTGTCCGTCAATTAGTAAATACATGTAGCAATTAACTGTTACTTTACCTGTGTCCGTCATGCAGTAAATACATGTAGCAATTGACCGTTTATTTACCTGTGTCTCTCATACAGTAAATACATGTAGCAATTAACCGTTACTTTACCTGTGTCCGTCATACAGTAAATACATGTAGCAATTAACTGTTACTTTACCTGTGTCTGTCATGCAGTAAATACATGTAGCAATTAATCGTTACTTTACCTGTGTCCGTCAAGCAGTAAATACATGTAGCAATTAACCGTTACTTTACCTGTGTCCGTCATACATTAACTACATGTAGCAATTAACCGATACTTTACCTGATTCCGTCAAGAAGTAAATACATGTAGCAACTTACCGTTAATTTATCTGTGTCCGTCAATCAGTAAATACATGTAGGAATTAACAGTTACTTTACCTGTGTCCGTCATGCAGTAAATACATGTAGAAATTAACCGTTACTTTATCTGTGTCCGTTAAGCAGTAAATACATGTAGCAACTAACCGTAAATTTATTTGTGTCCGTCATGCAGTAAATACAAGTAGCAATAAGCCGTTACTTTTCCTCTGTCCGTCATGCAGTAAATACATGTAGCAATTAACCGTTATTCTATCTGTGTCCGTCAATCAGTAAATACATGTAGCAATTAACCGTTATTCTATCTGTGTCCGTCAATCAGTAAATACATGTAGCAATTAACCGTTACTTTACCTGTGTCCGTCATGCAGTAAATACATGTAGCAATTAACCGTTACTTTACATGTGTCCGTCATGCAGTAAATACATGTAGCAATTAACCGTTACTTTACCTGTGTCCGTCATGCAGTAAATACATGTAGCAATTAACCGTTACTTTACCTGTGTCCGTCATGCAGTAAATACATGTAGCAATTAACCGTTACTTTACCTGTGTCCGTCATGCAGTAAATACATGTAGCAATTAACCGTTATTCTATCTGTGTCCGTCAATCAGTAAATACATGTAGCAATTAACCGTTATTCTATCTGTGTCCGTCAATCAGTAAATACATGTAGCAATTAACCGTTACTTTACCTGTGTCCGTCATGCAGTAAATACATGTAGCAATTAACCGTTACTTTACATGTGTCCGTCATGCAGTAAATACATGTAGCAATTAACCGTTACTTTACCTGTGTCCGTCATGCAGTAAATACATGTAGCAATTAACCGTTACTTTACCTGTGTCCGTCATGCAGTAAATACATGTAGCAATTAACCGTTACTTTACCTGTGTCCGTCATGCAGTAAATACATGTAACAATTAACCGTTACTTTACCTGTGTCCGTCATGCAGTAAATACATGTACCAATTAACCATTAGTTTATCTGTGTCCGTCATGCAGTAAATACATGTAGCAATTAACCGTTACTTTACCTGTGTCCGTCATACAGTAAATACATGTAGCAATTAATTGTTACTTTACCTGTGTCCGTCATGCAGTAAATACATGTAGCAATTAACCGTTACTTTATCTTTTTCCGTCATGTAGTAAATACACGTAGCAATTAAACGTTACTTTACTTGTGCGGTATTGTGACGTCTTCACACGCCAATCATATATCACTTCAAGTGTAAAATGTGTTATTTAATTCTCTATTGAAAACATTTTTTTTTCGTGTGAAATGATTTTTCCTGTCTTAATAGTTACAAGAGAAAGTTGATGCAACGCATCAATGTCGACGGAAATCCATACTGCAGTTATGCATAACACTTACAGTGTAGTAGTTGAAAGAACCAGTTATCAACTAAAGGGCATATTGGAACATCAGGGATGGTGTCAAGTGAAAATATATCATAACTTGCATTTTTTTTGTCAACGAAGTGAATGTCCTTCATTGAAATATAATTGAAGCATTTCATTGTTTATGACCAAACTCCATTCAAAGGTAGATTGACTATACACACAGCCAACTAATTATTGATCATAATTTTTATATTAAAACCAGTTTGATCTCAGTTTGTTCTTTTCTTCATTAGTTTCGGACTAAATAAACATTTTAAATCAACTAAAATCAACTAGTTGTAAGTAAGTATTAAGAACGGCTCTCTGCAAAGGAGATTTATCTACGCAGTTGGTATTCGGTAGTCACTTGATCAACATATTTAGCTTAGAAACAGTTCCTATTTGAGATATTCCTGGATAAGCATTATTAAATGAATTCTACATAAATCAAGACATCTCTTTGAACATGAAAATATAACATTCAGTACGTTAAAATTGCTACTAAAAGGAGAATTCGACGTGATTCTTATCTCGATATTGACACATTACAGTCTGCAGCAAGTCTAGCAGGGACTCTTTTGTCTTCGTAAATAAGACAAAAAAACATAAATGCGAGTCAAAAAAAAGAAACTGCAAATACTTAAAACATTGGATTATTTATTTCATTTTAGATGTGTCATAACTAAGTGGTTTTAAACAATCATAATTGTAATATGTTCAAGACATTTAAATTTGTTTTTTTCTAATAATAACTCTCCTCCAATGTCATTTCCGTAAAGCTATTAAACATAGAAGTCGCGGGCTTCTGCCCGGCGATTAATGATATATTGTTGCAATAGCGTCACGCGGCATTATATTTTAAATGTAAGATCATTTCAATACGGTAGGCTTCGTCACTTTGGTGCCCAGGAAAAAAAGCTTACCTTTTCATAACAATAATCAAACACAGTGGCGAATTTCTCCAGCATTGCAGGTTTCTGTGTGATTTTGTAGGCCATTAAACACGCTATAAGCGCTTCATTGTGGGTCCACCATAGCTTCATGTTCCATTCTAACTGTACTGGGCTGCAATTGAGATACAATGAACTCTCGATAACTCGAAGTCAAAAGGGACCCTATACTAAACGTGTTCGAGTTAAACGATATATTCGAATTACCGCATATTTTATTCTAACTGTACTGGGCTACAATCGAGATATAATGAACTCTCAATAACTCGAAGTCAAAAGGGACCCTATACTAAACGTGTTCGAGTTAAACGATATATTCGAATTAACGCATATTTCATTCTAACTGTACTGGGCTACAATCGAGATATAATGCACTCTCGATAACTCGAGGTCAAAAGGGACCCTATACTAAACGTGTTCGAGTTAAAACGATATATTCGAATTACCGCATATTTCATTCTAACTGTACTGGGCTACAATCGAGATATAATGCACTCTCGATAACTCGAAGTCAAAAGGGACCGTATACTAAACGTGTTCGAGTTAAAACGATATATTCGAATTACCGCATATTTCATTCTAACTGTACTGGGCTACAATCGAGATATAATGCACTCTCGATAACTCGAAGTCAAAAGGGACCCTATACTAAACGTGTTCGAGTTAAAACGATATATTCGAATTACCGCATATTTCATTCTAACTGTACTGGGCTACAATCGAGATATAATGCACTCTCGATAACTCGAAGTCAAAAGGGACCCTATACTAAACGTGTTCGAGTTAAAACGATATATTCGAATTACCGCATATTTTATTCTAATTGTACTGGGCTACAATTGAGATATAATGCACTCTCGATAACTCGAAGTCAAAAGGGACCCTATACTAAACGTGTTCGAGTTAAACGATATATTCGAATTACCGCATATTTCATTCTAACTGTACTGGGCTACAATCGAGATATAATGCACTCTCGATAACTCGAAGTCAAAAGGGACCCTATACTAAACGTGTTCGAGTTAAAACGATATATTCGAATTACCGCATATTTCATTCTAACTGTACTGGGCTACAATCGAGATACAATGTACTCTCGATAACTCGGAGTCAAAAGGGACCCTATACTAAACGTGTTCGAGTTAAACAACGTTTGAAAACATTATGTCTAGATGAGAAATTGTTCAAAACGAGCAATTTCTCCTTTTGCCATAATATTTTCAACCCTTTTCAGTAATTACACCAACAGTTATAAACGATATATTCGAATTACCGCATATTTCATTATAACTGTACTGGGCTACCATCGAGATCCAATGAATTCTCGATAACTCGAAGTCAAAAGGGACCCTATACTAAACGTGTTCGAGTTAAACAGTATATTCGAATTACCGCATATTTCATTCTAACTGTACTGGGCTACAATCGAGATACAATGTACTCTCGATAACTCGAAGTCAAAAGGGACCCTATACTAAACGTGTTCGAGTTAAAACGATATATTCGAATTACCGCATATTTCATTCTAACTGTACTGGGCTACAATCGAGATACAATGTACTCTCGATAACTCGAAGTCAAAAGGGACCCTATACTAAACGTGTTCGAGTAAAAACGATATATTCGAATTACCGCATATTTCATTCTAACTGTACTGGGCTACAATCGAGATATAATGCACTCTCGATAACTCGAAGTCAAAAGGGACCCTATACTAAACGTGTTCGAGTTAAAACGATATATTCGAATTACCGCATATTTCATTCTAACTGTACTGGGCTACAATCGAGATACAATGTACTCTCGATAACTCGAAGTCAAAAGGGACCCTATACTAAACGTGTTCGAGTTAAAACGATATATTCGAATTACCGCATATTTCATTCTAACTGTACTGGGCTACAATCGAGATATAATGCACTCTCGATAACTCGAAGTCAAAAGGGACCGTATACTAAACGTGTTCGAGTTAAAACGATATATTCGAATTACCGCATATTTCATTCTAACTGTACTGGGCTACAATCGAGATATAATGCACTCTCGATAACTCGAAGTCAAAAGGGACCCTATACTAAACGTGTTCGAGTTAAAACGATATATTCGAATTACCGCATATTTCATTCTAACTGTACTGGGCTACAATCGAGATATAATGCACCCTCGATAACTCGAAGTCAAAAGGGACCCTATACTAAACGTGTTCGAGTTAAAACGATATATTCGAATTACCGCATATTTCATTCTAACTGTACTGGGCTACAATCGAGATATAATGCACTCTCGATAACTCGAAGTCAAAAGGGACCCTATACTAAACGTGTTCGAGTTAAAACGATATATTCGAATTACCGCATATTTCATTCTAACTGTACTGGGCTACAATCGAGATACAATGTACTCTCGATAACTCGAAGTCAAAAGGGACCCTATACTAAACGTGTTCGAGTTAAAACGATATATTCGAATTACCGCATATTTCATTCTAACTGTACTGGGCTACAATCGAGATATAATGCACTCTCGATAACTCGAAGTCAAAAGGGACCCTATACTAAACGTGTTCGAGTTAAAACGATATATTCGAATTACCGCATATTTCATTCTAACTGTACTGGGCTACAATCGAGATACAATGTACTCTCGATAACTCGAAGTCAAAAGGGACCCTATACTAAACGTGTTCGAGTTAAAACGATATATTCGAATTACCGCATATTTCATTCTAACTGTACTGGGCTACAATCGAGATATAATGCACTCTCGATAACTCGAAGTCAAAAGGGACCGTATACTAAACGTGTTCGAGTTAAAACGATATATTCGAATTACCGCATATTTCATTCTAACTGTACTGGGCTACAATCGAGATATAATGCACTCTCGATAACTCGAAGTCAAAAGGGACCCTATACTAAATTGTTCGAGTTAAAACGATATATTCGAATTACCGCATATTTCATTCTAACTGTACTGGGCTACAATCGAGATATAATGCACTCTCGATAACTCGAAGTCAAAAGGGACCCTATACTAAACGTGTTCGAGTTAAAACGATATATTCGAATTACCGCATATTTCATTCTAACTGTACTGGGCTACAATCGAGATATAATGCACTCTCGATAACTCGAAGTCAAAAGGGACCCTATACTAAACGTGTTCGAGTTAAAACGATATATTCGAATTACCGCATATTTCATTCGAACTGTACTGGGCTACAATCGAGAAACAATAACGTCTCGATAACTCGAACTCAAATGGGACCCTATACTAAACGTGTTCGAGTTAAAACGATATATTCGAATTACCGCATATTTCATTCGAACTGAACTGGGCTGCAATCGAGATACAATGAACTCTCGATAACTCGAAGTCAAAAGATACCAATGAATCAATTCGAGTTATCGACGTGCTCTAGTGATCCCTTGAGATAAACTTAATTACTTTATATATTTTCAGCTTGATCATTTATTTATTTTTAAATGTTTACCATGCAAAGCAAGCAAGTGATGAACACATATTTAGAAAATATCTATTTATCTATATTTAGAATTGCTTCTAAGCTGGTTATTGACTAAAGAACCGTTTCGAGGAATGTGTTCTAGTTATTAAATAAGTCTACTCTACGGAATATTATACACGCTGGTTCTAAACGAAAGATCCGTTTGAGAAATGTGTTCGAGTTATTAAATGAGTCTACTCTACGGAATATTATCAACGCTGGTTCTAAACAAAAGATGCGTTCAAGGAATGTGTTCGAGTTATTAAATGAGTCTACTATACGGAATATTATCCACGCTTGTTCTAAACGAAAGATCCGTTTCGAGGAATGTGTTCGAGTTATTAAATGAGTCTACTCTACGGAATATTATCCACGCTGGTTCTAAACAAAAGATCCGTTCTAGGAATGTGTTCGAGTTAGTAAATGAGTGTACTCTACGGAATATTATCCACGTTGTTTCTAAACAAAAGATCCGTTCGAAGAATGTGTTCGAGTTATCAAATTAGTCTACTCTACGGAATATTATCCACAACATATGTCTACAATGTTTTAGCCTATGATGAAACCCATCCTCAAAACGTGGCTCTAAAGGGTAATTAAGTGCATCATTATTATTTTTTAAATGTGTTTGTTTGTATTTTTTAACCCTTTTCCATATACAACAAATATGGAGCAGACGACTTTGAAAACATCTAGACGTAATCATCGAATAGAGTTGAAAACATGTTTGGCAGAAGGAGAAATAATTGCTCATCATTATGAGCAATGTTTTCTACGTTTGCCACAATTTTCTGAAAATTTGTCTGCTGCAGATGCGTAAAAACTGAATACGACTTTGAAAACATTATGGCAAAAGGAGAAACTGCCATTTTCATTTTCATTTATGCAGATGTTCTATAAGTTTGTCTATATTTCCTCAAAGACCAAATATATTCGTCATTGTTGGTTGATGCCAGACGTACTAATTTTCTATATATATATACACCAGACTAAACCCATTGTACCTGTGACCGTCCGCATCCAAAAAGTAGAACAGTCCACCATGGGCGGGGTCCCAGCCATAGTCGAATGGGTTGTTTATGAACTTTTCAATCGTTGTGCTTATCAAATCGGCCATATTTCTCTCGGATGCATATTGCAGCAAAAACCAGCCCGCCTCTATTGAATGTCCTATGAATTTATTGTATTATTTGTGTTAGAAATGCTTTTATCTGAAATACTGTTGAAAACGGCGACAAACTACAATAGAATCAAATTAATATTCCATATGTTTACTGGATAATTGAGCAGTACTACCGGATATTGACGACTAACTGCTGTCCTCAACTATAGTTGTCTCGCCTAAACAAAGCCTCGGTTAACTCCTTCCAACGTACAGACGCTTTCTGACGCATGTGCAGCATACAAAGTGTGTAAACATTGTAATAAAAAGAGAAAATACTTATCATGAACAATAACCCCTGTTGTCACAATGTTTTCAAACTCTTTTTAATTATTTTACTTTCATTTATGGAGATTTCCCATTATTTTGCCTATACATTTTCAACGGCATCCACTGCAGATTTGTCGTATGCGGGACAGCGTTAAAATAGAAAACAGTACCATACCTGGTATCATCAGTCTACCGGAAGTTCCCGGTATTTCTTCGCCGCTCAGACTGACGTTTTCTAAAACACGTGTTCCATCCCTCTGTTTTAAACATAACATATCGGTCGTTTAAAGTTATAATCTGAATACTGAATCAAATTAAATCTTTTTCCCACATGTAGACACATTTTGATCATCTGCAGCAGACAACACTCCTGTTTAAAAATATTGTGTTAAAACAAGAAATTGCTCATTGATAATTCAATGTTACTTACACACAGACATAAACAATGAATAGAAATCGATTAACGCTGTTGAGGAAGCAAGGAAACACATGGGTTGTTGAACTGACCTCTGCGACATGACTGAACATTTGTTGAAAACGGCATTAAACCTCAATGAATAAATCGTTATGTCGTTGTACACATCCTGAAACCGTCTGAAGGGGGGCTTCGAACGAAGACTTCAATTTGATAGTAATAGTCATTAGTTTGAAAACATCTGGTTAAAATTATCGAAAATCTCTATAAGTTATAGTATGATTATTGACTAGGCTTGAATACGTTATGGCGTCTGCTGCAGATGTGTCAAATGCTTTCTCAAAAAGTCGTTTATTGCATATGCGTCAAATAATGCTCAAAAAGTCGTCTGCTGCAGATGCGTCAAATACGTGCTCATAAAGTTGTCTGCTGCATATGCGTCAAATAATGCTCAAAAAGTCGTCTGCTGCAGATGCGTCAAATACGTGCTCATAAAGTTGTCTGCCGCATATGCGTCAAATAATGCTCAAAAAGTCGTCTGCTGCAGATGCGTCAAATACGTGCTCATAAAGTTGTCTGCTGCATATACGTCAAATAAAGCTCAAAAAGTCGTCGGCTGCAGATGCGTCAAATACGTGCTCATAAAGTCGTCTGCTGTAGATGCGTCAAATACGTGCTCATAAAGTCGTCTGCTGCAGATGCGTCAAATACGTGCTCATAAAGTCGTCTGCTGCAGATGCGTCAAATAATGCTCATAAAGTCGTCTGCTGCAGATGCGTCAAATAATGCTCATAAAGTTGTCTGCTGCAGATGCGTCAAATACGTGCTCATAAAGTCGTCTACCGCAGATGTTTCAAATACGTGCTCATAAAGTCCTCTACTGCAGATGTGTCAAATATGTGCTCACAAAGTCGTGCAGATACGTCAACAATACGTGCTCAAAACGTCGTCTACTGCATATATTTCAAATTTGTGCTCATAAAGTAGTCTTCTGCAGATGTCTCAATTCCGTGCTCATAAAATCGTCTCCTGCACATTTGTCGAATATGTGTTCATAATATCGTCTGCTGCAGATGTGTCAAATGCTTCCTCATAAAGTCGTCTACTGCAGATGCGTCGAATACATGCTCATAAATCGTCTGCTGCAGATGCGTCAAAACGTGCTAATAAAGTCATCTGTCGCAGATACGACACATACGTGTTTATAAAAACGTTATTGCAGATGCGTCAAATAAGTGCTCATAAAGTCGTCTGATGTAGATGCGTCAAAAACGTGCTCATAAAGTCGTCTGATGTAGATGCGTCAAAAACGTGCTCATAAAGTCGTCTGCTGCTGATGCGTCAAATACGTGCTCATAAAGTCGTCAATTTGATAGTAATAGTCATTTTCCGCGTACAACAAATCTACAACAGACGAGTTTGAAAACATCTGGTTAAAATTGTCGAAAATCTCTATAAGTGAAAGTATGATTATTGACTAGGCTTGAATACGTTATGGCGTCTGCTGCAGGTGTGTCAAATGCTTTCTCAAAAAGTCGTTTATTGCATATGCGTCAATAATGCTCAAAAAGTCGTCTGCTGCAGATGCGTCATATACTCTCGTGCTATAAAGTTGTCTGCTGCAGATGCGTCAAAGTAATGCTCATAAAGTCGTCTGCTGCAGATGCGTCAAATATCTCATAAAGTTCTGCTGCAGATGCGTCAAATACGTGCTCATAATCGCTACTGCAGATGTGTCAATTTATACGTGCTCTTAAAGTCCTCTACTGCAGATGTGTCAATATGTGCTCATAAAGTCCTGCAGATACGTCATCAATTCCTGCTCAAACGTCTCTACTGCATATATTTAATATATGTGCTCATAAAGTAGTCTTCTGCAGATGTCTCAATCGTCGCTCATTAATCTTATCCTGCACATTTGTCGAATATGTGTTCATAATATCGAGCTGCGCAGATGTGTCAATTGCTTCCTCATAAAGTGCTCTGCTGCAAGCTGCGAAGACATGCTCATAAATCGGCTGCTGCAGATGCGTCAATACGTGCTAATAAAGTCATCTGTCTCAGATACGACACATACTGTTCATAAAAACGTTATTGCAGATGCGTCAAATAAGTGCTCATAAAGTCGTCTGATGTAGATGCGTCAAAAACGTGCTCATAAAGTCGTCTACTGCAGATGCGTCAAATACGTGCTCATAAAGTTGTCTGCTGCAGATGCGTAAAAAAGTCATGCTCATAGTTGTGTCTGCTGCAGATGCTGTAAAAAGGTGCGCATAAAGTCGTCTGCTGCAGATGCGTCAACTGCGTCCTCATTAAAACGTCTGCTGCAGATGGTCATAATCTCCACAAATAGTGTAAGTGTCCTGTGACTAACCTGGATGTGTGCCAATATTTGTTCAACACTCATTTGGCCGTATGTCGTAGTGATTTGCAGCAGGTCGAGTAATTTTGTCATTGGATCTAGGCAGCACTGCTATCAATGGTACGGCAAGAGAGATAGCTCGTGTTTCACATCTTAGGGAGGTAATGCCTTCTAGTGTCGAAGTAGATTCTCTAACCATGTAGGATGTTTATCCATCATGGACGTGGCCTCGTTCTGATTATTGGTAATGATGTAGTGTATTTTAAACACTTTTCCTACGTCGTACTTGCAATGGATGCGAGACGTTTGATCTTTCGTGTCAAATTTAGTAATATTTTTGTTAAGCGAATGGATTCCTATAATGAAAACTGTAAAAAAAAATTGGGCAAGAGGAATAATGCTCGTTAGAGATGACTTTTGTCTGAGGTTGGATCTTGTGGTATTTGTGCCTGTCGAGCGGAAGCAGCAAGAGTGTCTTATATTGTATAAGTTTGGAGTGTGGCAGACTTAGTTGGTCTATGTCTATGAGTGGTGTAAGTTTACAGAGCACTCAAGCTCTCACAACAATAACACAGTCACACTCATTATACAAGTTTAGTCGGGTTTCTGGTAGAAAGGTAAAGAGTCTATGGCTAACATTCTCGTAAATTTGATATGATATCTGGACTTCGTCAACTAGTAAATGTTTGAACGAAGTGCTTCATGTTCCAGACTATAGGTGTAGTCTATGGGTTTTAAACTATATATGATATCCGTGATTATGGGTGTTAACATGCGAAGATGTAAGTGATAGCCCGGTCGTGCTTCAATCAGAAATAGAAACGTGTGGGGTATACCTGGGATGTTTAAGGGTGTAGTAGGTTGTGTCATCATTGATTAATCACTGTGGTTCGGATTGGCAGCTATAAGACTGTTGACTTTAGTGGTAATGAGTGATTTGTAGTCTGAGGGTCATGTAGTAGGACTGGGATTACTGAGTTCATAGAAGTAGACTGGTATACTTTAATAAGCGGTGGAAAAATGTTAAAGAGTGACTGTTAGGTGTTTTGTTGTTCTGGTGTTAAATTTACATTCAATTGATGGCTAGAGCATTTCTAGACAGTAATTGTGGCATTGTATGGGATTTATTTATGGGTATGTAATTTGATGTAATATCGGAGCTGAAGTCATAGATAATAACCGTGAGTGGTTGGATATTTGCTTTTTGGGTCTCTGGGATGAGATGTCAGGTTGTTTAGATAGATTGACTTTGAGGATTGGATTAGGGTTGTTTGTAGGGGGGGTTGGGGGGTGTTTGGATTGTTTGGGGTAAGTAGTAAGTTTATAGATTGAGTATGAAATTTGGATTGTATTTGTGAAGTAGTAGGTTAGGTAGGGTTGTTGGTTGTTGGTGAAATGATAGAGTATGGATGGTGTTTTATGATTTTTGTGAGAGATGGGATTATTAATTGATAGTATACTTAGAGTTATTTGGTAATTCTGGATAGTTCATTATGATAATAGATGGGAACAATACGTTGTGTATTGCTTGTTATGTAGTTGGCCAGTCTTCATTTTATGTACCAATCAGATTGTTCATTAAGCAGAGACTCTTGATTATGTAATGGGGATAGATGTGTGTTAACTATGATGAGGGTAAGTTTTATTGATTGTGAGTCGATGCTGATTTTGTCGAATTTTAGTTTGCTTTCTTTGATATATTGTCAGAAAGTGGGTTATGGTAGTGGATCGTATTTTGAGATACGGCATATTATTTTCAGGGTGAATTAGGATTATGATTCATGTGGAAATTCGATAGGGTGTGTTTATAAGCTATCGTGTTTGGTTGATTGAATTGGGTAGATTTGATGGAGTTCGTGGGGTATAAAGATTGTCTCGAAATATGGTGATCAATTGGACGGAATCGGTGTCTGTATGATGGTTAGTTTGAATCGAATGAGTTAGCAGAAGTATTAATTAAAGTTTTTGTAATATGGTAATCGAGTATTGAATGTTGCATGGTGTAGAAAGGATGTTAGTTTTGGGGCGGGGTTTATATTAAGTATGATTTGGGATAGTTGAGGGGGTTTTGAGTGTTGGTGGGGTTATAGAGTAGTGTTGTGGTAGGTGTGTTTGTTTGGTGTTGAGAGGGGTGGAGATTTGTGGATGGTTTTGGGTATATATGGAGGTTTGGTATATCGAAAAGATTGTTATGGCGTAGTTGAGTATGTTTGTGATGTGGTTGTTGGTATGTTGGGTTAATTTAGAGGTAGGTAGTATTGGTATGGTGTGGGGTGTGGGTGGTGAGTTGAGGAGTTTGTGGAAATGTTTATTGGTGTATTTTTAGGGTTAAACAAAAAACTGTTATTGAGAAACATTATTAAAGGGGTTTAGGGGTTTTATTTTGAGAGGGTTTATTGTGGGAGAAGAGGAATTGGGGTGGGAAATGGTGAGTTGAATTTTTTTTGTGATGTTAGTCTTTCGGATTTTGAAAGAATGATTTGATATTTTTTGGCAAAGTATGTATAGTAGTGCGCAGTGTAGATTGATGGATTTAGAAGGTTTTAGAATTGTGTTGTTTTTTACGAAGGTTGTTGTTAGGAGTATGTTTGAGTTGGTAGAGAAAGTTGGTCTGTACTAGTTAGATGAGAATAATTCGAGGATGACAGTTAATTGTTTTTTGTATATAAGATATTTGTTTGTTTTGTAAATTTGGAGGTTATTTTGGAGATAGAATGTGATAGTATACGGACATGTGGGTTGTGAATATGGCAATATTTAGGGGTTTTAAAGGTAGATAGAGATATTGGAGTAGGTGTAATCAGACGTGGTATATGAGTATATTATCTAGGGTTAATGTGGGGGGTAATGAGATGATTAGCTTAGGTTTGATAGGGGATATGAGATGTTTATAGGTTGGTAATGGGGTGGGTATATGAGTAGACTTATAGAGCGTTATTAGGTGGTAGATAGAGGATTGTTAGAGAGTGTTATATGTCGTATGGTTGAGGTAGTTTATGTTGGGTCATTGTTATAGGGTAGATGAATATTATGGGTTATGTTTGAGTAGAGTGAGATGATTGACAGGGTTGATGTATGTCGATGTATGAGTCATTGATGAGAGTTTGATGGATTTATGATGTGGATATTTGAATATTGCAATTGTGCGATATGGGTTATGAGGATTGTATTAGTGCTCTGATTTGGTTTGTGATGATGTTATGATGGTATTTTGGGGTAGTGACTATTAGTTGTATATGTCATTATAGAGGAGTTTTAGGAGTATATGTGAGCATGTTGGTTTATACTGAGAGCATGTTTTTAGCGGCTTATAGATGGGTAAAGATGAGGAATTAAGTTGAGCGTATATGGCTATGACGATTGAGAATAGTGTATAGGTCGTAGGTTTGAGGTGGTTAGATTGAGGACTACTTTTTGAGCGTGTATAGTGACGCTATGAAGAACGACTTATATGGGAAGCATGGTGGTAATGCTGCGCATTGTTTATAGTGGTGTGTTTTATGGGGTATAGGGAATATTTAAGATGTTATTCATTAAGTTGATTGTTGATTTGTTGTCGGGAAAGTGTCTATGGGACTATTGGGTCTAATTTGGGCATTAGAGAGGGGGGTTGGGGGGGGGGTAATTTGTAGTGTAGTATTTGTTAGTAGGGAGTTTAGTAGTTGGTATGATATTATAGGCTTATATGGGGGTAATGATATGAGTATAGGCTTATGCAGGGGTAACCTTGTATATACACTATGTGTCGTATATGCGATTAGAGTTTTAGCAGCGTGGTGTTGGATGCAGTCGCTGCAGTAGACGATTATGAGGATGTAGTAGGGGGTAGAGATGAGTAGGGGTATAGGGTAGATGGTGATAGTGATGTATGTGGAGAAATTGCAGGAGATTGTTATGAAGCGTGTTTATTGAGGTATATGCAGATTATAGTGTACTATATGTGGCATATTTGGATATTATGGGTGTGAGTATGGTACGATATTTTAGTAGGTGTGATATTTGGGGGGTTTGTTGGTGGATTGTTATAGTGGTATATGCTGGTAGTGAGACATTATGAGTGCGTAGAATCTGGGTATGATGAATTCGTTGTAGAGTGTATAGTGAGGTTTATGAGAGACGTTATGTAGGTTATTAGAGCTTGATGAGATAGGATTATTAGGTGATTGGCAGCGACTGAGCACGTAGTGCGATTGTAATGCAGGAACGATTATAGGTGTATTGTGGTAATTAGCAGATGATAATGGACGTTTAGTGACGTAGAAGCGGAGTATATTATAGGCTATATTTGACGATCGGCAGAACTTTAGAGTATAGGGGTAGGTGAGCTTAGAGATTATTATGGTGGGCGTATAAGAATTGGTCAGGAGCGACTTATTTTAGTATGCGTATTGCGTGATTTGAACGTTAGACCTTTTTGAATCGATTGCGGTGCACTGACGACTGATTTTGACGCATATTGACGGCTAATGTTATATTATAGTTGTAATAGCTGTAAGAGCACATATCTGAATAGGGGTACGCATACGTGTTAAGCTAGTCTTATATGCTTCTATAACTATAGAGATTTTCGAAATGTTTCCAGATGTTTCAAACTAATGATATCGTTAAATTGAAGTTCGTTGCGAGAGGTTCAGGTAAGTGTCAGGACTTTGTAATGGATTATTTGGGTTTAGGCGTTTTCAACAAATGATTCAGTCATGTCAGGAGTCAGTTCACAACCTTGTGTTTCCTTGCTTCATCAACAGCGTTAATCGATTTCAATCATTGTTTATGTCTGTGTATGTAACTGGAATTATGAAATGTTCTGGTAATAAATTAATATTTAAGGAGCTGATGGTGCTGGATGATGGTGGTTATGGTTGTGATTTATTGGGAGCCCTTAAATTCGTTGCGTTATTCGATATACTTTAACGACGATAGTAGTTTATCAGTTGGGGATGTGAAACGTGTTTTAGAAAGTCGTTGAGGGGTTGTCGATGTGCTAAGGTGTGTTTTAGGGTATGATTCTAGTTATGTCCGTTAGACAAATGTCCTATGGAATATGGGAACGCGATTGGATGTTAGAGGCAAAGGAATGGTTAGTCTCATTTGAGATGTAGAAGGGTATGTGTTGGAATTTTGGATAAGACAGGTTGGTTCTGATTTTGTGTTTTTCTCGGGTTTTATTGGAAGTTCAACTGGGTCTGATGGTTGTTGTGGAGAGAGGGGTGGTATCTGGGAAAGGAGTGCGTTGAGGGATAGTCGTAATATTAGGAGGTCATGGTTTGTCAATAGTACGTAGTTGCTCATTTAATAGGTTAATATGTAGTATAGTGGTATATCGGTAGAATGTTTTAATTGGTTCATGGGGGGGTTTTTGGAATGATCTGAGGGAAAAGCGATTATGTAAAGACTATTTACGAAAGTCTTATGGAATTTATACCTTGATGGATTCGTGATTTTCATTGTTAAGGGTGAGGAAGGTATTAAGTTTTGAATGGGGTCGTATATGTACTGGTCATTGATGTTCTAATTAAAGGGATAGGAAGTATAAGAAATGGGGAATCTGTGGTATAGGAGGATGATTAATATGTCTTGTGACGTTAGTTCTTTTTTTGGTGTGAGGAGATAGGACAAACTTATTGTATCTCTTTGCAAATGTTTTCAGCGATTGTTTAGTCGCGCAGAAATTGTCAGAATTTGTTTGGGTTTACGATCGAACGAATTTGATTGACGTGATGAGCATTGATCATATTATCTTGTGATCATTGGATCAACTCTTATTCGATAGTTTAATGGTTAGAAGTCGTAGAAGTTCCATATTGTTTGATATGAACGGTGTTAAAAGATTGCTGACAACACATTTAAAGAAATTACTATATGCTGCGTTGTTTCGGCAAGTTTTGAGGAGGGTTTCATATGGTCCCATTTTACTCCGTTGATAGCTTGTAAAGGCTTGAATATTCGAGAGCTCAGCTAATATGATCGAACACATTCTTCGAAGTCTGATTCGTCGTTTTGAAAGCTAGTGGGTATAGTTTTAGAGTACACTCTTTTACTAACCGAACACTTTCGAGATATATGTTTGAACGCTTGATAATTGCGTAGAGCTAGATCATTTATAATCAGCTCATCAAGGATAATCGGAGTTTCGTTTGAGAACAAGGTGGTAATATCGTATAGTAACGACAGTTAGCATCGAACTTCATTGTTAGATCTAGGTTGATGTAGACACGTGATTATGATCGGAAGTTGACTAATATGTGTATAATCGAAGAGTGGCTTAGATTTGAAACTGGGTTAAAAAATTCTAGGGGGGTAGACTTTTAGAACGTATTCGGTATACTGTCTTGTAGCATTCTCACTTAGTAGACTTCTAATAGATATTTCTAAATAGTTGTGTCAAGCTTGGCTTGTTGGTGCATGGTATAAAAGTTAAAAAATAATGATTAGCTGAAAATATATAAAGTTAATTGTATTTCTCAGGGGATTACTGAGCGTAACTCGATTGATCTTGGATCTTTTGACTTCGACTCGAGTTATTCGAGAGCTTATTTTGCCCTTTTCGAGATTGAGGTTGAGTTCGATTTTATCGAGCACTTTAGATATGTCATGGGTTAGTTATCGAAGGATGTTGCGTGTGGATAGGTCCATAGTGGATGAATTTGGATATCGAGAGTATTCGTTTCTCGAACGTTGCAGTTTGTCGCTGACTTAGAGTTATAGGTGTGTCATTGTAATCGGATGGACCCGTAACTTTACGATGAAATGGCTAATCGATTGTAATCGGATCAGTTGGTTTGTGAGGTCTGTGACGTTCGATGTGAGTCGATGATTATATCTCGGTTGATACCGAGCCAGTTGAGATAGATGAATGCGGTAGTTAGAATATGTGTTGAAGCTCGAACCGTTTATAGTATGGGCTCCGTTGTGACTTCGAGTTTGTCGAGAGCTAATTATACGATGTAGCCAGTCAGTTAGAATGAAATGCGGTTTGATCGAATATCTCTTGAGAATATCGCGTAAATGTTATGGGTCTTTTGACGTTGAGTTTCGAGACGTGTTTAATTCGATTGTAGCCGTTAAGTTAGGAACTGCGTGATAATATTCCGGTATGTAGATATCGTAAACGTTTAGTATAGTCTTTGAACTTGCGTTGATCGAGGGTTAGATTTATTCGATGTAGCCAGTAGAAGATTCGAAGGTAATTCGATTATATCGTTTGAACTCGAACGTTAGTATAGGGTCCTTTTGACTTCGAGTTATCGTAGGTGCTGTATAGTTGATAGCTCGTGTACAGTAGAGTAGAATGATATGGGTCGAATATTATCGTTTAGAAGTAGTATCGGTTTTATTGATCGTTGAGTTCTAGAGTTCGAGAGTATATCTCGATTGTAGCCACTGTACAGTTGAATTGAAATATGGGGCGGTAATTCGTATATCGTTTTAGTTCGACGACGTTAGTATAGGTCCCTTGTTGCGTGGTTTCGATTATAGAGAGGTGTTAGAATGTAGGGTAATTCAGTATATCGTTATGGTCGTAGAGGGTCACTTTTAGACTTGTGTTATTCGGAGCTTGATTGTGTCCGATTGTTAGCAGTACAGTTAGAATGAAGATGCTGTATTCGAATGATCGTTTTAAAGTCGAAATGTTAGTATGCGGTATCTTTTTTGATTCGACCGTTAGGAGGGGCATTAATTCCGTTGTAGCTCGTAAGTTAGAATGAAGATTGGTAATTCGATATATCGCTTTTGATCCGACACGTTTAATGTATAGGGTCCTTTTGCTTGAGTTATCGTGTGATAGACTCAGATTAGCCAGTACAGTTAGTATGAAATCGTTAGGAGGCTGTCGAGTTATCGAGTGTGAATTATATCTAGTTGTAGCCCAGTACAGGTAGAGAGTTATGCGGTGAAGAGATTCGTTTTAACTCGAAACGTTTAGTATGGGTCCCTTTTGACGGTATCGTGGTAAAATGTATCGATTGTAGCCAGTACGGTTAGAATGTATGCGGTAGGGTTAGATTATCGTTTTAACTCGAACACGTTTAGGATAGGGTCCCTTGTTGACGTTATCGAGTGTTATCGTATGTTCGTTTATGAGAGTTGCTGATTCGATGAAGGTGGGTATTCGAATGATAGGTTTTATGGTCAGTGATTCGTGGGTTTTTGGGAGTCTCGAGAGTACAGGTATCGATTGTGACTTACGTGATGTTAAGCGGTATTCGATTAGTATCGTTTGTACTCGAGTTAGTGATAGGAGTATTGTGTGAGCGTCGTAGATGAATGCGTTAGACATGTTTGAACGATATGCGTATTGGTTAGTGGTCTTGAATTCGAGGTTTTATAGGATGGGTGCAGTCGGAGTGGTGATCGTGTTCATGGGTTAATGAGTACATATTACGATATAGTTGAAGGAGTAATTAGGGCGTATTGCGTAGGAGGTTTCGAGTTAGTATCGTTGGTTTCGAAAGGTAGTGACAGTAGTTTGAATATGCTAAGTAGAATTGATTTTGACGTTGTATTCGTCGAACAGTACGTTGTAGTATGGTCCTTTTGTATTAGAGTTGAGCGAGTGTTGCAGTATAGATTTTCGTGATGTGCCGATTCAGGTTAAAGTGTAATAGCGGGAATTCGAATATGTATCGGTTTTCGGTATACGGGTTATATTGCCCTTGTGTACTTCGGAGGTTATCGATGTGCATTAAGTTCTCGATGTAGCCCAGTAACAGGTAGAGGTAGATGCTAATCGTAAATAGTCGTTTTATACTCGTCACGTTTGGTCCCTGTTGACTGTCGGAGTTATCGAGAGTGCTTTATATCTCATTTAGCCCAGTACTATTAGAAGTAAATATGCGTAATTCGAATATATCGTGTTTAACTTCGAACGTTAGTATATGGGTCCCTTTTGACTTCGAGTTTCGAGAGGGTGCTATAGTCTCATTGGTGCGTACAGTTGAATGAATATGCGGTATTCGAATGATATAGTCGTTAACTCGAACACGTTTAGTATAGGTCTTGAGTTCGTTTGAGTGTCGAGTATATCGGAGTTGCCCATTCTATATGATTCGTAGTCATATCGGTTGAGAAAGTCGGTAGATCTCGTTATGGTTTCGTTTGGTGAGCGTCGAGTTTCGAGAGTGATTATATTCGATTGTAGCCAGGTTGTAGAATATCGGGTAATGTATATTCGTTGTAATCGAACACGTTGAGTATAGGGTCCCTTTTTGACTCGAGTGAGTTGATTCTCTCGAATGCTAGAGCCATACAGTTAGATGAAATATGCGTTAATTCGAATATATCGTTTAATCGAAACGTTAGTATAGTGTCCTTTTGACTTCGAGTTAGTCGACGGTCGGGAGTAGTTAGTAGGTTCGTTGATAGTCTCATTTAGTAGGCCAATCTTAGTAATTCGAATATATCGTTTACTCGAACGGTTTAGTATTGGTCCCTTTTGACTTCGAGTTATCGAGAGTTCATTGTATCTCAATTGCAGCCCTTACAGGTTAGATGATGATGCTGGATTGAACCACTGACGGCTTATAGCTAGTTTAATGCTACAAAATCATCGGAGATCTGTCACTGTGGTGATTTTATTGATTTGTAGTTTGAGGGGCTCTGTGTGAAGGTAGTTTTCTTGGGAAAAGTGCGGAGCTTCATTGTCTCGGGGTTAGGTAGTCCAGTTAGGGGTTTTATAATGAGATTTGCGTAGTTGCGAAAGTAATCGGGGAGGGAATTCGTATGTTTAAAGTTTAGCGAAATAGGACATTGGAGGTGAGTTATTATTAGAAGAAAACATATTAATGTCTTGAACTTATTTCATTATGATTGTTTAATCCACTTAGGTTTGACACATCTAAATGAAATAAATATCCAATGTTTTAAGTATTGCAGTTTTCGTTTTTTTGACTCGCTTTATGTTTTTTTGTCTTATTTACGAAGACAAAGAGTCCCTGCTAGACTTGTCTGCAGACTTAATGTGTCATATCTAGTAAGAAGCACGTCGAATTCTCCTTTTAGTAGCATTTTTAACGTACTGAATGTTATATTTTCATGTAAAGAAGATGTCTTGATTATGTTGAATTCATTTATAATGCTTATCCAGAATATCTCAAATAGAACTGTTTCTAAGCTAAATATGTGATCAGGGGTGACTACCGAATACCTACTGCGTAGATAAATCTCCTTTGCAGAGAGCCGTTCTTAAGACTTCTTACAACTTAGTTGATTTTAGTTGATTAAAATGTTTATTAGTCCTGAAACTAATGAAGAAAAGAACAGAACTGAGATCAAACTGGTTTTATATAAAAATTATGATCATAATTAGTTGGCTGTGTGTAGTCATTCGACCTTGAATGGAGTTGGTCAAGAAACAATGAATGCGTCATTTATATTTCAATGAAGACATTCACTCGTGACAAAAAAAATGCAATTTATGATATATGTCACTTGACACCGATCCCTGATGTTCCAATATGCCCTTTCTAGTTGATAAATGGTTCTTTCAACTACTACATCTGTAAGTGTTATGCATAACTGCAGTATGGATTTCGTCGACATTGATGCGTTGCATCAACTTTGTCTCTTTGTAACTATTAAGACAGGAAAATCATTTCACACGAATAAAAATGTTTTCAATAGAGAATTAAATAACACATTTTACACTTGAGTGATATATGATTGGCGTGTGAAGACGTCACAATACCGCACAAGTAAAGTAAACGTTTAATTGCTACGTGGATTTACTACATGACGGAAAAAGATAAAGTAACGGTTAATTGCTACATGTATTTACTGCATGACGACACAGGTAAAGACAATTAATTGCTACATGTATTTACTGTATGACGGACACAGGTAAAGTAACGGTTAATTGCTACTTGTATTTACTGCATGACGGACACAGATAAACTAATGGTTAATTGTACATGTATTTACTGCATGACGGACACAGGTAAAGTACGGTTAATTGTTACATGTATGTACTGCATGACGACACAGGTAAAGTAACGGTTAATTGCTACTTGTATTTACTGCATGACGGACACAGGTAAAGTAACGGTTAATTGCTACATTTATTTTCTTGCATGACGGACACAGGTAAAGTAACGTTAATTGCTACATGTATTTACTGCATAGCGGACACATGTAAAGTAACGGTTAAGTTGCTACATGTATTTACTGCATGACGACACAGGTAAAGTAACGGTTAATTGCTACTATGTATTTACTGATTGACGGACACAGATAGAATAACGGTTAAATTGCTACATGTATTTACTGATTGACGGACACAGATAGAATAACGGTTAATGTCTACTGTATTTACTGCATGACGTGACACAGTAAAGTAACGGTTAATTGCTACATGTATTTACTGCATGACGGACACAGGTAAAGTAGACCGGTTAAGTTGCTACTTGTATTTTACTGCATGACGGGGACACAGGTAAAGTAACGGTTAATTGCTACATGTATTTACTGCAGACGACACTGTAAAGTAACGTTAATTGCTACTTGTATTACTGCATGACGGACACAGGTAAAGTAAGCGGTTAATTGCTACATGTATTTACTGATTGACGGACACAGATAGAATAACGGTTAATTGCTACATGTATTACTGATGACGGACACAGATGAAATACGTTTATTGCTACATGTATTTACTGCATGACGGACAGAGGAAAAGTAACGCGTTAGTGCTACTGTATTTACTGCATACGGACACAAATAGAATTTAGCGTAGTTGCCTACATGGATTACTGCTTAACGGACACAGATAAAGTAACGGTTAATTTTCTACATGTATTTACTGCATGACGGACACAGGTAAAGTAACTGTTAATTCCTACATGTATTTACTGATTGACGGACACAGATAAATAACGGTAAGTTGCTACAGGTTATTTACTTCTTGACGGAATCAGGTAAAGTATCGGTTAATTGCTACATGTGATTAATGTATGACGGACACAGGTAAAGTATCGGTTAATGCTACATTATTTACTGCTTTGACGGACACAGGAATAGTAACGATTAATTGCTACATGTATTTACTGCATTACTGACACAGGTAAAGTAACAGTTAATTGCTACATGTATTTACGGTATGACGGACACAGGTAAAGTAACGGTTAATTGCTACATGTATTTACTGTATGAGAGACACAGGTAATATAACGGTCAATTGCTACATGTATTTACTGCATGACGGACACAGGTAAAGTAACAGTTATTGCTACATGTAGTTTACTAATGACGGACACAGATAAAGTAACGGTTAGTTGCTACATGTATTTACTTTATTGACGGTATCAGATAAAGGTATCGGTTAATTGCTACGATGGTATTTACTGCATGACGGACACATATAAAGTATCGGGTAATTGCTACATGTATTACTGCATGAGCGACACAGTTATAAAGCAACGGTTAATTCGTACTGTATTTACTGCTTGAACGGACACAGATAAAGTATATCGTTAGTTGCTACATGTATTTACTGATTGACGGAATCAGATAAAGGTAACGGTTAATTGCTACTTGTATTTACTACATGACGGACACAGATTAAGTATGGTTAAGTGCTACATGTATTTACTGCATTACGGACACAGATAAAGTATCGGGTTAATTGCTACATGTATTTACTGATTGACGGACACACGTAAATTGACGGTTAATTGCTACATGTATTTACTGCATGACGAACACAGATAAAATAACGGTTAATTGCTACATGTATTTACTTCTTGACGGACAAAGGTAAGTTACTGTTAATGTCTACATGTATTTACTGCATATGGGACACAGTAAAGTAACGGTTAATTCCTACATGTATTTAATGCATGATGGATACAGGTAAAGTTACGGTTAATTGCCTACATGTATTTTACTGCATGATGGACACAGGTCTAGTAACGGTTAATTCCTACATGTATTTACTGCATGATGGACTCAGGTAAAGTAACGGTTAGTTGCTACATGTATTTACTGATGAAGGACACAGATAGAATAACGGTTAATTGCTACATGTATTTACTGATTGACGGACTACAGATAGAATACGGTTAATTGCTACATGTATTTACTGGCATGACGGACAGAGTAAAGTAACGCTTATTGCTACTTGTATT
Organism: Serripes groenlandicus; assembly: GCA_031761405.1. Taxonomy (NCBI): domain Eukaryota; kingdom Metazoa; phylum Mollusca; class Bivalvia; order Cardiida; family Cardiidae; genus Serripes; species Serripes groenlandicus. Next base: position 55,066,379 of record JASEVX010000013.1, on the reverse strand, counting down.
TACTGCATGACGGACACAAATTAATTTACGGTTAGTTGCTACATGTATTTACTGCTTAACGACACAGATAAAGTAACGGTTAATTTCTACATTCTAAT